>VZRW01007582.1:1403606-1682095 GCA_013398125.1 Aegotheles bennettii | reverse complement strand
CCGCCGCGCCGAGGGTGACAGGGACGGATCCAGAGATGGGTCCGGTTTTCTCATCCCTTTTGTTGTTGTTGTTGAGAAGTTACTGTTACACCCACTTGGAAACTTCACCCGTGCTGTCTGCTATTTATAAATAAGTATTATCTCTATATTGTGCTTTAATGGTAAATATAAACATGTGATTGGGCCGGGTGTGTCTGTGCATGTGGAGGCAATTATCCCGCCCTCAGAAATTATCCACGGGCTGGTTCAGAAGTAAAACCCCATCTGGGTATTTCCTTTTTCCTATAGAGGCTCTAGATGTGGAATTCATCAGCATACCAGCGCACTCCTGCAAGTAACTAGAAGAGCCTGCAGTAAAAGTTACTAGATAACAGATATGCCATAAAAAAGAAGAAGAATAAACTGTTTGATCACACAGAGATCAAGAATCAAAGCAAGGGAAGTCTCTGTAGAGATTTCTAAAAGATTGGACAGGGCAGAAATTCTTTCTGGTGTTTTGCTAGATAAGTACTAAACCCTGATTTCATCTAAATGGGCTTAGACTCTGGACCTTTTTTTGACTTGTCTTTCTGGTGAGGTTTTTGTTTGTTTGTTTTTTAAAATCGGTTTGTCTCTAGTGTTTTTCAGATTCACCCAAGTGGCAAACTGTCTAGCATCAAAGATAAATGAAAAGGATGTGGTTCCTTTATGAACTAGTCTCTACTTAAATCCCTCTTTTCTCTCTCAAATAGTTGAACTCGGAGTCTTTAATTTCAGAAAGCTCCAAACTGATGTGCCAGTTAGCTTCCTTTAGAACTGCTCTCAGTGTGAGAAGATTCTTAAAAAAGCTGCAAGTTGCAGAAGTGCCCCACCCTGCAGACGGAACAAAACAAAACCCTCGAAAAACTCCTCTGTCCTAAGTACTGAACTGGAGATTTTGTCACTGCAGGCTGGAGTGTGTGTTCAACATGCATATATTTTTAGCTTCAGTTCTTACGGCCAGATGCATTCACAGTGTTAACTAATGGGATTTTCATACATTAAAAAGCAAAACAAGTCTTTTATTTATTTATATGCATTAACTTGGCAGTTTTCGTGAGTGCAGTAGTGAGTAATGTGCCCTAGGTAATGGCAGAAGATACCCACAGAGTACACTTGGCTGTGGTCTCAGGATGGCACTGCAGACATTCAGAGCCCTGCACAGTCACTTTGTTACTAGCCACTAGGTGTAGATTGGCTGTAGTATTTATCTTTGGGGAATGATTCTGATAGTGCAGCTTTACTCCCCCAGGAGTTTGTGTTGTGGTAACTATGTCTGAATAAAGCACCAAGGGATAGGATCTTTCCTGTCTCTAGGCCTTGGTTTAGAGCAGCATTCACACAGAGGCTTAACTTTATGCTTGTGTCAAATGTTCATCTGCTGTCCTCAATAATGGCAGTTTCTTCAGTCACTGACTTAGTTCTCATGGGCTGAATCTGTGGAACCGCATTTGCATAGTTGAATGGTGTCAGCACCAAAGAAAGTTGAATGAGGAACTACTGTAGTATGCGAGGGTAAAGAGAGCAGCAGTGGGATGAAATTTTTCAAAATAAAATTTGGAGTGAGAAGTTATTTTCTGTGTAAATTTGGTGGATGGCCATAACTTAATACCTTCTAACAAGATACCACAAAGGAAAGAATTCTGCCCTGGCTCCCACATTGAACAGCTGACATGACATGCAAGGATAGTACCATCTATATAGTCACTGGAATTAAAGGCAGTTGTAGACCAAAGTTTTGCCTTATGACACCAGCAAAATAATGCTGTAGCACTGGGACCCTGTATTCTCAAATCTACTTGGGCCTCACAAATAAAGTCCACTTTACTCCCATTAGTTTGTTTTTCTGAGTGCTCTGACGTTACTGCATAGGAACTGCTGCTCCTGCCCCATGGGTCTCTTTCTTACCATCTCATGTTCTGCCTGAGTAGCACTTACCCAGTGCAAAATAAATGTAAACTATTACGTTTTCTGGGGTAATGCACCTAGTTAACAGTCAAATGTGGTTGGGTGATGTTAGGGGTTTTTTTTATAGTGTGAATTATACTGAAATTGATTACAGTTTCATACGTTGCAGAAGTCATTTTGGCTGTAGTGGAAAAAAGACTGCAGTTCCTCTGTGCAGGACAGCTGCAGTTTCCAGATCTTATGGAAGCTTTTTCCTGTCAAACATGAGATGAGAGAGATGTGGAGTGCAGGGTCCTTTGCTTAAGAAACTTTAATAGCTCTGATAAATAAAGGAAGGCTAAATCTCATATCTTTCTATTGTCAGAATGAGTTTTCCCTAAGTAGGATGGGACAGTTGTGCTTTAGAAAAAGGTTAGGTGAGGGAATTTGTGTTCTTTGTTAAATATTTGCTATGGAAGCCCTAGTCATCATTAAGTATTCTCAATAAACAATGTTTTAAAAAGCAAACAACCAAATTCTATGCCTTTATTCACAGCACTGAGGTTGCTTGCTAGCACCAGCTTCCTGTGTTCCCTGGTAATGTAAAAGAATCTCTAAAGTACTTAATACTGTGATGTTGCAAATAAATCAAAGTAACTTTGATTTATTAAGCGTATTTTGGTCCTTTTTAGAAGACTATTATGTGACCATGTTAAAGGAAAGGTTTCCTTTTTCTCTCCTTTTTGTATGCTTAGAAACCTTTTCCCACTAAGCTGCAGGGAAAATACGTTCACTATAAACATAAGAACTCAGTCCTTATTTGCTTTGCCTAAAAGATTGTGGACCTTATTTTGCTTGCATAGATTACTAAAGTAGGTATCATTAAAGTTATAGGACATGGAGTTCCCTTTTCTCACAATAAAAATTGTATTAGTCCTCATGAAGAACATTTTACTATGAGGTTTGTACTCTTTCAATAAAAACAGTCCAGATGTTTACCAATTTAAATAAAATTTAGTCTCTAGCATCTGTTATATTATTTCCTTTTGTCAGAATTACTTGAGGCATGAGTTGTATCTGCAAATTTAATTTAGATGTCCCATGCCACTACTGCTAGGTACCACTAGTCTATCAGGTTTAATACACACACTTAATTTTTCACTGTCTATGTGGTTTGTAACATTTTTATTCCATTGAATTTTGGACACAGGAAGGTGTTCCTAGTCAGTTTTGCTCCTGTTTAGTTTCTGGTACTCCCGTTGATAGTTCATGTTACAGTGTTATGTATCATAATTGTGAAGAGAATGAAACCCAGTAGCTTTTCTCTGTGGTTTGTTCCAAATCTCACAGGATGAGATGATCAATTCTAAGGGATATAGCTATTTTTAAAAAAAGTCATCTGAATTTTATATTAAGTGGTGATACAATAAAGAAATGATCCTCATATGCATATCATGATTTTGATAGTCTTACTTTTCCTAGATTAAGCCTCAAAATGCTGAGTTACCATGCTGAGAGAGGGCAAACTCTTTTCTACTAGCTCACAGCTGAGGATCTGAAGTTATTGATTTAATTATGAATATGCACATGATTATCTGCCATTTTGTTAGGCAGGTATGATGTTGCAAAATATGAAATTCTCCTTGAAGAAATGCTATGTAAATCAGGAGTATTAATAGATAATACTGCAGTTATGCAGATATGTTAATAACTTTACTAATAAAGGCTCATTACACAGAAGGCTCATTACACAGCCAAGCCTTTTAAGCATCAAGGAGAACTAAAGGGAGTGGATGAAAACATACTGCTGCCAATGTCAGTAAAGAACTACTGATCAAATAAGAAGCAAAGTGGAAAATTGTCAGAAGCTAATGGAACTTTACTAAAACTTGCTGATAGAGCAAGATAAACTTCAAAGACATAAACGCAGATAATTCTGTTGTAATTACTGGTGACATCATAAGACATAAGGATTTTCAGTCTCCTCCAGACTTCAAGATTCAGTGTCTGCTTTGCCTGCCTTTGGCCTCTTTAACTCACTGCAACATATGCAGAAATGTTTACATTTTATAGGTGGTCTTATAAATATTTATTTTCTATGTGACAAAATTAAACCAGGTGATAATTCAGTTTGAGTGACCAGTCAGGTAAATGTCAAAGCATCTGTCTGGTGGCACGCAGTCTTGCACATGAATGTGTGGCTGACAGCAGTGTCTTTGGGTACTGAGGTGTGATGTCCACACATTGCAGCCCTTAAGCTTATCCATTTTCTGGGTATCTCTTCTTGGCTGTGTTGTCAGTCTGTATGGCAAAGTCACAAACAATTCATTGAGAGAAGTAAGGTTGTGTTTTGTTTGAATGCTGATTGATCATTCCACAGAATCCCAGTCAAACCTGTGATACTAATATTGCAGTGATTAAAGACCAGCTTTCAAGTAAAGAGGCACCTGAGTAATTTCAGACATACTCATTGACCATCATTCTAAAAATAGATTGAATAGTGGGTACACAACAGTTAGATGTCAGTATTTAAAAGCTTGGTTTACCAGTTTGTAGATATAATCATATGAATTTCATGTGAAAGTGTAGTAACAGTAATCATCCCGTACACCAGATTACAAATAGATATTTTGTTGTGTGCACTTTCTTTTTTTGACATCCTTTAATTTCACTGAACACTTAGCTCTAACCTGCGCATGCAGCTCCCACAACTTAGTCAGGTAATTGCAAGTGTATAAAGCCAAATTGTTCTCCACATTGTATGTAAGTGTGGCTCTTTCATCTTTGCAAAGACAAACCACCAACTTGTAAATTTTGATGTCAGAATGACAGGATGTATTTTCAGCTTAAGCAATTGCTGTGTGTTCTGTGCAGGCATGGAAACCGTATGAAAGCTGAAATGTCCTTATCAGGCAGGTATCAAGTTGGATAAAGTAGCTGTACCATGACTATTTTTAGGTTTTAATATTATGGTGTCCTGTATTTTTATGTGAAGACATCTTATCAATTGCATAAATATGTTACGTTAGGATATGTGCCATCAGATAAATGAACCCACATCCTACAAACTCAAAATATTTATGTTATGCTCCCTTTTCTTGTTTCCTTTGTAGTTGTAATTGATCTAGTATCTCTGGATTTTGCACTCCACCCATCTTGAAATATGATAAGCATCACAGGCTTGCCTTTTTTTAATATATATATGCATTTCACAATCTTGTTTGCATCCAAGATTAGGGCTCTGGTGCTCAGATAGAGTAGCAAACAGACCATTTGTCTCAGCTGTGAGGTGTGGTTTCCTGTCCTACCCTATTTTCTGCCTGTTTCACCCTCAGTAGATACAGATAAACTCTGATTCTGGAAGGTGAACCATATGGTTTGGGTAATGTTGCTCCTTCCTTATGGGGCAACTAAAAGAGCAATTGGGGAGAGGAAGAAGATGGAAAAGGAAATTTGTTTGGAAGTAATCTAAATTAGCTTTGCTGTTTTGTTGTTTTGGTCAATTAGTCACATGTACTCACCTATAGGCAGTTGTTACAATTGCGAATGATCAAGATTTTCTACTGTTGAGTCTTAACAACATGGGGCATTTTTCTTAAAAGCCTAGTTCCTGACATTAAGGAAGAATACAGCTTTCATTTTAAATGGCACGTTTGTAGCTCTTCTGGTTGTAAAGCAAGGTTTGAAGACACATCATCAGCAAAACATAAATGCTCATGAGTTTTTAGGGTCTTGTGTTATGACTTGAATATTTGGGGCTGGCAGTTTTGCTAGTAGAGTTTTCTATTCAGACTAAGTGTACTGCAAAATTAGCTGCTAAAGGCTGAAATCCAAACAGATTAAAAGGTTCTTTTGCTCTGGATACAAAGAGAGAATGTGAAGAAAACAATGTGGATGTAGAAAGTGAAGCAGAAGTGAAAAACAGAAAAGCAAAACAAAGAGAAAGCTCTGACAATTTTTATTCATCTGAGCCTGTGGTCTGCAGAGTCCAGTTTATGAGCCACGGGTCTAAGAGCAGGGATGGAGGATACAGAATTCCCAGGTTCTCTTCTGCTCCGAGATGCATGTCTGAGCTTAATTTTTCACTTGGAAAATTGAGATCAGCCCATGCCTTTCACAGCAAGACAAATCAAAGGTAGATAGGACTACAGCAGATTTTTCGTGTGAACAAAGCTGTTTAGGTCTTTTTGCACTCTCACACAATCTCCAAAATGAGAAAATATCAATGAATCCTCTATGTAGTTTCACCAGTTTACTGCCACACAGGTGAGAACTAAAACTCCTTCCTCTCTGCTTCCCTTAGCTTGTTCCAGCTTGGTTTGTGTCTGGCCCTTGTTATCCTTTATCTCAGACCTACTTTGGTCCCGTTACGTCCTTCAGAGTGAGGTGTTTGGCTGGCTCTGCAGCTCTCTGTCCTCTCAATTGCAGTGATATCATCAATCAGCCCTTTTGCCATTTGCCCCTCCATCTCACTTCAGGGATGCCACTTGTTGTCTGAACATGTGTCATGATCTCAGGGGAGGGGAGAGAGAGGTTGGCTGCCCTGTTCTTTCCCAGCACCACGCTGATGCCTCTGCAAGAAAACTCACTTGCAATAGCAGCCTGGGAGCTGAGTGAGTGTGAGGGAGGGACAGAGACCCTGGGCTTTGGTAGGAAAGGACGTGTGGATCTAAAAGTGAAACAAACATCACAGAGAGCAGAAATTGAGTCTGTTGCTCCACGCATAGTTGAATTCGTGTTTGATTTTACACTATTTCAGGCTGATTTCTGCAGGAGGCAAACTCCCATTACAGGAGTTTGTTTGTCCCTAAATATAGAAAGATAAAAAGTTTGAAAGCTTTGCTAATTTTCCACTTCCCAGGTCACGCAGTGTCTGTGCCATAGTCGGGAGTACTGCTTTGCAGGGATGGGAAACGCGGTTCTGCAATTTTACATCTTACCATAGAATCGTGAAAAATAGTCTTGGAGAGGATCATCACAAACCATCCCATCGTGTTCTGATCTGAAAGAAGGGTAATTTCTGATGGTTTATCCTGGTGTTTAGATCTTGTTATTAGAAACGTTGTCCTAATGCCCAAGGTAACAGCTAATCTCTTTTTCTTGCAGAGAGCACAGAGGTGAGATCTTTCTCTTTGCATCAAACCCTCAAGTATTTCATGGTTGTTTTCACATTTCATTTCAGACTAGACTAAGTTGTCAAGTTGTTTAACTTTTTTTCTCAAAACCGGTTTTGTTTTACCTCTGATAATTCCTGTGCTGTTACCTGGATTCTCTACATGTTTTTTGAACTCCAGTGCCCAAAACGCAGGCACAAGACACTCACAAGGCTATAGCAGTAGTGAGTGAGGGAATGGATTGCTTCACATTTTTTGAGCATTTATACAGTATTATTGTAGCACAGGAGCCTTAAACGTTTATCTGAGCTTGTATCTGTATTTGAGGGCAACTCATTGCTTATACCAGCGACTGTGATTAGGTGTCTGCATAGAAGATTTACGGGAGCAGTCTAATATTTAGACTTTTAGGATGTACCCTGGAAGGACAACACTGAACCCTCCTTAAGGGGAAGAGACTGATGTGTTTTCAACCCAGCTTTCCTATGTTCAGATCCTGGCTGTCCCAGAGGCATCCCACTCTGAGAGGGTATGTGAAGCTTGAAAAAGCAGGATCTCCCAAGTGCAGTGCCTGCCTGCAGGAATCCAGATGAGTCTGTGACAGATGAAGCCTTCAAGAAATTGCTTATTTCTGTTGCTTGCCTATTGTTTCCTTCAGGCACTTGCAAGAAAATATGAGGGATGATATGTGCACTTCCCTCTTCCTTCCAGCTGTAGAATCCCTTTTCTGTTGTTTCTGTTTCCAGCCTAAAATGAATTCTCAGCCTGCAATAGGTGTTTTCTTGGTAAAGGCCTTGCACAGTTGTGGGGTGTAAATGGTGATGTATGTTTTGACTTGGGTGATGCTTGAAATGACTGTGCAATGGTAGTCTGTGCTGGTCACCACCATATAGAGTACTGCTGACCCACACAGAACTGCTTATCCCTTAGGCCTTCATTGTCTGCAAAGACTACCATCAGTTTTCTTGTTTTAAATGGGGATTTGGTGACAGTTTTCAGAAACCTTATTTGACCTTGTTGGACCAGACCTTTCCTGTGGCAAAGGCTTTCAAACCCCCTGCACTTCATCTCCTTTGTTGAGATGCTCTTGAAATTAGGAAATAGAAATATGTTCTGTGGACTCACCTAGTTTGTGAAGATTTTTTTTTTCCATTTGCAAATAGCAATTGCCATGGTTCTATCTCCCAGTTTCTCTGACTACGTGGCAAGGTTTCTTTGCAGCTGCCTTTCAGCCAGGCCCTTTTGTTTCGTGCTGTAGATGACATGAAAGCATGTGTAGGTCACTAATGCTGCTGCTTATTACCATTGTCTTTGTATTGTGGTGGGATACTCAATCCATATTTACACAGCAGTATTTTCATTAAATGCTCTGAATTGACAGATGATCCCTTGATTGGTGCAATCAAAGGTGGTGCTGTTTCAGAGTGCATGAAGGCTGTTTGAATTAAGGAGTGAAAGAAAGGTAGGGCTGAACCTGTGGCACAGGGTGGCTTCAGTCCATTCCTCCCCTGCCTCCCCTCCCGTCTCTGTTTGTGTCTCAATATTTGTGTTCTGTTTTCAACTTGTGTTGAAGCAACAAGTCCTGTCTCTTTGAAGGGTGGATTGGAAGCATCACTATCTTATGTTTCTTATCTGTTTTGAAGAGTTCCCATTTAGCAGTGGGAATGACTGCAGCATTCTCAGCCTTTAACAGCTAGAGGCAAGAAAAAGATTTGAAATATGCAACAATGTCATTTCTCAATCAGCTACAGGGACTTCATTGTGGAGCTATGCAGTTCATGCAAAGCCATTTCTCATACCATGACTGAATGCCACCTTTTACTCCTTTTCTCTGCTGGGTCACAAACTGGGCCTTGGGTGGGGGTTCCACCAACAGCATGCCTAAGACCTGAGCAAAGTCTTGGATTTAAATATTACTGCAGATGCAGAATCCTGCTTGATTGCCTAGCTAAGTGTGATTAAAGCTGTAACACTACCTTCTGCACATATGATTTAGTCAATCTGTAGTGAACATTCAGAACTGCAGTAGATCTGTACTGGGAGAGAACCTCAGGATGGTTATCTGGACTGAGATGCCTGACTTCTGCATATACACTCTGCTTCACCCTTTTGTAGAAGCCACTCATCTAAAGAGGCCTTGGCTCCCTTTGAACTGCAGATCTCAAGACCAGAGTAAGAGAAAACAGTTCCTTTGCTCTTCCTAATGAGCCCTCCTCCTTAGAAGAGTAACTTCTTGCTTACACAGCTGACAGCCATATGTCAAGCCATGAGACAGTGGTTGCCCAGTGCCGAATGGGAGCTCTGGTAGGCTCCTTGAAACCTAGTGGCAGAAAGGCAGGTATTGACCCTTCTGGGCATCGTGATGCTTATGTGGGAAAGCCCACCTGCTTTTTCAGCTTGTCACAAACTGGCTGGCAAAGTGACTTCCTACAGTTTGGGAAACAGCTGCTATTTTATGTCACATCTTTGTGCTGTAGAGAGGGCAATAGATTTCTACACTGATTATTTAAAGATTAGGGTGGTTACTCAGATAATGGGCCTGTGGAACTGAGTTAAAGGAATGTTCATATTCATGTTCATGTAAGGATATTGGGTGAATAGCACTGCTATTGTCATTGCTATAATTATTTTTATGGAAGCATACCAGCCATACAAATAATACCTTGCTGCAACTTATCTGATGTTTCGTGAGTCATGGAATAAATTTTTGTGATCATTCTCAACTTGGCTTTCATTTTGTACTTCTGGTTTTGCTTGTGGTCAGTTCTTGTGCCAATAGGTCAATTTGTTCATTCCCAAACCACTTAGCTTAGGTAAAATGAAGGCACTTCTTTTTTTTTTTCTTTAACAAGCAGTGTCTTTTATTCATTAAATATCTTTGGCCCAGTAATACACTTTCAGTTTTAAAAGAAAAAAAAAAGGAACAAACAATCTAATATGCAAGGTCCTGATTCTATATTCCCTGTGGGTTTGTCAGTTGTTTCACTGTCGCTATCTTAGAGTTAGGGCCAATGTTTTCAGGGCTCCTTCAAGCATATATTAGGAACCACTTGGCTATTTTGGGTGTGAAGCTTGGTGTGATTGGGCTGGGAGTTTGACTTGCACAAATCAGGCTGCTGGTTTAATTGTGAACCAGTGTCACTACCAGTGATACCAAACGCATGTTCTTTCTGCTAACAGGTCTTGCCCTACTGTGTCAGAATGAGCAAATATTAATTGCTGAGAGGTCACACTACTCACCCCTTCCCTGAGTGGACCACTTAGAGAGGCCAGCACAGTCCTTTGCAACTGGTGACCCTGAGTGCTGAGGTTGCCACCAAGGAGTGATGCTTCTCTTTGTGATCTGAGCAATTAATTAAGAAACAGCTTTGAACCAGTGAGACTCATTTTACTGAATGGCTGTCAGATGTTAACTACCTTTGTACACGATAGAATGGGCTTAGATTTAAAAAAGCCTAACAGCATCATCCACATCGTGTACATTTTCTTATCTACAGTAAATCACTTCAGCGATAACACTTTTGTCTTGAAAGCTTTGCCTGCTCATGCTTCTGGCATCCTACTGTGGTTTGAGTAACTTGGAACAACCTGTCATGAGATACATGAGGGAAATACATGTCAGGAAAAAGGGAAAAACATAAAAGGTTGGATTTGGGAATTATTTTGGAGGCTGAGGAAGCTGACAAAGAGAGAAGTTCCCATGCGTCACTAGTGGAGGCCGTGCCTGGGGACAGACTCCTGATAAGATTTTGCATTTTAGTGAGTTCTTATCTCAGATAGGTGGGTGGGTTTTAGCCACACAGCAAAGTCTCTGGTCCCATGGGACTTTCTGTCTAATCTAACAATTGCTTTGAATTCATCACCTCACACGGAGCCGTTTGCTGTTAACCTCATCACTAGGTGGCTAAAGAAACTCCTTTCATTTTGTTTGAAGGGGCAATAACAGAAGGTTGTAAAACTTTTGACCTGGTAAAATGTTTCGGACTCTGAAACCTGATGCTCAGACAGAATCCAGGTTGTTGTGGGAACAATGGACAAGCCTAATGTAGGGGTGTGTGTATGTGTGTGTGTATATATATATATGAATGAGAGTAGGCTATGTGCTATTTAATATGCAGGTCACAGAAGGCATGGAGGCAAAAGTTTGTCTTGTTAGATCTGATCAGTGGTTAATGGCCTGTATTGTTAAGCAAGAGACTTAGGCTACAAATGCAGTAAACAAAACAGTGCCAGGCTCTGTTCTCTGACCCTGAGGCCAACTGGCATGATCTGGTCTTATCTTGGAGCACTGAACTCTGAGTCTCAAAGTAGGATGCCTTCAGACTGCCTGTTGGGAATGGTCCTTGGCCCATTCTAACTCTGGCACCATGCCCGAGAATTGTTTAGGAGAATGCTAGTAGGCCCAGACCAAAGAGTGCCAAGAAATATTTCACCGGTTTTCTAACAGAATTGCAAGGCTCGGACCTGTGCCCTGGCACTGCAGCTCACTAGTGTAGGCACAGCCTGAGGTCCCACCCCAGGCTGGGGCACATCTTGCTAAAATGGGACGCTGGTAGAACAGTGATGCCCATGGCAGTCCTGACACCAGACTCAGTGCTAGCTGTTCTGTGTTGGAGAATGGTGCAGATGGGTTTATTTCCAATGCTTTGTTGTTACATGAAAGTTCTAGGTGCCCAGTGAGAAGAGTTGGAAATATATTTTGTCAACCTTCCTTAGGTCTTTGTCATTAATGACTCTGTTGCCATCATTACTTGAGGTCTTTCATTTTCTTGATCTGTCGAAGAGGAGACAGACAGGAAATACAGTTTGAGTGGGTGGGGACTACTTTAGGGCAGTGAAGAGGAACTGGATGTTAATTACCTAATTGTGAGTGTCTAACAGTTACTAACAGTTGTGAGCTGAGATCCTGAAGCCTGAAAGCACTTTGGTCCTTCACATGAAGTATGCTTCACATGCTTGCTTGTTTCTATTTTACTTCCCTTTTTATTGTGGAAAACCAAAGGCTTCAAATGATAATCACTGGACACTTACATAAATGTTTTTTAGCTCATATCTGTCTGGGTGCTGGTGGTTCTGTGTCTGTTGTATTACCAACACTGCTCAGAAATCAACTCAGATGGGAAGCAGCTGTTTGTGAGGAGAGGGTGTTGACAAGTCACAGAATAAGGGAAGAACAACAGGGGAAGATTTCCAAAGAGAGCTGCAGAAGTGTTTTTGCTGTGAGCATTCAGTTGTCAGAAGCATGATCCCCCAACAGGAAAAGGAGAGATGGATATCAGAAAGACACTTTTCCCAGAGTTTGGCTCCTTTGTTGGCTATTAAAACGTCACGTGTGAAACTATCCCTGTTGCATATACAGGTCTCCTTTGTTGCATTAGCACAAGTGTTTTGCTTACATATGAGGAGAACATGTTCTGAAAACTTGTTAGTAAATAAATAATTACTTTCAGGCTATGTGGACCAAGGATGGGATTTTTTTGGAGGTATAGCTGAAAAGTGAGATTTACCAATCAAGTTATTTAAACTGACAAAAGTACCACTGGAGTTTTTAACTTAGTCATTAAATGTCATGGGGCACACAAAATCTAGTGTATTTAGTGTTGCAGTATCTGTTTTGTTGGGCTTTTTACCGAGTCAGACCTCCAGTTTTGCCACCAGCGAATTTCTAGAATTCTGGTGCACTCAGTCCTCTGCCCCTCACATTGCACCCACACTCTTGGTTTACCATTGCCTTCCCGTGCAGTGGATTGCAAAGCCCTTGCACAAGGACAGACAGTCTTACTGCACATGTTTTTGTTTCACTTCTGTGCATTCCTCCTTCTCTGTTCAGCACTTACAGGTAATATTTGCCTGAGTAACTGCACTTAGAAGTTATGGAGCAAGAGCGAAAAGCATTTAGAAACAAAAATGGATCAATAAATTTAAGGTATAGTGAAGGCTTTTGAACTAAATGCAATTGGAAAGAGTACTGGTTCTAGATAAAGGGAAGTCAAAAAGGACAGATAGTACTTCTGGAGTTAGAACAAGTCATTGCAGAAATATTACATCATTACATAGCCTTTGACTATTCACCAACTATGATTCTCTGAAAAAATCAGCTGTGGGCAGTTCCTGCTGTTATAAATTAAAAATTGTGCACAATTTTTATTACTTTGCTTCGGTTTTTGTTGTCATTTGGGTTTGGGTTTTTGTATGTTTGCCAAAGGGGGCAAAGCTTTCTTACTCTTTACTCAATGAGCAAAACATTCCTTGAAGAAATGTGTGTGTTTTCCTCTCTTTTAAACTGTTAAGCCTCTCTTTAAATATTTAATTTACTCACCTGCATCTTGATTCTGACATGGTGAACAGATCAAGCTAATGAAATTTTGCTTTGTGGATGGATTTCTGGTGAAGGGTGTTGGAAGTTTTCTACAGTTACACTGAGCAGCAGAGGAAAAGGAAAAAAGATTACTTAAGATGATACTCTGTTCTGCATTATGTCTGGTAGAGCACCTTTTGAGGATTCTGCTATCTCCATGGACTTTATCCTATGAGGTGCTGAAGCCAGGAAGAACTGGGAAAGCTCAGCCTGTTCTAGCAGGTGCCTGTCACCTTGCAGTATCAGCATTTTCTGTGTATAGAACATGAACATCATGAACAGCAAGGTACATCTGGGAACTTCACTCTGACCTCTGTTTCCTTCCCTATTTAAAAACAGCTTAATATGCATCTTGACATAAAGCTAGAAAGAACAACCAGCCTCTTGATTGTTTTTGTCTGTTATACTGTGTATGCAGTACACATGTGTGATAAGAGATCCTTTTGCACAATAGAGGCCAATGCATCTTTCTTAAGCAGTTGCACAAGAAAAGCCACAGTATTTGGAAAGTAAAGTATGAATCAAAATTTTTACAGCACACAACCAGAGGAACTGAAATTTGCAACCAGCAAGCAAGAATTAAATTGCAGTGGCAGCAGTTGCTGTGTCCAGGTGGTGTGTGTTTGGAAGGAAGGCTGCATGACATCAGTTCTCTTTTAATGTGGTTCTGGGTGAGCTGCTGGGGCAGCATGGTATCAAAAACCAGCTTAACCCAGTGGAAAGAAAAGTTTCAGGCTATTTTACTTGGAGAAGAAGAAAATTTTGCTTTGAGGTGCATTAAGAATAAAGATACTAGTTTGTGTTTATGCAGCACTTTTTTGGTTGTATTATCTCAAAATAGAAACCCCCTATTTAGCAGATGGAGAAACTGAGGCACAGAAAGGCAGAATGACTTGTCCAAAGGTTGCAGGAGAAGTAACTAACAGAGCCAGCAACTGAAGCTAAATACCTTGTCTTCATTCCTTTTCTCTTTTAGGAGAAAAAGCAAAGTAAAAGATGTCACACAAGGTATACATCTTATTTATGAAAAAGTGCAATAAAAATTTTAATTCAGTCTTCTGACAACCAGCTGACACATCCTTGGCACTTAGTGCTTGATGAATTGGTGGTCTTAGCTCAATTCCAGGGGGACTGTTAGGCATATGCAGAAGCAGTACCTACAGTCTCTCTCCACAGACCAGGAATCGATGGCTATGGGAGGCATTAACAATTTTCTGCTCTGAGGGTACCTCTGCTGGGTGCGAGAGGCTGCTAGGAGTGTTTTCCTGCTGTAGTCTTCTGTGAACATACAGTGTAGAATGTAAGTCTTGGCTCTTCAGGAATTGCCAGTCAGCAGCTTCCCATTGCTCTCACTGTGTAATAAAAATGTAAATAAAGAAGCTGTGTTATGTCTTAGAATTACTCAGTGGCAGTTGTCTGAACAGTTGTGCTTATGCTAGAATCTTAGCAAGTGCAAGTGCACTCAGACATCTGGTTGTTTCACACTTGCCTAGTCTGCTTGTTTATGTGTTAGCTGTTGAAACGAACTCTTCTCAACACTATGCAGAAGTACTTTTTAAGCAGTAAGTGCAAACCTGAGTTCCGCAATCGAGCACACATTGAGGACAAAGGGTGTAAAAGGCAGAAATGAAGTGAAAATGTCAGTGGTTTGAATGTACTGCTGGTGCTGCCCCTGTGTTCACTAGGAAAAGCCAGTCTGTTCCCACAAACTAAAATTGTCTAGGGCAAAACTGAATCCAAAGAGATTTGAAAAAAGTTTAGTTATAAAAGTCAGTATATAGAACGTTTCACTTGTGTGGCTTCCCTGCGCTTCTCAGTTTTTGTTGAGGAGCTGGAACTTCAGAGATGCCACAGAAAGGAAGTTTCTCTGTAATTTTTTAGCTCCAAGGTTCAGACTTGTTTGAAGGCGAATTAAAGAAGTAGTTGAATCCTGAAATTCACTGCACAAACCTGTCCTCTGGGACAGGAGGGTTTATTTTTGGTATGTTTTGCACCTCTCTGCACACTTACGATCTTCCAAGGCTTCAGCTGCCTCCCTTTCATTAATTTTGAAGATACATCTGAAGTTAACACCCTTGTTGGATGTTGTCCTAATTCTTATTTTCACATAAAAACGTGTTTTTTTTCACTGGCTCTGACTCTGCCTTCTTCAAACTAAAAAAGTACCAAAATAAAACAGTAGCATAACAAATCTCTGCGAATCATGATACTGTTGAACCTTTTGAATCAGAGATCGGTGAGATTTTGAGGGAGAGTGGTTTGGGGAGAGGTGGAGTAATGCCTTCATGGGAAACACTACTTTTCCTTTTCTCTTGCCCCAGCTGATGTTATCTTTCTGGAAAGCCAAGACTTATGCTTGAGACACCTGGTATGATGGGTACTGTAGTCCAGTATGGTGTTAGATTGTTTTTCTCCACTTAATTCAGCATCCCTGCACCAGTACAACCTCCTGTTGTGTCTTGTTCCCTACATCACAACTTCTTGGTTGTCCCCACATGTATTTTTATTCTGGCCCACTCCAGCAGTTTGAGGCAGAGTGGAGGTACCTTTGTCCAAGGGGAAATAGAGGAGAGAACATAGTGTTTTCAGCCTCCTTATACCTATTGCTGGAGCAGGGAAGTGATGCTGTTGCATGGCTCAAAGAAGACAGACGTGCTGTCTAGACTGAGCTCTGCCAGCGTGTCAAACCCTTTGCTGGTCATGTCAGTCATCATCTGCAAAGAACCTCCATCATAAGACCAGAGCTTGTTGTTTGGTTTTTTTTGATCAATACATGTTAAATACAGATTATATTTGAGTGACAATTTCAAAGGAGGAAGAGAAACATATGCTGTTTTAGTCTGCTTCTGTTTTTTAGGCTTATGTTATTTTCTTGTATTTGCTGTGTAAGCAATTTTCAGCTGAGCTGAAAGGTTGAGAAGGGTGAAGAGTTGAGACTTTCAGATGAAGTGAAATCAAATTCCTTAGGTTTTCTCTTCTTTTGCACGTGGGGAGTAATTTGGGCTTGAGTGTACTTTTGTCTGACTGACGATACACCAGTTGTGTCACTAGTGACAGAAATCTCACAATCTTTTCATTGAAAAGCTACTTATTTAGAGATGGATTACCTGACCATTCTCAGGTGCATTTAACTGGAATCTGGCTAAATTAATAATTTCTATCTTCACTCATAATAATGTAAATCTCTTCTTAAAGGAAAAAAAGTCTCTCATTCCCAGCAGTCTGAACACCAGGCAGTGACTTGAACTAGATAACCTCCCTGTATGTTGTGTGTCTTGGTATCATGATGTTCAGTTGTTAAACTTCCCTGTTTATCTGGGTCAACCCTACTGCCTTTAGAAGCTTTTTGGGTCAGATGCATAGTGCCATTCACTAGGAGCGTCCCTCCAATTAGAGACACCCAGCACTACTTCCAGCACATACATCTTCACATGAGGCTCTGTGATGCTGTCAGGATTGTGAGATGCCTCTCCAAAGGGGTGATCTGCTTTGGAGTACCTGGAAGAAAAAGGTTTGATGCTCTGTGATATGTAGATTTCCTTAACAGCACTCTTCTGAAAATAGAGGTTCTGTTTGTGCCCAGTGAGGCAGTCCTCATATCACACATTGTCCTTGTTGATGGAGTTACTCTGTTTGTAAGAATGAGGGAGAAAGAAGAGATGATGTCTATCAATTTCAGATTTGTTTCAAACGTGGAATGAACTTCTGATGTGCAATGAAATTCTATAGCAAGTTCTCTCTCCACATCTTTCTTTAATCAGCACTGAAATGAGACCTATGAGAGGTGTGCATGTTGTGCATACCAGAATTTCATACCCAATGAAGTTCTCATTAGTTTCATGCAGAATATATTTCAGAAAAGAAATGGAGAGTAGTCATTAAATGCCAGTTCTCTGTGTGTTGTATCTCTTCTTGTAAGAGATACAGATGTGGGCAGGGAAGGGTTAGTATGAGACAGAAATATATATATATATATAAATATATGTAAATAATCTTGGATACCATTAACCAGGAAAGTTTTTGTGGGTCTAGAACTTGAGGAAAGTAATTGTATAAAGGTCTAAAGGCCTCTTGATTCAGGAGTAGGTCCTCCCACAACACACACATACTTGGCCCATTTGTTAATGGGATGTACCTTCTAGACTGCAGCAGAATTATGTGATTCTTATTTCTTGTCAGTGAATTCTTGACTATTACTGATTCAACTGGAGTCTTGATGCATTTACACAGCAGTCATAACTTCAAATTCATAACCTTTTGGTGTGTGGTACCAACTGCTAAAGCATGCGTAAGCTGGAAATCTTGGCAGAGTCTGGAGTGAGTTATGGAGGGTATTCATGCATAAAGAGTGTGGTGCTAAATATTAGATGATGCTGTTCCTCCTCAGTAGCTCATATCTGCTTTCCAGGTCTCAAATTCTCCAGTTGCAGTGGCTGTTTCTTCAAAAAAACAAATCAAAATAAAACAACAAAAAATTTGCTATTTTTTCATATACTACTGTGTGAGTCTTTTATTAAATAAAATGTCAGGGAGGTGTAGATTCACTTCAGTGGTAGAACACAGTAGAAACTTCAATCCTTGCTGCTCTGAATATTAAGAGGAAAAAATGGAATCTAGAAGTGAGTGGAGGAAACGAGGGCCAGCAGTTCTTCAGAGGCAGAAATAATTCAAGCAGGATAATATGATTGCTCCAAGGGCTGGGTGTGAAGGAGCAACACGAAAGCATTTTTTGTTTCTGGGTGATAGCTTTCTTTGTTGGAGAGCAGATGAACTCACAGCAGAGCTGAGAGTAGGCACGTTAAGGCATAGGCACACTTCTGGAAGAGAATTAAAAGAAAGAATTTTTTAAAAGATAAGAAAAAGGCTAAAAAATCCAATCAGAAGACTTGGAAACTGATACCTACTTTTCCCTTAAAAAGCAACATTAGCTGTTAGTGTGAGAGGAAACTGAGATGCCATTTGTCTGATATAATACTTCATAGCCATTCCTGTGTGCAAACCCTAAAGTGTTTGTATACAAGAGCAGGGAGCCAATCCATGGTTCCCTGTCTGGATTTGCCACTTATAATGGACATGGAAAGAGGATTAATGGGCTATAAAGCAAGAATGACTAAATTTTGGAAAGCTCTTTTGAATTAATCTGATACTTTAAAAATCAGGCACAAATAATAAATTCTCACACCTGTACAGCTAAAATTGAAAGAATTCTTAAATTACTCATTTTATTATTGAAGCTCTTTGCCTAACAGGACAATGTCTAGTTTTGTGCTTCCCAAGTTGTTGGTATCCAGAAAAGAACAACAGGAGAGTTCTAAAGCAATCATGGATCAATCAATGGATGCAAACTGGAGCATAGGAGGTTCCATGTGAATATCAGGAAGAACTTTTTCACTGTGAGAGTGACAGAGCACTGGAACAGGCTGCCCAGAGAGGTTGTGGAGTCTCCTTCACTGGAGACATTCAAAACCCGCCTGGATGTGTTCCTGTGTGATGTACTTTAGGTGACCCTGCTCTGGCAGGGGGGTTGGACTAGATGCTCTTTCGAGGTCCCTTCCAACCCTAGAATTCTGTGATTCTGTGAAAGCAAAACTTGAAGTTGGATTGCTTAGGCTGAGAAAGTTGCTGAAGATGGAGTGAGCTCTTCTGTGTATCCCTAGTTGATAGAACAAGAAGTAATGGGTTTAAATTGCAGCAACTGAGAAAATTAGGAGATGCTTTCAAAAAGTCAGGATACTGAAGCAGTGGAATAGATAAAGGGAATGTTGTGAAGTGTCGGAAACGAGTTCTTGATGGGAGTGAATGAGACAGACTGCTGACAGAGCTGTGAAAGATACCGTGTGCCTGCCTGGGTGTACAGCGTTGTGTTCTGATCTCTTACTGTCCTGATTTCCTTCATTCTTTGATTTTAAACAGTGGAGAGGAATTAGTCAAAGGCTTTTAAAATTGCTTTTAGGCAGCTTTCCTGTCTGATTATTTCCCCTTACCTTACTTTATGTATTCATAACCCTTATCCTTTTGGTCTAATTGAAATTTGTGAGGGCTCTTTAATACACCTGAGTGAAAAGTTAGGGAGTTTAGCTTAAAGTGTTCCTTTGGTGCCTTGAACTGACAGTATGCTGAAGCAAAGGAGTAGCTCACACAAACTGGCTGAGAGCAAGCACAGTGACTTCTTGCAGTGAACTGGTAACCAAGTAGATGAGGTAGTGAAGTCCTGAATCACTCCAGTCCTCAACAAAGGAAATGTGACTTAGCTTTGTAAGCCACTCCAAACAAGTTACCCTAACGTCTCTAAAAGCCAAGCATATTTAAAACCAGAACAAATCCCTAAAGGCATGTAAGAAGTATGGATTTTTTTTTTTAAATAATAGTAGAACAAGTGAAACAAAACTAATCCTGGAACTACAAATTTCCCCAAAGTCAGAATGTGGAAACCAGCTTTACGATGCTGTTACTGATAGTAGGAAGGGTGCCATGAGGGACATGTGGTACTGGGTTGGATGTTTCACATTTGAGGGAAGTTAATAATGTAAAATTACTGCCTAGATCCTCCCTTTTTGCCTGATAATTTTGTTTCTTTCTGCTTTCAAATACATCTTGCAAATATGGTGACCTGAAGATTTTGTGGCAATCCATATACCATGTTTGGAAGCTCTCACCTTGTATAAAATTAACCAAACTCTCTTTAAATAAGCTGGCTTATAAATTTTAAATTCAGAATGTTTCAGAAGACTCCTCCTCTTTTCTATTGCATTCTCACCAGAAAAAAATCAGCTGGATTTAAACTATCTTAGCATCCAAAAGACAACAATATAAATTTGTGACATGACTGTCAGACTATTAATGTCCTCCATCATATGAGGAACACAGTTATTTTACACCTCTTTGTACATAAGCAAAATCACCTAACTTGATTAAGAATTTTCTCCTTTCTGGGACACTGTGCAACTCCCCCACACTTCTGGCTTGTCACTTGGGTCAAAAGAATAACAGCATGTTTTGTCTGCCTGGATTCTCAAAGGTATAAATCACTGGACCATTTTCAACTGTACATTGAAATTCTCTTTCCAGGTTTTCCTGGGGGAGCTAGACACTGCCTGTCAGCTTTCCCTACATGCCTGGCTCTGCTATCCCTGCACAGAGGAGCACCGTAGTAAACAGAGATGTGCAGTGGAGAAGAAAGAATTTTGCTGGTTGTTCATAAGTTAGTGTTTAGGTCCAGAACCCGGCTGGTTTCACCTTTTTTGAATGTTCTTGGCATCCAGCTGCCTCATTTCCAGTCACCTTTGTCCTGGCTAGCTTTGTTTTGCTGTGAAGTGGCTTCCTCACACCACTTCCTTAGTGGTACAGCTGCAGTTCACTCTTGTAGAGAGCATTTTCCCCTTAGCACTCTTGCCTTGCAGCCCGATATTCCCACACTTTATAAATATTCTTGCCATAAGCTGTCCCTTCTTATTTATGGATAGAATTGCAGATTTGATTCAGATGGTGCTGTTTTCTAAAGTCTGCTTCTGAAATCTGTTTGCAAGATAGGATCTGCCTGAGCATATGCCTGATAGGCTGTTTTCAGGAGATACCCTTTCAGGACTCCTGGTTATTTTTGCTGTATCAAAGCTGTGCTTCCTTAAATGCCTTGAGCCAGTGTGATTGGATCCTTTTGTTTATCACAGCAGCATAGGCAGTGTCTAAAAGCTGCTTAGACTTAATTGTTATTTTAGCATAATTGTTTCCAAGCAACTTTGTGCTCTTTGAGCTTAATAAGAACAAAATATTAT
Source organism: Aegotheles bennettii (assembly GCA_013398125.1). Lineage (NCBI taxonomy): Eukaryota > Metazoa > Chordata > Aves > Caprimulgiformes > Aegothelidae > Aegotheles > Aegotheles bennettii. The sequence continues at coordinate 1,660,946 of VZRW01007582.1, read as the reverse complement.
TTTACAGTGTGTGGTAGAATGACAATTAATGATACCACTAGTAATAATTACTAGCTTTGTATCAAGAGACATTTGACAGTAGCTCTAGCTGTAGTAGGGGATGTGGTTTCTCAGGATGTGTAGCAGAGTGACAGCCGTGTTTAATGGTACATGTGCTGATGGGACGTGACCAAGCTACCCCAGACCACTCACAGTTTGCACGCTGTCTTCTTGGTTTCTCTTGTGGACTTAATCTCATACAATTTGTATTGCTTCTTTATCTTTTCTCTGCCTCTGTTATCTTTTTACATCCTTATACTCCTTTGTTCTCAAAACTGGAAAAAAAAATGTCATCCTTGGAGTGTAGCGTGCCTTAGCATTTTTTCTTAAGCAGGCAAATTATCACAGAAGACCTTGAGGAGGTCTCTGAGAGTTTCAGTTTTACAAAGTTGTATCTCTGGAGAGCAGAATAAAAAAACCCCACAGTTGTACAGCAGAGGTGTGTCATGAACTATGGTGAAGTCTGTGCTTCAGTCAAATTGAGACCAGGTTGTGGAGTAAGAGTGTACCAGCACTGAAAGACTCAGAACTCAAAAGGCAAAGAATTAAAATACAACTTTTCCCACCTCCACTCCACAAAAAACCCTACCAAAATACCCTTTTTATTTTAAAGACAGCTAAGCTCTTATGGTTGGTATGACTCTGCTCTGTATCTTTCATCATGTAGTTCATTTGTTGGTCGATAATTGTCCGTTTACACATTCAGCTGCTTGTTCTTCTAGGTAGAAATCATGCTGTTAGTTTAGCAGGAGGAGCATGGGTGGCATTGTCTTCTTCCATGGCAAGCCTGAATTGTGCATCTTCATGGGACACAGCTCTAGTTCGTCCATACATTTAAGTTCATTAGTAGCTGGTTTTGAGGAGGCTGAATAACTAATGACTGTGGGGGAAGAAAATGGCTTTTATCCTGAGCTTTCAAATCACAGTGGTTGCATTGCAAAAAAAGACTTGCAAAACAGAAATGTTTTACCATCAGTTTCCACAAATTCAGGGTCAGGGGAACTTAGCAAAACCTGCTTTTTAGTGTGAGTGCCACATGGCACAAACCATGTAGGACAGTGACCCAAAGCCTCTTTCAGGTGACCTCCAGCTGCTGTTGACAGCTACTGAAAAAATACATGCTTTGATGTGTAGAATTGTTGAGGCAATTTGACTTCTCTGTTTCAATGAATATAAAACCTCAACAGTGTGTTAAGTGCTTGGTAAAAAGAGGCTGGAGCTCTCTCCTGCAGCAGTTGTTGTTCTGTTGCCTTGTGTTGGCATTGCAGCTTTTTGATAATTCTGTTTCCATAACTTTCCAACACAGAAGCAATGCATGTATCTTTGGTCTTAATAAGACTGCTAGCCTCTGGAAGAAGTTCTGACCAGAAACCATTGATATTTGTGGACCACTACTTGATTGTTTGGCAAAATTGGAATGTAGGACTGGAAGAAGAGTTATTCTGCCTCATCTGTCTTACCAAGAGTCACTATCTTAGCAGTGACAAACTGTTAAAAACTCACTTTTCTGACAACAAAATAGTGTTAACTGAGGGTGGTCTTGAAATTTGTTCCTTGGAGGAGTTTGACTTTACTGTTGTCACTGCCCCTCTGTGCGCGTTGTGAGGAGTCATACACGTCAGGAACACTGCCAGTCAGATGAGATGAGTGTGTAGCACAGAGAGAACATGTGAACAAACAAGCACACGGATTAGGCTGCCTTCTGGTACTACCTTGTTATTCTTACAGCTCTGCAAAGAGGTGACTCTGCTGCTCTAAGTCATCTTCATGTTAGTGGAGTGCTGAGGCAGGTTATTTAGAATACAGACTTGTCCTTTCTTTGTGTTCTGTGCAGTGTACTGCTGAGCAAACTTTGTAAATGTTTGTTTTAAATCACATAGATCTGCTAAATTGGGGAGAGTTTTCTAATTCCATGTCAATATTGACTTAAACAGCCACATTAAAAATATAGACAAGTATGTTTTCTCACAGCAGAACACTCAGCATTGTACTAACCCTTGCTGAGAAGGCCTCCTCCCTTCTGAACTGCTTTCTGACTAATTGCAATAAAGTGTAACAATAAAATGTCATTGAGGGCTTTTTTTATGTCCTCAAATATTTTATAATTTTTGTTGTTGTTACCAGGGAAGTTGTAACTGGTTTCCACATGTGGTGCCTTCAAGCTGTCAGGGTCTTGAAAGGGGTTGGAGAGAGGTTCTTGGTTTGCCCTGTTTTAACTGATTTGAAAGAATAAGTTGTCTTAATTGAAGCTTTCTGAAAGTCCTGAAAGAAACAATGGATTCATTTTCTCTGTTTCCTTTCTTTCTACCTGCCCCCACTTTAAATTTTCTTTTTGGGCAAATATTCATCCATGTGCCCATAAAGTAGATTCTACAATTGCTCCTTCCAAGTAAAGTATTTGAAATGAAACATTCTATCATCATATGTTAAAAACTAAGATGTGTCCTGATTTTTTTTCTGCAGAGCATAACATTCCTTTCTCTATATAAAAATCTTCAACCAAACCCAGGCACTTTCTATACCACGATTAGTTTAATTTCAGATTCCTAGTTGAAACCTTTGGTTTTTTTACATTTTTGTGTGGAAAGAATATTGTGAGTAGAAGACAGCATTTTCCTGATGAATTTTTAAACCAGTAAATCCAGTGCTTTCAGTGTGGAAAGTATTTAATCCCAGATTTCTGAGATAACTCTAGTGTCAGGTGACTGTCTCTAACACTGGCAGGTTGTGATTTAGGAGCCCTTTCTAACAGCCAGTGCTGCTGTTGAATGTCCTCTCAACAATGGCTGGGGCAGGAGCCCAGAGTTTCAGATGCTGGAAGCTGGGGTGGGAGGGCTGCCCATCCCGATCTTACAGAGGTTAAAAGCAGTTCTGTCACTGACTTAACAATTTCCTGATCAGATTCTCTTCCTGCCCTCACAGTGGTTCAGTAGCTGAATTAGGCTGGGCAGCTTACTCTGCCTGCTTCTGTAAAACAAACGGTTATACAGAGTGGTTATTAAACCTACTTGATAATTGTCTGCAATATACTTTGGAAGTCTTCCAGGAGGGTAAGTTTTAACACTAGTGTTGTGAGTTTTGTGAGCCAGAGGTGCAGTGAGCAAGGATCATCATGAGCAGAATGGCCATGGAAAAGAGCCATATGATGGTAAAGGAAGGTACAGCATGAGTTTGCCTTTTACTTGCCTTTTGGGTGGATCCTTTAGTAAAGGTTTCCTTTTTTTGCATAAAATTGTGGCATTATAGGTGTCTGGAGAGCTTGGAAAGAAGGGAAATGAAAGAAAGGGGTGAAATTTTTGCTACCATATGGCACAATTTACTAGCCCTGGGGGTTTGTGCCTCAGGTTTCACTGCACGATGGTTGTTTTATGAGGGCTCTTGGTTTTGGCACTTGATTTTCCCCTTTCTGACATAGCAACTGTCAAAAAAAAGTCCAGTGTGGACTCTAGGTCCTTTCAAGCTGACACCTGTTGCCATGTTTATTTCCTCTTTTTTTTGCTTAACCACACCACAGCCAGTGTTAATGAACTGGTTTTGCCCAGTAAGTGAGAGCAGAAAGTGACCTCGCTGCGGTCCAAATTCCTGTTGTGATGGGGAAATCAGAGCGTGTTGTTTATCCTCACTGGTGCTTCTCCATAGCTAACTGTTTACAGATTTTCCTTTGCATCTTGGCTGTAGCACACCAAGGATACCCCACCTTTGCGAAGGTTTAGTTATCGGTGAACTGCTGCTCAGGTACGTTAACACAAAGCAGCCTGCCCACACGTTTAGCATGAGGGATAGCAGTGGGTGGTTTTGTTATGCTCTGCCACAGACTTCAATGCAGACTGGAAATTCCTGTGGAAGCCTGGGAGCCATTTTAAGAACAGGTGCCAGTGTTTGAGAGCTCTGCCTTCCCTTCCCTGTGCACACCAGCATCTCTGAGAAGCGTGAATTTGATTTATGGGGAGACAGAGAAAGACATGTAGGATGGGAAAGGGAACAGGAAAGAACAATTGAAGAGGGGGAAGGGAGAAGTGGCCAAGAAAAGGGAAATGGAGACAGACAGACAGAAAGACAGAGAAAGAACTGTTTCCCCTTTTATGAGGAAAGGGAGCCTTCAAATCAAGATGACTTAGTTCAGCTGTGCAGGGCTCTTAATACCCATGAACTCACAATTAAATGCGGAAGTGGCAGACAAGAGGCAAGCTAAAAGAAGATATTGTTAAATACTCAGCATTGGAGGATGCAGGGGGAAACTCAGAAAATGGACAGAGCCCAAGTCATGAATAAGCACTCAGTTTCCTGGGATTCTGCTGCTGGTGGGAGGAGTGCTGGAGGTGCTGGAGGCCTCTGTCATTCAGAAAAGCTGCAGTGGCAGAGCCCCTTTGTCCTTCTCCCCTGGATGCTGCCACAAAGAGAAGTTTTATTCAATTTCATGGTGCTGAGTTGACAGACCTCCTTCTACTAAGCGAAGGGTTTCTTCCCTAGGCCAAGCTCTCGGAGAGCTTTGCAGAGAGGCTCTGTGAACCTCGATTGTTGTTTGGCTTGGAAGTACATTGTTTGCTGCTTGAATTTTTCTTGATCTTTTGCCTAGATAACCTCAACTTGTTCCTATTTTGCTTTGGAAAATTACATGTGCCTGATCAGTTTTTCCTGGATTATTTTACAGTATGGAGACACCCAAAAGGAGTCAGAACTGTTACTTTGTGGGTGTGTCAGAAGGTTCTGAAGTGTTTTTGTTTTCTTTTGGGTTACAGGGTAAGAGCTTCCCTACTTCCCTAATGACAATTTGCACATAATTGTGTGTTTCCAATAACCTCTACTAGCTGGTGAGAGATAATCCTCACTCCTGTAAGTCTGTTTTACCTCTTGCTTCTGGCCTGAAGGTAAATTCTTATAGTTGAAACATCAGCTAATACTTTGAAAGCATTTTGGAATTCTTTAGGCTGGAAGATGCTGTATGTGAGGTTCCTGGGAACCAGGGGCAGACAGTGTTTTGATGGGATAGGATAAAGCTATCACGTTTACTCCCCTGTCATATACCTTTTGAGTATTGGAATGGGAAAAGATTTTGTTAATGTTTGTAAAGACCTCAGTGGGACACAAAGGATGCTTTGCTGACTGTAACAACATCTGATCTACAAAATTCATAACCTGTGAGAGCAGAACGGGGGTTCTCACGCCATAATCTATCAAACTTGCTAAAGTAAGGGAGATTTAAGTTCAATAAGGACTGAATAGAAAGTGAATGCATTCTTTGGGATCAAACCTTGTCTCATGAATCTGTGGCAAGCATCTGAAATGCTCATGTATTAAAGATGTTTCTGTAAACTAGGTTTTTGGGGTTTTTATTACTCTAAGGACTAAAGCACTATTCAGATTATAGCACATGATTTAAACTGAAGTGTGTATATTATTAATAGGGACAAGGATGTGTCCCAGCTTGTAGAGAGTGAAAGTAGGTCATTCTGACTCCTCTGTAGCATTACAACTCCAACACCAATTTGCCTCAGCGTATGAAACCAGGCTGAGGGATGCCCTTGAATGGGGTGGTTATTTTGATAGCCTCTCTGACTGGTACTTTCATAACATTCTGTCAGTTCCTTTCAACTTGGTTCTCTTCCCAAGGTTGTGTCTGATTGTTTGGGATTGTTTAGAAGGTTATTTTATTTCTTTCACGTGTACAGGGTTGGATTCAAGAGGCTGACCTGTGTTGGTGCTGCTGCGGAAGGGACAACAAGCAGCTTTTCCTGCTATCATTTGGCAGGGAAGAGATCCAGAAAGCTGATGCAAAGCTAGTAGTTCTTTTTGTTACTGCAGTGCTGTGTGGATTAGGCATTGTTGTAAAGGAGACATTTGGCTGCCTGATACCGGTTGTCTGCAAATCGTCTCTACAGTGCAAAAGTAGCTGTTAACTAACTCTGTTGCATTTATGACTTCTCACAGTCAAGTATAGTGGCTCTGGGTAATGTCCTGCACTCCCCACTATCAAATATAGATTCCTAGTAATTGCAGATGTATGGTGGGACCAGCTTTGTGTGACTTGCTGATGCTATGCCCAACACACCTTGCTATCCACAGAATATCCTGTCCCACACCAACAGGTGCACCCAGGCACGACTGGGAAAACCTATTGAAAATTTCAACTCTTGTTGAATTGCTTTGATCACAAACCATGAAACAACTGGAAGTCTAGGAATGACATGCAGTCTTAAGCATGCTATGACATTTTCTTTGGATTGGAGGAGCCCCCTCAAAGTTTTATGGAACATTTCAGGCCTGTGGAAGAACAGGGTTGGTAATCAGAGAGCAGAGTGTGTCTGAAACACCATGCTATCGATATATGCCTACTGCTTGTAGGCAGCACTGTCAGACTTGGATGGAATGTGAAATAAAGCAGCTCCCCAAATTGAGACTGCTTGTGTCTCCCAAACTTTTGTTTGTGGTTAGGGAAAACATTGCTGGGAATCTTACTCGGAGTAGTTAATCTCTCCCATCATTTTTAGCTCTCAGTACTTCTGGCTGATTTGGTGATTTGGCCCTTGTGAAAAGATTCCTGTCGAAGGGAAGAACTGTCTGTTTATAATTTTTATTTCTTTCCTCTCTGTTTTCAAGCATATGGAAAAAATGTGGAATAAACAATGTTGAATAAATTTACTCTGCACTGTCATCTTCGTGATTTAATCACAAACTACTGGGGCTACATTGTGCTTTGCCGGCATGAATGTTTTATCTCATGAGGCCTTTCAGGCTGCTGCATGAGTTGTCTTTGCTGCCTAAACCAAATCCCTGGAAAGGATTATTGCCCTGTGGCAGGCAGCCATTTGACTGTTTCTTGAAACCCTCAATTCCAGTGGCTAGTTCTAGTTCTGTTACTGTGACCAACTGGCGAGCATGTAACCTGTGGTTCTCTGCTTGAACAGAAGGAAACCAGTGGAAATGAACAGCAGATTCATGGGAGGACAGGACAAACAATGAGAAAAGGGACAAGACTTTAGATTCGGGTGGAAATTAAAGGCAAGTAAAGAAAATAAGTGTTTTAGTTCCTAGCAAGATTGATTACACGTTAGCAGCTGGAATTGACATGTGTCAAAGATCTCTTTGTTGCAGTCCCGCACCAACACCCATATGGCAGCACAGTAAAGGAGTTATACATCTGACAAACTCCAGCTGTCTTTACCCTTACTTGAACTCTCATACTTTTTTGCCTCAAGGTACAAAGATGCCCCTTTCCACTCTTACTCATGTTTCATTGGAATTTAAAAATAAGGAGACAGGAATTATTTTCTTGGTTTCAGTAATATTTCTTTTTCTCTGTAGACCATAAAGCTGTGAAGAGCCCAGTGTGAAGAAATAGTATCACAGTAACAGTTTGCATTGTGTGTTAGCAGGACTTCAGTAATGTAGCATAGAATACAAACAGATGCAGCAGCTAAAATGCCCCTGGTAACACCACCAGCATTTTAGAAAAGTATACACATGTGCATGTTTAAGTGGGGAAGTAAAAAAAGATGGCAGGGAAAGCCAATGAGTATCAGGCAGTATCTTGGTAGAGGCTAGGGCAAGCTCTCAAGAGTTGGTTTGGGCAAAGTGGTGCAATGGAGACAGACTGTGCTCTACTGTACAATGGCTGAATTCTCTGTTGGATTCAGTGCAGACATATGATTCTGGCCCATGCTTTTCAGGAAGGAACTATTTCTGTCAGAGGCCAAAGCACAGTCGTAGTACACAAGGAGAAAGATACAGCACTGCACCTTACTGTGGCTGAGTACCCTGTAGTCAGGACGGGCAGTATTAAAGAGGAAGTGCTGTCTGTACATGGAACACTGAGTAAGGGACACATCTGCATCCTAACTCATTGTATCTAAGGTGGAATAAGTTACGTAATAGACCTTGTGTATAGCTACAGTGCAGATTCAGTGGAGCTTAGTGATATCACACTATGGTATGTGTTATGTCTTTCCTGCTCCCTCTGTGTTTCATGTTGTGACTCCCTCATTTTCTCCTAGGAGTTTGCATCCTTTTGCCTATGTAGACCTGACCAGCCTCACCAATATGGGATATGTGAATAAAATATTCCAGTTGGAACACCTTAACCCAATTACCTCTAGAAAGGTGAACCATTTCAAGGATTCCTCAACAAGGTTCTGACTAGTGGTCCTGTTGGCATTTGTACAAGAAGTTCAGGCTACTGTGGGAACAGATACATCCATCTTTCTCTCTGCCTGAAGAATGCAGGGCTGCTTTGTATTGGCTGGACATTCATGAAATCTCATGTGTAAGTGGAATGAATCTTGTGTTTCTCTTCTGATGGATCTAATTTTCTAAAGTGTGAATCCAGCTTTTTCATCAACACTTGAATCTTCTCAAAAAAAAAAAATAAAAATTAAAAATCTTGTGAAATCTGTTGCCAAATAGGGTTTTCTCTAAGGATGAAGTAGCTGAGGGCAGTAGAGTGGGACATAAAGGGTCAAGAAGACAAATTTTTCACTTTGTAATGTCTGGTACAGGTTCTGGAGTCGCCTGGGTTTTAGCTGGGAAAACGGTGAGCAGAATGTGATTTGGTAGTTTTGTTTCAGTCCTGAGTGAACTATCAGGTGTTTTTTGTTCTTGCCACACATGTATTTTTTAATGATCTGAATTTATTTTTTTAGTAAATCCATGTTGTTCTGATTCCTTATAATGCTTCTGAAAGCTGAAGCACAGCAATGGGCTCACTTAGCTGCTGTTGGCTGGAGCTCCCTTGGCTCTCGCTGTCGCTCATCTGTTGCTGTACATTATTCAGAGGCAGTTGAGTGGAGACAGTTTTATACAAGTTCACAGGAAGAAAATGAGGGCAAATCTCCAGGAGATGGTTCTGGCTGGTAGTACCTTCTCCCAGATGAGACAACTGCAGAGAGGAGCTGCTCAAAATGATTGTATTTCCTTCTCATGAGTTACTTGTTACGGACACCAAATCAAAGTGTGCTCAGGAATAATGCAGAAGGGTTTTTAAATCCTCATGTATTCCTTGCATCTTAAAGACCTTTTGTGCTTGTTTAATGCAGCGTTTACAAGGTTTAAAGCTGTGTCTGCAAAGGTAGCAATAAATAATAAAAGTAACTTAGCAAGACCTCAGAGTTTGGAACTGAATCGTTGCTGCTCACGGGATTTATCCATCTAAAGTCTAAAGAAGTATCTAGGTCTAGAGAAGAAAGGGAAAACTAAAGAGTTAACCTTGATTACAGACTGAGATCATCAGGATTTTTTGGCACTCATTCCAAGGGGAGCTGTAGGAACTCTGAAGGTGGTATGTAGGTTACATTCTGCTCTAGAAACATCACAGGTGGGTTGTGTCTCTTTATGTGGTGGTGTTTATTTGCTAATGCATATATTTTTTTTTGGTGAGTTACCACAGTCTCACCAGCAACTATTTTGGTGGAAAAAGAAGATAATTTTGGCTTTCTGAAGAAGTTTTGTCAACTATTGAATTAAATGCCATTTCATAACTAGCCCCTTCTATGAAAAGAATATGGCATCTGAGTCCAGTCAGTGACTCAAAGGTCCCACTTAACAGCCATTAATACTGAGGGAGATATTTTGTATAAAGGACTGGCTCTGCCCTTGAGCTGACATTCCAGGTGTCAGCTTGTTCTTCTCATCACTTGGGCCAGAGGATGTTTCATATCTGCAGCCTTGTTCTGCATCCAAGACAGTGTAGGAGCTAAATACTTACTGAAATGATAACCCTGGCATATGCAAACAGAGCTAACCTGTATCACTGTCATTTTAGTATGTTGCCCCTATATTCTACATTTTTATTGCTTGCAATTGAATTAACTCCAGTGAACGTCATTTCACTCTGTCAAATGAAATCAAACAAATAAGATGCCGCCCACAGAAATTTTGGAGCTGCCTTCAGTTTTCCCTTGTCCCTTTTTCCTGCATTTGTGTATCATACTAGAATAATTTATGGATCAATCATGTGTTTCCAGGGGCAGAATTAAAAAAGATGTTTTGACTTCTGAATCATATTGTGGCCTGCAGGCTGCTTTTGTAGATAGCTTTGATTTCATGTGCATTGATGTTCAGCACTTGCTTAAACTGCTGCATATTGCTGCTAGAGATGAGTAAAACATGTTCTTTGCAGCAGAGTAGCCAGGAGAGAGTGAGATGGACAAAGACAGGCCCTGCTCATCTGTGATCTTTAGCAGAGAGCTGTTAGTTACTGGAAAGGGGATGTGATCTTGCAGTTACTGCAACGAAACAAGAAACCGGACTTCTTGTGCTCTGCAGTTCATCAACAGAATTATGCTGTAGTTTGGATCGCTTTTCTGTGTAGCGAAGATTTGTTTTGCATCTCTTGGCATTTCATAATTTCTGGATAAAAGCTTTTTTTCTTCCTGTTTTTCTGTATTCCTTTCATTGTATCAGACTGGGTTCCCAGGAACACTGCAAATAATTCCTTTGGGGAGAAGCTTCATGCGGCAGTCTTGAGGCAAAGCTCAGCACACCATGTGTAACCAAATGGCCTGCTTTATAGAACTGACTGACTTCCCCTCTGCAGCACAGATGCATGCTTGCAAAGGGCTGGAATGACTGTGAAACTGCACTGAGGTACTGGAAGGAAGAAGCAAGTCAGGAATGAAACAATAGAGAAGGTGAACCAGTGGGAAATGGGCTGGGAACATTTGCCTTTTTTTCATACACACCATTAGGAATAGTGGAAGTGACAGAAAATAAATGGAGCTGAAGGGAATACACACAGAGCCATGGCCCTCATGGCCTACCTTATTTTTGCCTTTTCTTCTGACCTAGCCTTTCTTAACAGACAAGCCAAGAAGTGTGGCTACCCAGAAGCATCAGGTTTTCTGTACACATGCAGCATAGCCAGCATTTCCCAGGAAGTGATGAGTTCTTGCACATTACTCCAAATTGGCTTGGAAAAGGAAATCTTGTGCTTCCAAACACAGAAAGAAGATAGCCTACCCGTTAATCAGCTTGAATGGCTTGGAGCATGAAAAAGTGCAAGTCTTTTCCAGGCAATCCCCTCAGGAGCTGCTGCCCCAGCTACTGGCCAGCTGGAGGTTTTCTGTTGCCACAACAGCTTTGGAATTGGTTTCCAGCACCCTTCCCTCCTGTTGAGTGTGGCTAATTACTGTGGTAAATCTAAGCCCTCTCACCCTGAAGGGTTAAAAATTATTTCTCAAGAACTGCTTTGTATCACACCTCTGCTTGAGGGAGTCTTTCTTTGTGATTTCTTGCAACTAGTAACTCAATTCAAATGAAAACAGGCCTTAAATCCAGGGCCCCACACCTACCAGGTATGTGCTATCTCCCCCACTGAGCTCGGTGTTTGAAATTACTCACAGCTCGGCCAGACTGCACGCAGGGAACCACACTATCTCGGGATTGCTGTCTAGGCAGTGTCTAGCAGTCTCTTTGGTACCTCTGCTGATAGATCCAAATGTCCTTGCAGATACTCATCACTTCATTGGCATTGCAGATTTGCTGCCGAGGCTTCTGCAGCACTTTAGCAGGGGGTGGAGTAGGTCAGGGTGTGTATGTGTGGGGGCAGCACACAAGGACTGCCCAGCAGACGGGACCTTTGCCTCCTTTTCCTTCTGTTATCCTGTAGGAGATAGCACAGTGTCTAATTGCTGGGGCAGATGACTGGGTGGAACCGACCTCAGTGCCAGCACTTTAAACCTACATGCATACATTAAATGCCACATCATAGGCTGTGGTATAAATAGAAGAGTGATGATACTACAGCATGTCCTGAGAAGCTAACCCTAAATTAGAGGTGTGGTGCTGAAGCTGTTCCCATGGGTGGAAAGAATAGGGAAAGGAGAGACTTCCATAGAATGTACTTTCCTGTTTAACCCAAACAACACTGGTTAATGTTTCACACTGGAGGAAATGGAGTGCAGAGTAAAGTAACTTAGCGGTTTGAGGGAGGAGAAAAAGAGGAAGATATAGATGGCATTGATCAGTGGGCTATAGATCACAGGCATATATAATCTCCTCTTATGAGAGCAAAAGGAACAGCACAGTGCTAACTTCTGGGGCATACAACTGACTGCTTGGGCATCTTTGAAAGGGGTCACACTCGGGCAGTGCTGTGTCCTTTTCCAAGAGAGGCTAAACTTTAAAAAGCCCAGATCAATTCCTCTAGTGTATTATGGAAGAACCCAGAGTAGTTACACTGACTGGGTAGAAGGGAAGGCAAGGGCAGAAGTTAGCTCAGAATGTTTTACCCAGCAAGATTTGATCTTTTCTCTGTTGGGACAAATCCAGGTTATTATTCCATTCTGTACTTGGGCAAAGGAGAGGCTGACATGGCTGTCACTTGGTGTGTCTGTGCTAGCAGATGCACACACAGTAGGCAGGACAGACCATACATTTTGCCTGTGTAACTCCCCTGGGATCCTTGAAGACCCCATGGGCAGAATGGAGTGACACAGCAAAGAACCAGGCCTAGTGATTTTCTGAGTATCATGTGAGAATTTAAATCCTCCCTAGATTGCTTGGTTCAGATGAATGACTGTGGCTGCAGTGAGGAAAGCTGAGGCGTGTTGCAGTGAGCACATGGATGTTACTCATTCTGGGAGGCCCTTAGACTCACTGTGCCCTGCTAATGCATTTAGGGCTGTGATGCATTACAGGCTGAACATCTGGCTTGGTTTTTACAGGCAGCACTAGAGTGTCATCTTCTCCTGAAGTGTTAAATTCCACAAAATACTGTAAATCTCGGCAAGCTGAGAAGTTAACCTCTCCAGCATCACACAGCTTGAGCTTCGTGTGTTTGCTTGCATAAAGCAAGCAGTCAATATGATGCCATTAGGAATTGTACAGGACTTAATAAGGCAGGTAGATAGTAACTCTCCATCACTTCCTTGCATACTGATGTTTTAGATGAGTCTGAAAAGCATATCCCAAATCAGACATTGTTGGTTTCTTTTTTGTTTCACTTCTATGCAGTTTTGGTAAGTCTTGACACTTGTTGAGCTGAGGCCTTCTACCGCAGCAGGACAAACACAGGCAGTAGCAGCACATGTTAGCCTTCAGTGCAGTACACCTAACCTGTGTTTCAAAGGAAAGTTAAATTTCTCTCTACTTAGACCACTACCAAGATTGCAGATGAGTGTCTACAGCAGTGGTGGGGTTGGAAAAATTAATTTGTGACCTATGGAACTTTTTTCACACAGTTTACAAATGAGAAAATGTTAGAGCATTACTAGAGTGAGCTAAAATCAACTTGATGACCAAATTTTTATATAATCATGTAAAAAATATTTAGATTAATGTATTTTAAGTATTCTTTACCAGCTCCAAGCACCTGAAGTACCCAGTCTTCTCTTCCCTGTATTGTAATTGGTTAACAGCTATACAGCAGGAGGATGTATCAGCTCATGTCTTCTACTCACATATCTTTCCCCAGGTGAGAATTATAACTGCCTTGCTGCTGAGATGGTGCATAACCAAATGACATAAGAGTCCCTGTTCCAAAAGAAGGAGGGAGATCAAATTTATATGTTGGACAAATGATGTTACAAAATATTGCTGAAGGTTTGCTGTATTTGGATAGTGCTGATTTTGGATCAGCTGATTGTTCTAGTTCAAAGCTTCTTGTCTTGGCAGAGTCATTGAGAAAAGATTGTACTTTTCAGGTGTGCAGGCCATGAGTTTTGTGGAAAAAATCTTGAAATTATTTTGACCATGATGTTAATGGAATTCTAATCCTCACTGAGGCAACTTATGGTGTCATCTGACCTTCTCCTAGAAAATCTTGGTATTTTTTTTTTCTTCAGACTAAATAAAAGGGAAGTCTCACATTCTTAGGAGTATGCAGTCGGGTTGAGCAGTTCTGTATGTGCAGCCCTTGCAAATGTGTGATTATGCACATAATAGGATGAGGATGAATCCATCTGTGGATCTTTGGGCCTCTCCAGTTTCCTCTGGAAGTGATTTCCCATGAGCTGAGATGGATTTTGGTAAAGCAGAGAGAATGCTCACAACAGGGAGCCGCTTGAATGGGAGCTTTTGTCCAGGCACAACGTGAAAAAGCAAAATGATAAATTGACATAGAATGTCTGTCATCCTCAAAGGATGATTTGGTTTCATATTTACCAGCAGATTCTGAGGTCAATTCTTTGCTAGAAACAATGAGTCTGTTATTCAAAAGTCACTTCTATAAAAGAAAATTTAATTAACAGCTACTAACAACAGAAATATAAAAAAGATGTTCAATATATGTATGTTTTAATCACTGAATTAAGGAACCTAAAGCAGATCAAGAGAAATGCACAGATCCTTGACTTGTAAACCAGAGGCGCCATGTGAACAGAAAGGACAAGCAAAGTAAGAAGTTTTGCTCAGTTAGTCAGAGCTCAAGGCCCTTTTGAGAACTAACCTAGTGTTGGATGAAGACACATGAATCTGCATTGGCTGCAAGAGCCTGGATCGTACCACATCCCTGACCATTCTGTCCTGTCCCAGACTGCATTTGCTTCCATTTTGTTTAAAAATAAGCCACAACTTGTCTTCTGTGTGACTAAAAACACCCAAACATCATCATAGCACATAGCTGAGAGATGTCTGCAGGAGAGTATGCCTGCAGTAAGGCCAACTTCACTGAACAGCAGAAAAAACAGTTTATAAGCTGTTGTGACTGGACTGCTGATGATTGCACTAATTAGTTCCGTTTGCACAGGTATGGCTGCTCATGTGTTGCTAATGCAGCTTAGACTTCTGAGTCTGCAGAGAGCCTGAAAGAGTAGATCTGAAGACGTGGAAAGAGTAGATCTGAGGATGTGATCTATGTCACACATCTAAGTGCTGCATTAACTGTGAGGACACTGTTGATCATGGCAACTGCCCTAACATTTTTCCTGAAATGTGAAAGAAGGGGATGAGTTATCTGCAGTTTACTGTAAGCAGCATCTCCTTGGTACCAGGAGTTGACCACATGTGGAGATCCCACCCTTTATTTCTAAACAAAGTATGAGCCAGTTATTTGGTTGGTGTATTCCAATGTAGCCCTTTAGCAGACAGAAGCATACTTTCACTCCCAAGGCAAGGGAGGTGGTGAAGGCACCTGATGACTTGCGCTGGTTTTCTCACTCCCCAGCAAAAGTATCCCTAGAGTTCAGGAGCCAGTGGACAGTGGGAATAAGTTGTATAACCCAGCTAAGTGAAAACAGGGTCATACAGGCTGTTCATATTTGAAGGAAAAACATCCAAGATCTCTCAAATTAGCTACCTGAGTTTCAGAGCAGTTTGGTGTTCAGCAGGTATCACTGGAATCACTGGGCAAACCCACACTCAGCATGTTGGAGAATTGGATAGATTCTGAAGCTGACTGGAGCACATGAAATTCAGTTTTCTGCTTTGGCAGCTGCTGGCCTAAACCATTGTCTCCACATTACTATTTGTTTCACTATTGGTACAATTTAAAGAGTATTAAAGAATAAAATGTACAGGTTGTCATTAATAGTGACTTTCAATATTTTTGTTATGGAAAAAGGTTTGCATCTTGAAAATAGTCTTCACTTCTTAAGTGCATAGTGAACAAATATATATATATTTTTATATATATATATTGAAGAATGGAGTCTCATCGTTGTCCAGTGAAGATCCTTTTAGACCAAAAAAAAAAAGAGTATTGGAAAAGTTTGTACTAGTTTCATATTTATTAAAAAAATGTATCTTTTGTGAAATGCGCATACTTTAGGGCCTGACAATGTTTTTAATTATGAAAGCATTTCTATAGTATTTACTGAGAGATGAGACTGCATGTGCTTTCATGCGGATCCTCTACAAAACACTGTGTCCTCTGCTGCTTGTTTTACAGAATTCGAGTCTCATTCTACACTAACCTCATTAACTTCATTATGCAATCCTCATCTCTTCCCCAGAGACTTGTCCATTGTCAAGGGCAGCTGCATTTGCTTATTACAAGAACCTCAGTCATCAATACAAAGAAAAGCTCTTAATAGAACCCCAGGTTACAATTATAAATCAATCAAAATTTCTTTTTAAGTGCAGGAGCAATATATAGCTTTGGCTGCATTCACCCTAAGGGCTGCTATTTATATAATTTTTAATTGTTTTCCCCCAAAATTGCCTTTTCTACTAGGTGGAAGAATAAGTAGAGTTTTGTGCCTGGGTGAGTCAGATCTTATTTATTTTCAAGATGAATGGATAAAACTGAGTGGAAATTTGTCTCTCAACAGTTCTCAGACATATTCTAGTGCATTGCTATGAAGCAGAGTATGCTATAGGCAGAGCTGGTTGAAATTCAAGTTCTGCAATTCAGATAGATCCTCTTATATGTTAACCTAATATTTCAGAAAGTCCTTTCATCCGAAATCGGGGCTAATTGGCTAGCTCTAATTATGAGAGTAGTGGGTTGTAACATCAAGGATGAATCAACATTTCATTTGATCGTTGTGGAAATGCCTTATGAGTCTGGCTGTCGAGGAGCTGCAGCTTTTAAGGACAGAGTGGCTTTTGCAACACGATTCTGTATCTGTTTAGAACGTAGTTTCTTTTTTAACCATAGTATTTATGTTTTGCAAAATTAGAGTTATTGCTACAGATAATGGATGCACAGAACCAATACACTAATTCTTGTGTAGTAACTAGGACAACGAATGTGAGAAGCAAGCAATGCGATGTAAGCCCTTGGTCTCAGTCCAGGACAGTGAATTGTTTTGTTAAGGGGAAAGCCTGAAGTGTCTCACTGTTACACCATCCTTCTGGGTCGAAGGAACTTTGCTTCTTGCCCACTGTGGAGAGAAGTGATATGATTTCACTGATCCTCTCCTTCTGGTACCATTTACTACCAGTGCACTGGAATTTCATATATACAAACAAATCTAAAATCTCCAGGGAAGGAGACCCCTCACATCAGAATTGGATTCAATTTTCTAGGCATGATTCCAAGATTCAAGTGTTACTGAATGCTTTGGGAAGAACTCGGAGCTGACATTTCTCTGGGAGATGTTAATGAAAGGAAGGGGGTGAGAGGCGGCTGGTTTCCTTAGGAACACAAAGACCTTAATCATTCCAGTTCTGCATTCTTCTACTGGTTGCCTGTAATTTTTTATATTGGTTTCAGGATTCTTTTACATTCACTGTACTGCAATAATTAAGAGATTTGTGAGCATTTGACTAATGTTCTGTCATCTAATGTACGCTATTAAAAATCCCTGGATTGAATTATTTTGCATGTCCCAGTTTGATTATCAGAACAATTTATAACACTGCTTCTTGAAAGTAGAATTGATTTTTCTAGGAATATCTGTGCTGATCAGTTGCTTATCTTATAACAAAATTTACATAGCATGCACACATCTCCTTTTAAGTACTCTGAGCACTGTTAATTTTGTTTGCATTTAATAGTCAAATTTCCTGTGGCTTTTTTTGTGGGTGCTGAAGTAGTAAGTGCATTTTTTGGTGATAAGACTTCAGAAATAGAGCAAAATGCAAGTCATCAGTGAAAAAGTCTGCTGTGTGTAGCAGTACTACTAGGAATATCACTTGCAATGGGAGTCTTAACTCAGTCTTCTGTAGTTACGGCAATGTAAAATTGATGCTTCTGGGTCAGTGGCAGCTTATGTTGCCAAGTGACACTTTGGTAACTGAGCCTATCTTTCTTTGTAAGGGAGGCTTTCAGCTCCTCATATTTCTTCTTAGTGGGTGAATACAGAAGAGAGCACTGGAGAAGTAAGTTTTCATTGCACTGTTTAATGTGACAACAACTCGGAGGCTCTCGGGAATCGTGGAGTTAGTCTGGTCATGTCATCATTCCTCTAGTTCCCAGAAGAGAGTTCTGAACTACCAGGCACGCTGACCAGACCTTAACTTTGGTACATTCTGCTTTCAGATAATGTCCTAAGCTAATCAGGCATGTCTGATGCTTTAATTTTTGTTTGTTAAATGCCCCAAATCTTGGTTATGCAGGAGTGACAGTGTCATGAACTTCATGAATCTTCAGATTTTAGAAATAGAACACTGTCCTTTTTCACTATCTGAATATGTGATCCTTAATGAATAACAAAAGAGCTTTGGAACAAAGAGCAAACAGCTGTATTTTTTATGTGAGGGTTTGTAGGTAGTATCAATTGTAATGGTTGCTATGTGAGAGTGAGGGCTGGAATCCATCCCTGTGTTGCTATGTGACATTGGTGTCACATGTGATACCTGAGCAGGAAAATCACAAAGCGTATTTAGAATGCCTTTCCAGATTTCACCCCATAAATAGAACATTTATGGAGCATTTGAGAATTGGAGCTTCTCAGGAGCCAGCATCATTGCAATCAACACACACAAATAGGTTACTTCAAGCTATGAATCTGGGCCTTGAGCAGAATCTTGAATCAAAGGAACTGTTGGCATTGTTATGCAAATATCAGCCTGACAAAGGCTCATACTTTATGATGCTTTTATTGTGACTTGAAGCAGACATTGAAAGGATGGATAGAACTGGACTGTGACTTCTTTTATTATTTTCATGTAGCCATGTATGAAAAAGTATTAATTTCTTCCCAGAATTGTTTGCCCCCAATCTCTGCCTGCCATTCTTTCTCCTTACATGCAAGCTGTCACTTTAGTCCTTGTTTGCGCAAGCAGATGTGCTCATGTAACCTGAGAAGTGATTTTAAACCAAATCACCACTCTTATGCAAATCTCTTTTAGCAGTGGATGTTTGTGTTTTAGCTTAGATTAACTGGGACCAGTTTAAATCTTACCTGACATAGGATACTTTCATAGAAATCAAAGCATCTACATAGAGGTTTACACCTGCTTAACTCACTTAAAATCAACAAGGTCAAAATACTGCCCTTTATCCACATCTGAAGAATCTCATACTTCTTCACTGTCTGTATATGAGTGATTTCTTCAGCTCAGTTACTGTAACTGCCTCATTTCCAGCCTCAGTGGTAACTATGGTCTTTCCTGCAAATTGTCCAGGATTTGCCCAAGTCACATCAGTAAACCTAAACCTTTGCAAACCATCAGCCTTATTATTGTGTTGAAATCCCTTTGCAGGGGGCTGGGGGCTGTAAAAACATGATTACTGCCTTGAGTACCTCTGACAGCAATCTCAAAAGAAATGGAACTTTTTTTTTTTTTGCATTGTCATGGAATGTAAGATCATAGATAAGATATTCATTAAGGTGGAACAAGATGTGAATGGAGTTTGATACTGCATTATCCTACCACTGGTGCACTTCATGGAGGAAAGGTTGTAGTTGGCTCGTGGTTTTTAGCAGCCAGCAGGTTGATGGCATCAATAAGAGACCAGGGATACTGTAGAACCAATGATTTTAAGAGCACCTGCTTTATACAAAGAAGCTGTGAATCTCTGTGAGAGGCTTTTCACTTCTGGTCTACATTGTGTATAGGGTTTGGGTGTTTTGCAGAAAAAAATGCCACTTCCTTGTCCATGCAGCCAGTTCAGAAGCAATCTGTCAATCCTGAAAGATGATTTGCAAGAGCCAATTGTAAGTCCATGTCCTACAAAAACTGTCGAAACCATAACATGATAGAATACAGGACATGGAAAGAAGAACTTGTGAGGTATTCAGCCAGTCACAGAGTTGTCTCTGGAACATGTGTAGGTAAGACAAGAGATTCTATGATGATTGAAGTTTTATCTGGTGGGTCTGAGCATTTAAAACATCCTTGCATGACTCAATGGTATTACCTGGCAAAACCTTCCCATAGTTAATGGTCACCATAATGAGCCTTTGGACAACAGAATGTGTTGTCTAACCATTTGTTCTGTGGCTTATGTGACAGAGGCTTGTTTGCAGCAGTGTATGTGATGGATCTTTTAAAATCAGTTAATGTGAGTTTTTCTTGAAGGAAAAGAGTTGGAAAATGTTATTCTTCCCTTACTACATTTTTTGCTGACTTTGAAGGGTGTCAGTGACTGGTGTGATGACTCGAAAGGAAGTGGCACATAGGAGAGGCTTTTTTATAAACTCTGCTCTCAGTTCTTGAATGCCAGGTGGGAGTCAGCAAAGAAGGTTCCCCTTAAGAAAAGCAGCATTTCCCTGCGTATTTTAGGCAGATAACTTCTATTGTCTCACAGTTCAGCCATATCAGCTTCTATCACTGTGTACTCAGTCATAGAATTTTTACCTCTAAGAGCTTTGCTTTCCAGCCTAAAATGGAAAAATACCACAATGGTAAAATAATAATGCAGGTTAGACTTAATTGTTCTTGGTGAGTGCAATAGTAAGGAGAAAGGATGTAAGTGTATTTGCCAGTGTCTTTATATGCATCTGTGGTTTATACCTCAGTGATATAAGCTGATCGATTTAATCTGTTGCTGATAATGGAATAGTTATGAAGAACTCAACTTCGACATTGTCATCAAGCAGCTTTCTGGTACCTACTTAAGCTACTCCATGGAAAATTGATGGTGGCTATCATGAATAGAGGGTACTTTATTGTGCAAGACAGCTGCATTAATAGGAGGCATGTATTTTTGTATCCATTCATGAAGTTAAGAGTAGCTCTGTGTTGTTCTTGATTTGGTTCCCTTATGTTATTCTGGAAGCCCATTTTTTGATCCCACCCCCAAGTAAGATCTGATGCTTTATCCGTTGCTAGAGGTGAGTTTCCTATTCTTTCTTCTCTGATCCTTTTTTCATGTTCCCTTGCTGGTTTTCTTCTATGCCAGGGTGCCAGAAGAAATTAAAACTAGAGGGACTTCTATTTATATCTATTCCAAAATCTGTGTCTTAAACCAGTCCCTTAAGAACATAAGTAATTGAAAGCAAAGGCTACTATCTGGAGACTAGAACAGCCGTGATTAGAATGGCTGGACTCTAATTCTAGTCCTGCTTCTTGTTTGTAGTTAGACTTCGTAATCCTCTGAGGCCTACATTTAATGATGAGCTTGCTTCCATTTTTGGTTGTCTAGCTTCTATAGCCAGTGCCCAGTTTTCATAGGTGGTCGCTGCCATGGCTTGTGTTCAAGTCAGTATGAATTTTGTCACAAGACTGGTGTCTCTTCTGCTCTGTTCATGTTTCTCTGTTGAGCAGCTCTGCACAGGGATGTTTCTTGTCGTGATGGCTTCTCTGAAGGGTTTAGCTTATTCATATCCTGTTTCTTTAATAACTCTCAACTTACCATCTAGTGTAGTTCCTACAGCTTTGACATAGTTTAAAAGCATATATCCGAGTGCATGCTCTTTAATATTTATTTATACAAAATGGGTCAAATGTGGAGAAACAAGATGGTAATGTAGTAAATGGAAAACTATTCATGGAAATCTAATATTCATTAGAAAAGAAAACACATAAAAACCCCGGTGGGGACCAGGTCATAGATGCAATGAGTAAAGGAAACAGAATAATAGAGACATAGTCAGAGTTCAGGCTTTCTTGGGGGTGAACTTTTCATCTCAGTAACATACCTAGTGCCCTACTGACTTGATAGGATTTCACCTATATTTCACACATATGCAACTAATCCAACAGCCAAAATTGGATGCCAAGTACATGGAGAAGAGGTGCTCTGGTGAGTATTAATCATACCATCTCTGGAAATTATCAGAAAGTAAGAGAGTATGCTGGTGGAATGAGCAGTTTGTACTTGTTCTGACACTTCTTCCGTAAGCAACTGCTTTTTGCCACTATAAGAGATAGGATGGATAGGCTTTGTCTGTATCTATATAACATTTACGTTGTCACAGTCAGGATGCAGACTAATGATGCTGTTTCCATTTTACAAATGAGGAAAGACAAGTGGAGAAGTTGATTTACTGCAGGTTGTAGGTGGCTTACTTGTGGTTATAAGTGGCAACATTTTATTGATGGGATTTAAATTCAGGCATTGCTAGTTTAGTCACAATCTATTCATTGTTGTTCAGTTTAAACACAGAATGACAGAGAACAATAGATATTGACCCTTGACACTGAAAGATAATGACTTTCATCAATGAAAAAATATTTTTCTCTAAACATTCCTGTGTATTCTGGAAGGCAGTGAAGTAATTCCCTTCTGTTGGGCTTGTCGTGTTGATTTAAAAAGCTGAAGTCTCTAGAAACAATAAACAAGAAGCACAAAGGGTAAGAATAAGCTGGACTCTCAGGAGAGAAGCAAATGAGAAAAAAGTCTCTTGATGCTTCCTGTGAAATTCTTTACCCAAACAACAGTCTTGGACAACTGAAGAGAGGGAGAGTGTAGACAGGGTTAGAGGAACTGAAGACATATACGTGTTTGTGTACTTGTTAATACAGAAAGCCATAAGCCTTGCTATAAGCCATAGGTATTTTTGTTTCTATAAAATCAAAATCCTTTTTAAACCACTTGTAAGTTGCACTCGTGGTCTGACATGCAAGCCATCTCCCATGGTGTCTTGGCAATAGGGAGTTCCTGGGAAGTGCTCATACTGCCACCATAACTTTTTCTATCATGTCACAGACAACATTTAATTCTGGCTTAGGACAAAATTAACTGGGATGTAGAATAGTTTGCACTCCAGTGCTGTCTTATGCCAGGTGAAGCTTTGTAAGGGAAAGTTGGCCCTATAGTTACCTTCCTCACCTCTTTACAGGTCTGCCTTTCTCCTCCACCCATATTCTCTATTGTTCCTTCTGCTGTTTCTGGAAAAGGCTGAAGGAAAGAAGTTTGAATTCTGGGAAGGAAATTGTCACTTGCGCTGTACCTCCTTTTAACAGGCCCTTTTGGATAATTACAGTTTCAATGTGAAACACATTGGTGTTTTGCACTATAGATATCATGAAGCTATTTTGACAAGAACAGTGGGCTTCAGTATCTATAATGTCTTTGTCCACGCCTAGCTCTACTATGAGTTGTTTTTTTTACTTTATTATCCAGTTTCTGATCAAAGTTCCTCTCATAATTATCTGAAAAGATTTAATTTCTACCTATTTTAATATCATCAATGTTCTGTTAGTTTTACGGAGAGGTTTGGAATATTCTGATATTTTGCATAGAGTTTGCTTGAACCACATCATCCCTTGCAAATTAATGGTGACTTCTTAAGCTTTTGTAGGAAAGATGACAAAACCAAGAAGCACTTAAAACAGATTTTCCTGTAATAACCCTGTGGTTATTTTGTGGCTTCAGCATTCAAATCTCAAAAATTAGTTCTTTGAATTAAATGGAAATGATTGTTAAGTAAAATACTTAGAAAATAAAAAATGTCAGCATTTTCTGTGATGGAAGAAAGGCAATTTCTAGAAATTGCTCTACTTTGTTTGGAGAATAAGACTTAATACAGTTTGTTATAGTATTAAAGTTTTATAATGTTGTTTAATTAAAAACAATGGATTTTGAAGGGAATGCTGGGATAATGGGAAGGGTTTGTAAGTATGGGACTATAATTAATTGTCTAGATTCTGAATAGTCATTGCTATTGGCTTCCTGCCTCTCGTCTAAAGTGCCAGCAGCACTGTAATGCACAGAAGGACCTTGGATCTAGGGCCATGGGTTATATCTCAGAAGATTTCTGGCATCCCTGCATGCAGGGGATTTATTCATGCCTTCAAGAGTTCTGCCCTAAAGATAAAGTTTGGTTTGTGACAGTTCTTCTATAATTAGAAACATAGCTGGCAGCTCCAGGGCAAGGGGTAAGATAAAGATGAGGTACCAGCCTGCCTCTACATTCAGTAATTGACAAGGCATCAGGAGTGATATGATGAAAGCTATGTAAATTAGCACTATGATAATAAGCCAGAAATCCCATCAGTAGGAGAGGACCTGTCACCTTTATGGCTGAGGTCAACACTACTTAATTCTGTAGAATTATGCCAGTCCAATCGGCATGTGCATTTGAAGCAGGGTGATCCTTTATTACATGGTGCCAAGGAGGGAAGAGGAACCAATTAAGTGAGAGTCAATCCAGATAGTGAGTGTAGAATAATTCACACTGTCTGTGGTGTCTCAGTCTGTGTGTCTGTATTGATAATTACCCTTAATATGTCCTTCCATCTGACCAATGCAACTTTCCAAACTAGAAATTGCATGTGTTTTGGTGACACCTTGGCATGCTGGAATGGCATTGCAGACTTGTGATTGCTACTGGCAATCAGACCCAGCAGGATTGAGAGAGCACCAAGCCCTTTGTCAGAACAGGGAGAGAAATTAAACCAGGAGGGAGAGGAGAGGGGAGAGAAGCTGGAAGACTCTTTATCTTAGGAATGTGTTAGGTTCTCTCTAATGTGTACATCACAGGCTGAGCCTTGTTTTTATGTTATTGGAGAGAAATCCTCACGTAGGAAGTGGTACACTGCCTTGTTAATCTGTTTGTAGTGCAGAAGGGCTCGAGCAGCGTGGCTGAGATACAGTGCTGACATGCTGAGGAAGTAGTAGATACTTTCTTTGAAAGAGAATGTTAGGTTTTGATCAATATGATGGTGACCTCTCCTTGTCTTTCTGTCAGGAAGTTCTCCCCTTCTGATGGAGTAATGCAGAAGTAACAGCATGGTCTTCTTGTCACCCAGTTTTCTTGTTTGTAGTTCACACAAACTTACTGGATGGATACTCACTGAAGATCCCCGGGTGCAACCAGTCCACTTGTACTGACCTTTGAAACTATATGATCATGCATAGCTTTGCAGTAGTCTTAAATAAATAAAGAGGCTCTATACAGTTTCTATATCTAGCAAGCAGTAATAAAATGCTTTGCTTTTACTGTTTTCTGCTCCAGTTCCTAAAAGTCATAACACAAGAAATAGCATACAGACTTTGTGAGTAATCACATCTTGCCTTATGTGGCTTTCCAGAGCACTAAACGAAGCCAACAGATGCTTGAATTCCTAGCTGGAGAGAGACAGGAGTCACTGTAAAAGTATTAGAGGAGACAGCAGCCATTTCCCATTGAGGTGTCTTGCATGACAAGGGGGAAAAAAGTCAAAAGAAAAAAACCCAGCCATCTTCCTAGGTGTATATAAAGGGACTTCAATGCTGACTTCTTACATGCTCAACTCAAATCTAGAGGCACTCACAGCATGACAGACCATATTTTCTATTGAAACTGAAAAGATAGCAGGCATCAGGATTGAATCGTGCACGGGCACCTAGCTGTGATGTTCATGTGTTTCCAGGTTGAGGCTTTTTCAGTAGAGCATGCAGGCATGTGCATCGCCCTGAAGGAGTCTTTAGTGGTTTTGGAGGTGGATTAAAGAATAAGTAAAATAAATATAAAGACTTTTTGTGACATCCTATGCTTATTACTTCCTGCTGTGGTTTCTCAGTGTTTTGCATTGCCTACTTTCTGTCTTCAGTGGGTGGCTGACAGCAAGAGCAAGCTACTGTTCTTTGCCATGGCTGTTTTTATGTTGTCAGGAATGTTGGTGTCAGAGCTGTGTACTGGTTTTTCAAGGTTCAGTTAAGTGCCCTGAAGACTTTTTTTTGGTTACTTCTCATTTTGTTTAGTTTCTGCTTCCTATCTGGGAGACTAGCAGGGAATATTTTCCTTCTGGCTGAGCTTTCCTCCCAAGACATCCAGCAGAAGTTATGCCTTTGGCCACACCAAGGCCATGACTTTGGCTGGCTCACAGCCATTGCTGAGCAGACACGAAGCTGCACCAGTGCAAACCTTTCGCGGAGTGGCAGAAGTTTGTTAGAGAAGGCTATCTGTGCTGGCTTCCCTAACAAAACCAGAGTGAGCTGTTCCAGTGCCAGTGGAGGCTTGTAGCATTTTGTCCTGTATATATTAGGTTAAAACAAGAAGAATGACATTGGTCTGGCTGCTGATGGTCATGACCAAAACCAATCCCTCGCTGTAGGCAAGACCTGAGTTCTATCTCCAAGTCTTCACTGTGCTTAGATGAGGAAAGCAGGAAGTGTGCATCAGAAGTTGCTTACTGTTTGTCCACTGCTTTGTGCTTCAGCTTAACAGACACAAAGTGAGACATGTCCCAGAGTCAAGCAGCCCAGTATACTCTTTGGAAAAAACCCAGCAAGGATAATGAAACAAGTGACACTGTATAAAATAAAATGGGGAAGTTTATTAAGTACAGGGAAGGTCCTTAGATTGCTGAGAGGCAGGTAGGGTGGTTGGTTTGTAGCTCCATCACTGCTGAACTGCCTGTTACTCATTTTAGTTCAAAGACAAGCAGGCTGCCATTTTAACAGGAAAAAAGCCACTGTGTTGAAATGAAGCAGCTCGCTGTACTTGAGTGGATGGATGGAGAAGGCTTGGCACTGAAGCCACGTCTTTATTTTTGAAAATTTTCGAGAAAAACCCCATGCCCTCCCCTTCCCTGAATATCAAGCCATGTTTCTTTCTTATGTGTGCTTGCCACTCAGTTAGCACCTCTCATGCACACACTAACAGGGTGTTAGCCACAGGATGTTACAGTGAAACCTTTAAGCTTCTGTTATTACTTTATAGTCTGAAAGTGTGCACAGCAGTAGATTAGTGTAGCAACTTCTCTTGTTGCTTTGGGCTTGGTGCAGAATGGTCAACTGTCCTGCTCTGCTGGGCCATACTGGGCTTCAAAGGCAGTACGTGAATTTAAGCTCCAGTTTAGATCAAGCATTACAGCCCCATCCTCACTGTCTCCCCAGTTTAACTTGTGTAGCTTAGTATGTTCTAGTGGAAGGTGGGTGTTTCCAGGGCAAATTTTAGAAAGCACGAAGAGAGCTGTGGGTGCAGTAGCTGAAACAGCTCTAATTTGGGTCTAATTTGCTTATGTGTATTAGCAGTAATGCTCAGGTGAGTGGGCGATGAGGCAGTTCAGGAAGCTAAGGTGGCTTCAAGGGAGTTACTTAATTTTGTGTGGTTACTGTTTGGCAGCTTGAGCTCCCTCAGCCAGCTGCAATCAGGCTGCAATTGCCTAATTGCATAAGCAGCAGTGTTGGTACAAGGCAGAGGGTAGGAACGTGCAGACAGGGACTGGGTGCAGAGTGGGTTTTGGTCGGTGTAATTGCCTGTGGAATTACACTTTTATTTCCATCTTGCATTGCTTCTTTAGTACCTAGCCTGGAGAAAACCACAGGACAGTTTTCAGTGTCAATAGTTTGAAACAGGAGGATTCTATGGGCTGTTTCCAGGTCAGGGGGCAGTGATTTGCCAGAGTACAGAAAGCAAGCAGCTCTGCTTCAGCTGTTAGCAGAGAAGGAAGAGTTGCAGTCCCACTTTTACTCCTTTCCCTACTTTATGCACTATCTATAGTGCATTTAAACACAGTTCCTTAACTTGGTACATGGCTTAAATAAAAGCAAAAAAGGTTTTAATAAAGGATCCTGTATTGAGGTGCATCTGATGGAGCATCCCGAATTCTTTTCTTGGGATCTTCACTGTACAAGAAGGCTAAAACAAACTCTCTAGAAAAGATGTCACTTCTAAAAGCTTTCAGGGGCATTTTTATACACATTTATTCCTAAAAAGCTTTTGTATCTATTGTATTTTCTACAGGAATGGCCAACACTTTAAAGCTCAGATGTCTAAGTGCAGTTTTCTAGGTGTGTTTTGCCTCTAAGTTGCCTTGTGCAGTTGTGCTTAGGTATGCAAATTGGATGTGTTTTTTCTCTGAACAGTCAGCTATTTAAGCTAAGTAACTGTGTGAAAATAAATCCACAAATGGAACCTATTTACAATCCAGGACCTCACACTTGATTTTGTATAAGTAAAATTGGTTACTGTTTTAATACAAAACTGAGTTAAAACAGGCGTTTATTTAATTGGCAGAACTTGAAAGTCCAGCTTTATTTATGTAGGGAATTCCGAGCATCTGAATAGATGTACCACAAGTCATTGGCAATGAGGCTGTTGCTTTTATTAAATTCTGGGGTGTTTTTCCACTCTAAATATTTTATTACAAATAAAAGCCCTGTTATGTGTGAGCACTCAGTAACTGGCAATCAGCTGTGTTCACAGATGCGGTTAGGACTCTTGCAAAAGCTAAATTCAATCCAGTGTGTAAACGTGGTGGATGAAGTGTTAAATAAGCTATTTGCTTTGGCCCAGCATGGACCTGGGCTTTGGCAGCATGTTTAGAGGTTTGTTCTGTGGGCTGGTAGAGATGGGTCATTGGGGGAAGTAGTGCCAGCAGTGTCCGAGGTGACCGATGATGGGCTTGGGTGGGAAGCTGCTGCACTGATGGACAGGATGCATGGCAGGAGCACTGGCTCCGAAGGGAACTCCTTGTGTGAATTTCTTGGCTAGGCAGTAGGTGCTACTATTCAGCATCTAATATAAAGGCAGCTGAGGGGAAAATATTTGAGAAGAGAAAATGGCAGCCTGAATGAATGGACGGTTAAGTGCAGCAGTCAGTGCGCTGGCACACAGGCGGTGTGGGCAATGTCTTCTTAGCAGGAACAATGCCTACATCTGGATGGGGTGGTGGGCAAAGCTGTATCTAATCCTAACTCCAGGTTTGCAGATACGAAGTACCTTCATTAAAAAGAGTTGTTCCAATTTTCAGAGGATTCTCTAGGTGATAGGGCCCTAAGATGCTTGAATCATTCTTTTTGCAATGCAAGGGAGAAACCTGTGGCATTACTGAGAAAAGGTCAGATTGCAGGAACATAAGTTAGATTGGAGAGATGTGCTTCACGTAACTCAGTTGACTTCAGATGAAGGGAACTCAAATTTTACCTGTTTTTCATTTAAAAAACATGAGAATGCTTTGAACAAATGTTCTGATCACAAAGCCACTTCTAGTAAAATTAAAATTTTATTAATTCCTTTTAAGTTTTTCCATCTATTTGCACCCCTGTAAAGAAAGAACAACTGGATACTAAAGCTGCATTTTTAGCTTTGCTCTAGAATATACATAAATCAGAAATGCAACTGCTGGCTCACTTTCAACACCATCCTTCTAACAGAGCACAAAATATTTGACCCGTGAGTTCTAAATAGCTCCAAGCAAAGATGACCTTTTAATATAGCCTATAGTTAAGAGAGTCCTGTCCATCCTCATCCATACCAGGCAGTACTGGGATGTCCTCGCAAACACTGACCGAGTCAGAGGCCATGGGAATGGTGGGAGGGCAGTCTGCTTGCTGGAGCCATTCAGTTCAGGGTCTGCTAGCAAGCTTCACTCTCTCTCAACTTCCCCTTTATGTTTAAAATATAATGGTCTAATTCTTTGCTCTGATTCAGAGGAAGCTGGGGTTTAAGACTGTGTGTGATATGATTGTGTTCTGCAAGAACATGTGTGCAGGGAAGAAATGCCACAATGAGAGGGAGCTTTTCTTTAGTCTGTCACAACAGAATAAATGTATGTGAAGGGGAACTATGAAACCCAGCTCTTGGGCTGGCTTGGGGCAGGAGGACAGGCGATATTTTTAGACTGTGCTCTCGTCTAGCTCTTTGACCTGGCAACATGGCATAATCTTCCACTTGTCTGAGAAGGAATGGGACAGGTTACTGTTGAGTATTTAATGCACTGAAGAATTTAGGTCTGGTTAGGTGCTTTTGTGAATAGCCCAAATGTTTTAAGTCTGTAAAACTGGGCAGGAACCCTGACATGAATAAGCTCTCTGACGATGTTTCTGAGGTGCTCTGTGGAGAGAGGTTGGCTCCAGACCACTTTGCAATGGGCTTGTGCTTCTCTGTAGAGGTTAGGGGTGTAGTGCTATTTGAGAAAGAAAAAAAAAAACCAACAAAAGGTCCATAAATGACACTGCCTTCAGGGAGATTTCTGGCTTGGTTAAAATTTTGGCATCATATTTCATATTTTTTTGAGGATTTTCTCCTGCCTGTTTGTCCAGTTCAGTCTTTACTTACTGCTTTATTCCAATGTAGGGAAGACAGCTGGAAAACGTTGTGTGCCATCACCAATAGCTGCAGTCAGATGGTGCACACTTCAAAACGGTGCAGACATTGTTAGGTTGGGCTCAGTGAGGAAAACCAGCTCAGATCAGCTACTGTACTTTCAGCAAGCAGCTCTTCATCAGCTAAACTGTTTGTTCCTGCTCAGGGCTAGTGAGGAGAAATGTGCTTGTGAGGTTAATTTTTTTAATTCCTCTTTTAAGCCATCATGTGAAAGATGCTCTTTCTTTTTTTCCTTTTTTTTTGTGTGTGTAAATAATTGCAAATACATCAAGGCAGATTTTGCAAGGTGCAGCTGTGTGCAACCCACCTTTCCCTGCATGGAACCATAATCAGTGGCTGTGTGAGCACTGAGGGTAAAGCACATGCAAAGTGGCAGCTCTGAAGCAGTGTTCCTTTCTTTTCTGTGGAAGGAAGTATAAATGTATTCTGTTTCTTTTTTAAAAAAAAAACAGAAAAAAAACCCAGAAAAAAACCCCCAACCAAACAAAAAAAACCAAACCCCAAACCAACCCAACTCTAAATTAACAGCTTTTTTGACTAGTTAAATTTAGTCAAAAGTTGAATTATTTCCTACTATGTTGCTTGGAAATACCTCTCCTAAGGTGAAATCATGCTGTAGCTGAAACTTGACAGAACTCTCTGGTTTTTTGTTTTGTTTTTTTGTTTTTTTTTTTAGTGAAAAAGCCTGAGTGCTTGGATAGGAAAGGTGCATTAAGGGTTGAGTAGTTTTTGCAAACTTACTCCCTATATCCCCCCCTTATTCTCTATAATAGAGAGGTTGGTGGTCTGACCAGAGACCACGGATCTTTCATTCTTATTTACAGTATTATTCTTTAGTGAATTACAAAATTGTAGTGTAGACAAATATTTACTATGTAGTCAAAATACAGAAATGGATATCTCTGTGAACAGATACTTTGTTCTCTCAGAAGACACAGAGCATGGCCTAATCAGCAGTTTATATAAAGACAATAAATTGGAGACTAAACTTTGCTTTCATTGATTTCGGGGGGGTGATGTGTCACATTGCCTCATGGCCTTTGCGTGGGGAAGATGACAATTCCAATCAGCATCCTCCTTGGAATTCATTTTCCTTTCTATTTACGTGCAGAAGGTTAATCCTTTAGCTCACAAATAAACATATCCTAACTGCTGGTTTTATGAGGTGGGAGAATTCATAGCAGGGAGAGCTTGACGTGCCGTTCACTTCTTGAAAGCAGCCCGAGCTGCATGAACCACAGATGATCTGGTGTGCTCCGTTAGGAGTGGGAGAGAGCTGACTCCATGGCCATCAGCCCATCCTGCCTTTAACAGAAAGGCTTGGGGCAGTCAGAGTTCCCTCTTCTTTCCCCCCCTCCTCCCCCTTCCCGTTCTGGGATTCTACTCCTTTTCACCAAATCACATATTTTTCCATGCATTTGAAGTTCTTGGAAACCTTTCACAGGCTTCAGAGGAACAGCCGCTCTCCTCAGGCTCCAGTGGTGAGTCCCGGCCGTCACAGCCTTTTGTGGGGTTAGTCCTGCCTCCACGGAAAGCTGCATTCCCCATTGTCACACCACAGGCACTTAAGCAGATTTCTCCCAGCAGGAAATGTCAAGCTCCAAAGGCCAGGAATGCCAACGCTTGTGTGCTGCACCAGAGCCCCATTTCCTGGTCATGAAGGAAGAAAAGTTCCTTAAGAATTTACAGCTTCAGCCAGGGAGCCCATACAGACACTGCTGCTTTTAAGGAGTTTGAGGGGAGCTGGCTGTGATTGCTGCACAGGCAGATACCAGGATGGCCTCTTAAACTAGAAATAACTTTGGATTTTAAGTCCCTTGACCCATGACTGCACCTGTGACTGGTATACCTGCTTGGAGATTCTCAAATGCAGTTATTGCTACTTGATGCCCAAAATCTGGTGGCCCATGTGCCTGAAATCAGGACAGTTTCACTGGGATTTCTAGTAGTTGCTGCCAATTCCAACACTAATTTTCTGGATAAGGCACCTACAGATTTCAGTGCTTCCCATTTCACTTAGCTATGAAGACTGGTGAGTTGGAAACCTGTGAGTGCATAAACAGATCCAGTGCAAATACTTCTGAGGACCTCTCCAATATGAAATGTCTAGTTTTGATGTTTTTATGGGTTCTTTTGTATCTCTGAATTTTATCAGTTGAGAACATGCAATTCTCTTCAGTCAGCTTGCACTCTTAAACTTAAAAATCAAGCACAAATATTTATATATTAGGCATGCATTTGAGTTTGATTTGATACACAACCTGATAGAAACCCAGCATGTGTAAGTCAGTGTATGGAATACTGTTCATTCAGCTTGTTAGCCACTTGCAGTACGCATGAATTGAGCTTAGACAGACATATCCTTGAGAAGATACAGAAACAATCTCAATATTTAGATCCAAAGTCTGATGCTAAACTGGCTCATGAGACTCTCAAGTGTGTATCAGCTGGGTGTAGACAAAATGTTCCTAGCGAAATAGGATCCTGGGATTCTGTTACGTTTGCCATGTAGATCAAGTTTGGGTCACCCAAGATCGTAGTACTTGGGCCCAGTGTAGATTCACAACGTAATTTAGAACAAGGGTCAGTGAACCTGAGGACAGTAACCTGAACTGTTCTCTTTCGGTTAGCTCAGAGATTCAATCTAAGCTTGAAAATTTGTATTACTGAATATAATCACAAAAACTGAGTTGGAAGACTAAGGGCCAGGTTGTCAAGTGTGTCTGCTCACATGCAGATCACCAGAAATTATATGGATTTACATCTCTGCACATTTTGGCAGTTCTGTTTGCCTGACCATTCACTTGAAGTAAAATTGCAAACTTTTTGGCTCTGAAATGGTCATTACTCATATTCAGAAACAGAGTTATGCAAGACAAGATGCAACATTTTTTAAGCTTTTATCTATTCTCTATGATCCTTACCTGCTGAGGGGACAACACTGGTGAAGTCCTAGCCTATGTTGCAACTAATGTAGAAAATTCCATGATACTAGATTTAATTTTAAAGTTTTTCTCTGTCTTGTCTATTTAGTGTTTAATGTATTAAGACACCATCATGGAAAGAGAGAGAGTAGAAAAGGGAGAGAATAACCTTTCCTGATATCAAAGTTCTTTCGCCTAGATTGGCATCTTGAAATTGAAAAAATTCCAGGTTTTGCTACAGTTACATTCAACATCTGGACTTCATGTTTCTAGTCATTCTGGTGCTTCTGCCTCCCTCTTGAAAAAGGAGTAGCTGTGTAGAGCATGAAACCTGATTAAACATTTCCCAGTGCTGATAGGATCTTAGTAGTTGGAGACATCACTAACCTAGAACTGGTTCCAGTCTGCAGGCTTCTCTCTGTTATGGACATAGTGAATGTAAGTAATATGGGTCAAATCCTGAATTATTTCTATGTTGTTTGCTGGGCCTTTACTCCTGAAACAAAATTTTGTTAAAGTAGCATAAAGGCGAAGCAGCCACAGACTTGACAGGGTTTATTCCTCTACATAAGAGGAATGAAGTAAACCACACTATTCAAACAAACTATGTCCTGAAAGCATTTTGAAGAGTTCCACAGTGCAGTGAGATGATCAAAATCATCTCATTATTATAGAACAGAGAGAAAGACACAAAGAGGCCAGTAAAAGGGAGAATATTCCAGAGGCTTGAGAGAATTAGGCACATAACTTTCTTAAGCCCCTTTGAAAATCCAAACAAATACATTTTCTGTTGATATTAAAAATAGGCTGGAGTCATACAGGGATAGAAGGGCATGCTGAAGCTGTGGATCTGCACAAGAGAAGAGCGTTTTAAAAAAATCTTTAATAAGAAGAATATTCAAAGTGATTTAGGAGTAGTGTGGGAAAAGAGAGAGAGCGTGAAGAGTTGAGAGATGGGGTACTGGACATATGAAGGAATTAGTAGAAATGAGTCCTGAACTATTGCAAAGGTGAAAAATGGCTTTTGTCGGGCCCTGAAATGAACTGGGATCCTCTGACCTGTCTGAGGATGCAAATATTAGTGACTGAGGGGAGGAGGGGATAGCAGAGGTCAGGGCAATGGTAGAGAGAGACAATGGACCTTGCTGCAACACCAGCTTCTCTTTCACTTCACAAAAAGTTTTTTGTAATTCAAATGAAAACAAACCCTTCTTAAGAAAGGGATCTCTCTTTGGAGTGAGAAACACTGCAACATATTTCACTCTCACTTCCCTTTGGTTTCACCTTCCACCATCAGTCAGTGCATGAATTAATTTGGTCTGACCTCTTTTGTTGTTGCAGAATTCCGGTGTAAACACTGGAAATACAGATACAGTCCAGGATCTTTTTTTTTTGAGCCTTCTTTGTGAATTCCTTTTTCTGGGAAGTGTGGCTAGTTCAATTCAGTTGTGATGAGTCCCAGAATACTGCTGTGCTGAGAATGTCTGTGCACATTAATTTTGCATGTGTCAACTTGCAGTGCCCCCGTGTTCGTAGCATCCATACTGAGAGACGCAGTCGCTGCTTCACTTTTAGAAATTATTCAGTAACACTCATTGCCCTGGAACTTTGTATTTGCAGATGCTGTGAAACTGGTACAGGCAAGGAGGGTGGTCTAATCTAAACTTGTCACCCAGGCTCTCTCTTGATGGAAAGAGGCATTTCTAGACAGTAATTCAGCTTTTTGTCTTAAACATCACTCCTAGACTGCAGTGACTCATCCTCTGAAGTTGCCTGCCCATTGCTGTCTGTTGCAGAGGAAACCTGTATCACTAACTTAGGGCAGGCTTCAGCTTTTAGGTGGGTACAATTAGATGAGGTTATTCCTAGCCACAGTGATTTGTTGACAGAAACCGTTTTGTGGTGGACCCATGTCAAGAGAGTCTAAGTAAAAAGCAATTGGAATGTGTGACTCCCTCAAGCACCGCTGAAAATCCCAGTGCTGTGCAATGCCAGTATTTTGCAACTGTTTTTCATTAATTTTGATATTATAGACAGTATAATGCTTAATGGCAAGACAGTTGTAAGATAAATCAGCCAAGTGTGGTCATAACTGCATGAGCCTTAAAATGCAACATTGGTTAAGGACGAATAAATTTGATTTTTGGAAATATCTCGGGCATATAACTTACATAAGCAGTGGCTATTTTTCTTATGTAGTACATAAAGAAATAATCCAGTTTATTTATTCAGGCATTTTATTAATACATACACTTACATAATTTTAAACAGCTGAATTTCTGAATGCTTCCCCATATTTCATTTGGTATTTTTCAGAATTCACCACATATCAGACTAAGAAGTACAGAAGAGGTTTCAAATTGCCAAGAGCAGTGCTCAGTTAATGTTTATTGTCAGTATCAGAGGAGGTTTTGTAATATGTCGAGGTGTATTCATTGTTTATATATCTATGCAATTATGGAAAATACCTGTTAAGAGTGTACTTCAGCTAAAAAGATCTCTCCCCTGTGATACATCTGGATTTTGCAACTCAACCTGCGTTTGGTTTTGGTGGTCTTTGGAGTTTCACCTGAGATGGTCTACTGGTTTTGCAAATGGTCATGAGGTCTTTCATGGGGAGAGATGATTCATGCTATAACATCCATGCTTTTGTGTGTGTGAAATGATTGTTATTCTAAATTACAACAATCGAACAGAAAAATAGGTCTTAAAAGAAGGAAAAGTGGAGATGAGGGTGCAGTTGGGGCATATGAGCAAGATAGACATTGTCCCCAGGGATATGGGAGTAATAGTTCTAAAGACAGAGATCTTCATATTTGCTTTCAAAAATAGTGCAATGAATATCTTAGAGCATAGGTGATCAGTATAAGTAGTTTGCCTCATTTCATGTCTAACATGGCCCAAGATGATGCAAGGGCTGTAACCTTTGGAAAGGAAGTGTCATTTTAAAGACTGTACAGTAGAGTCTATTTGACCTTCTGCTTGGTAGTAGGCAATGATGCAAGCTTACAGCTCAGACTGCATGAACTGCTTGCAGAGAGTGTGTTTGATATTCCATAGTGTACATGACTTTTGTTTTTCCTTTTTTTAAAATCATCTTGGTTAGCTAATAGTTTAGCTCCTCTTCAGGGAACAGATCAAAAAATAAATATGTACCAATAAGCTTTGAGGCTTTAAAGACAATTTGATACACAGGAAGCCTGATATTAGGGCAATAAAAGATATTTCTGATGCTATTTCCTCTTACTAAACACCTCTGCCTACCAGGCAAGTGCCTGTTCAGCTGTTTCCTGATGAAATAATTTGCCTGTAGATCTGAGCTACTTTTTGCAGAGTTGCTCGCTCTCACAGCTGTGACTCTTTGTTGTTCTAAGAGGATCTAGGGAAAAATATTCTTCATAGGTGAAATATTCTATGCAGGAACTTCAGTATAATGCTCTCATCTGATGCTTAAGTTCTTTCTTCCTTTACTAGACACTGACAATTTAAAATGTACTTTTATAGATATCTTAACACAGCAGCCCATAATTGAGCAATGAGTGAATACAGGATTGCCAGTTTACAGTATCAGAGGTACAGTAATAACTCTTTAAAAGTAACACAGTTGCTTCAGTCTTGCTCCATTATACATGTGTAATGCTAGTGATGTCAAAGGAGTTGCTTCCGATTTCCAATATTCTAACTGAAATTTCACAACTGAAAAACCTGAATCAGGCCCAGTATTCCACATCCTGGCTTTTGTCCAGGAAGGTAGAGGATGTTTGACTTTACACAAGAATGACTTAATCTGGCTTTTAAATCCAGCTGTCTCTAGGATGGAAGGCAGTAGATCTTAGTCAGGAGGACACAGCACTGCAGACCACGCTAGGAACAGAACTGAAGTAGGTTCAGCCCCAGTTGAAGTGACTTGGTTCCCATTGGTGAGTGACCCAAAGCTGTGTTAGCGTTCAGTGAAAGATCTGCACTTGGGCATTTATTTGCTTAAAGGAAGATGCTGAAAGGCTTAGTTTTCTATAGAAATGCACACTTAATTGTTATGAGGGGGAAAGAAAAAGTTGATTGGATTTTTTTTTTGTATAAATAGTCTGGTGCAGTCATTGTTCTGTTATTTTGAGATTATTTATTGCACTGTCTTTCAGACCACAGTGCAGGTGAGAACTGTTCACATGTAGGATGCAGGATACTTATGTTTCCTGTCATTTGTGTAGAGCTTTATCTTATAAACTGCACATCTGATAGAAAGCAAAAGAACATGATCAGGATGACAAGGTTCAATGCAAACAATTGAGTAACATGAGTAAGGATGCACCTGCTCTTAAAACACAAACTTCAGCAAACATTCATTTTAAATTGTCAGACTATTTCAGTACAGTTGTGTTCCCACAGGACTTTCAAGCTGCTTTGCTAAAGACAATGGAGTTTTTTGGTATCTTGCTTGTACTGCAATGGAGGCAAAGGCTTATCTAACAGCCACGTTTAGTGGCAACACTTTTCAAGTCATGCAAAAAAAAGAAATTAAAATCACACTTGCAAGTTCTTGTTCAAATCTTTATTACATGTTTTACTCTGTATTGTCAGAGAGATGAATGCATAGTCCCTGTGCTAGAGTTGCAAGGTGAAGATGCTGGTGGTGGTCAAATGATGAGATTCAATGTCCATGTCACCTCTTCATTTTTCACTGTGAGCATGTTTTCATAGAATCAAAAGGTCTGCACTTGCAAGAAGCTTTAAGCAATTGCACAAGTGTAAAGTGATTTATTCATTTCAGCACTCCAGGCTTAGCTGGAGTCCTGTGTTGTTCTGCATCAGTCCTGCTCACTGATGAGTTTAACAAAATTGTCTTGCTTGTCTCCTAAGAGCAATATAAAATTCCAGTCACCTGTTCAGAAAACAGGTTTCACAGCATTGTTCTTTTAGATACTGTTCCTTCTGGATCTGGTAGCCAGTTGCCTCATCGTTGCTTGTCTCTTTCTGTTCTCCCTTTCGTTTCCCTCAGGGTTATGCACAGTTTGCCTGCCTTGCTGTTTATTCAGAAATCTCATGCTATTTCTGAACATTTGAGGAAGTATCTGCCTTAGACATGAATTTTGAGAAGGGGCATGAGCAGACTATCACTGCCTTGTCCTTAGTATTTGCCATGTGCTACTTATGCTCCATTGAAGGTGTAGTAAGCACCAATTTTCCCTTATGAAGTTAAGGCTACAAGTCAAAGTTCAACAAGGGCCATTTGAAAAACATTTCAGAGAAATCTCAGGTACTTCAGTGTGTTTCATGTGAGAATAACTCACAGTTAACAGATTCTTTCCTTAAAGTATGCTTCGTGCTTTTGTGGTTCAAAGGTGCAGCAAAGACACTCAAAGCACCAAGGTTTCATTGCAACAGTAGATTGTAAGGGTAGTGAACTGAAGAACAGAACACCTTCATGAAAATGGGGCCATTAAAAAGTGCTTATTTATGGAAATGAGCTTTTATACCTAAACTGCATTCTAGATTTGTAATGTGTTTGTATTAGTATTTAAAGGAAGGAAGTTACCCAACATGACATGGTGCAGAAAGGAAGAACTTTGTTCATTCTGATTTGTCATAGATTTGCTTGACTCCTGCAAGACATTTGTACTGTGAGACTGACTATAAACCGTGTTTATGCATGACATGAGGAGCATCAGACGTGGCCTGCTGAGTTTGGAAGCAGCAGACCTCTAGGGCAACAAGTCACAGTGCACAAATAAATTGTTATGTTGATGCAACAGCAGAATTTAAACATAAGCAAATCCTCTGTGGGCTGTTTTCCTAGGGATTAGCACATACACATGGAAGATGAGACCTTCACAGACCTTTAACAGGAGAATGAAAATTTATCAGCCTGATTTCACATTTTTCCCCTACATTGTGCCATGACCTGTTTTTGTTCTGCAGCCAAGGGCTCTACCAGTCCTTCTCCCCTCTTCTGTTGGGTAGGCAGTAATCCACTGTACAACTTGGGTTGCTCAGAGACCTGACCCAGTGTGAGTACAGCAGAACACCATGAACAGCAAGAGAGAGAACGCAGCATAAGAAGGAAAGATGTCATGTTATCTGCCATCTTCTCTCTATTTTTTGTGAAATTTTTAACTTCACAAGAGTCCTGACCAGTGTACCACAAGCAGATAGAAGGGAGCAGAGTCTACTTTTGTTGCCTGTTCATATCTTTCTAGCTCTTCAACGGTGTCTTACTGCTCTGATGTGTGACTGTTGTGTCAGGTTAGCGTGCATCATAAGCTGCTGTCCTTCCCTGAATCTCTGAGAGTTTCTAAGTGTAGGAAACCAACAGCACAACACAGTAGAGTTCCGCTTTTGATTGCGGTGGTGGGATGATCGTGGTCATCCTCCTGTGTCCTAGGGATGATTTTCAGAGTCCCCAAGTCCTATGAGTATTTTTCAAGAGCTCCCAAGAAAGCTGACCCCTGTGCTTCCACATACCCATGGAGGATGATGGGTTCATTTTTGCAGAGATTGAAGGTGTTGCAGATGAAAAGGGTTATACTGAGGGGTCCCTGAAAGTTCTGTGTGGAAAAGTACTCTTTAAATTCATACATGAGTTATGTGAAGTGTGAAGACATTGGAGCAGCCAGAGAGCGTTTGCATCAGTAACTTTTTAGGTGTTTACCCCTTTTTAGGGTAAACTTTTTAGCATTTACCCCTTCAACTACTTCCTTTTTAATAACAATATGTTTTGGAATATAAGTAAGATATTGGCATGGCAAATTTTCTAATATTCACCACCCCCACCCCCCTCTCTCTCTTTTGATCACCTTTGTCATGTCCTGGCCCAAATACTTGTCTGATTTTCCAGGTAAATCAATAGGTCTAATAAAAGATTATAGCACTCCTTGTAGCTATTATTTCTCAAAGAGAGTTTCATACTACTTGTGTAATGGGTCTTAGAGTCTGTGTTACCAGGTGAATAGAGGGATGGTGTTGATACAGATGACTTTAGAGCCTGGTAAAACCAGTAGCACAAAAAAATCCCTTGACAAGTTTGGAAGACACTGACCTGAATGTCTGACCAGCATCTCTGGGAAAAGGGAACTTTTTCCCAGCTAGAAGCAGTTTGGAAGGAAAGTGGTGTTGTCATGTGAATAGGGACTGCAACATTAGCTTTGTGAGCTGCTGTTTAATAGCTTGTGTTTATTATGCTTTTTAATTTGAATGACTGTGTTGCAAGATTCTGTTTGCACATGAGAAACTATTGAAAGCCGGGGAAAAAATAGCTCTGCATGCATTAGGTTTTGATATTTTTCGGAGGACTGCATTTTGGGAAGTAGATTACTAAATTTCTAGGACCAAAATATCTTGTAACTGTCTTGTTTTATTATTACTGCAGAGACTGCTGTTCATGCACATCAAGACAAATCTGAGGCTGTAGGATATTTGACAAACTATCTACAAAGTTGACTGCCTCTTTCCCTCTTATGTCTTTCATCCTTTCTCCTTGCTTCTATGCCTTTCTTATTTTTTGTTTGATTTTTCTCTCTCCTTTTCTCCCTTTCTCACGCTCACATAAATGATCTTTTCAGACAAGCATCCCAGAAAAGCTGTTTTTTAAATTAACATAGACTCTGCTTTTTTTATTGAGTAGCCTGTAACAGCTAATGTGATTTGCACTTCTATTTACCAGCTTTCTATTATTAGACCCACCATACTGGGACTAATATGCAGGTAACTATTAGTCACCAGTGGAGCTGCTAATTGTGTAGATTAATTAATCATTCCAATTGGATTTGTTGTCTCCAAACAGAGATGTGATTAAAGCAAATCTTTTGAGAATGAGTGACTTTAATACGATGTGCTACCTCATAGAAATCAGATGCCTGATTATTAATGCTCAGATATCACACCCAGCACTGAAGTGGGAGGGCAACAGCTATTCCTGTCAATCCTCCTGTCATTAGTCATCATGCTGAACACTTCATCTCAGACAGTTCCCTGACTGTTGCCAAGGTTCTGGGCAGTACATTAACACTGCAGCAGTTCCTGGCCACGTTATTGGCAAGGTGGACTGGCTGGTTCTTCTAAAATGCCTCTTCAGCCACTGGCACATGTCCTGTCCCTTTAATGCAGGAATCTGCTCTTCAAACTTCTTAGTCCACACGACCTGCTCCAAGCTCTCCATATCTAGCTGGAATCTAGCCAGGATCTCCTTCCTGTTTAGCAATACAAGAGGAGCAATGTGGTTATAGTCCTTGAAATTTGTTCAAAAGCAAGTTGAGAATTCAGGGCTGAAAACAAATGCAGTGTCTGTGTGCCTCATTAGTTAATCTCTTTTTCTTAGTGTCTGTTCTGTAAAGTGTGAATGGCTGGCAAGTGACAAGAGAGCCATGGCTAAGCAGAAACAGAGATGTGTCCCTTTTAGTGCTGGAAGTCAGACAGGGGGACAT
Source organism: Aegotheles bennettii (assembly GCA_013398125.1). Lineage (NCBI taxonomy): Eukaryota > Metazoa > Chordata > Aves > Caprimulgiformes > Aegothelidae > Aegotheles > Aegotheles bennettii. Next base: position 1,619,825 of record VZRW01007582.1, on the reverse strand, counting down.
GTTCGCTGTCTTCCAACCAAAATACCAGAGGCAAAGGCATTCCGTAAGCTCTAACTTTGGTTCAGTGAGATTGCTTCTTACCAGGTTGTAAGCTGGTGCCAATCCCAACGAAAGTAAAAAAGGAAAAGCTGAGCGTGCATCAGCTGACATGGGCATTGCTCAGGAATAGTTCAACTTTTAAAAGCCTTTTATTATCAAGCTGTAACAAAGCTTCTTTGTACCATAAATACAAAGAAATGACCTGCTTCCCCTCTCTGTCTCAGGTGGGAAAGAAAAGTTCCTTTCTTCCTTGTTCACAGCACTCCCCCGACTCAGTCCTTTGTGTGGGATGCAAGTCAGAAACCACGAACAAAAACAGAGGGAAGCCCTTTACACTTCTGTGCGTGGGTCAGGTAGTTTATCACAGCAGATTCTGTCCTCACTGACTTCCCTTCAGTCTGACCTGTGGGTATTTGCAACTCTATTTGCTGATGCCTGTGGGAGATGAAACTCCCTACTCTCAGTTCAGAAGTGCCCTTTAGCCAATAGTTGCTAAAACAGTGGAGACTTGAGGTAGAAATGCCAGGAAGTGTGTTTTGCTAAACCTTTCACACCTATATCAAATGTGTTGTGGGTATGTTCAGTGCAAATGCAAGCAGGTTCCAACTGCCAGTAGCCAGAATTATGCTTTGAAGGCTGATATTTGGATCACTGTCCATCTGTACCTGGCATGGTGTCCCAGGCACTGTCTGGCGACTTCCATTTCCCTTCCCCAAGTACTGGGTTTGTTGAACTTGTCCATAACCCAAGCTCATAGCCCTGATGTGTCTCAGCTCCAGCAGCACGAATGTCCTTTTGCCATTCTTAGCAGCCGTTTTTGCTAATGTATGTCTTGATGTGCATCAGGCACGCTGCCTCCCAAAGTCAAACCAACTGCGTCTTAGAGAGAGGGAAAACCTTCAAAGAAAAAACAAACAAACCGTTGCTGTGGTCTGTTGATAGTAACAGATAATTAAGTCTAAAAATTTCAACAGAGGGAAGACATTTATGGCCACACAAAACCCAACAACATTGTGGGATATGTCTGCTGTGTTACCCTGAATTCAGCCCCGAGTCTAAGAACTGTGGTGGTGATTTGGTAAATGTTTACATTCTTTCAGTCTTAAAGGTAATCAGCTGCACTGTGTTGATGGGAACCTAGAGGATGTAAAAGGGTGAAATCGAACTGCACCAAGCTGTTTGAACATAATCTTTGTGATCTCTGCAGGCATTTCTTCACCGGATCCGCCAGAATGCTGTGGACAAAGCAGAGAAGTACATAACAGAGGAGAATGTTAAGGTATTTCTTCTACCTTCCTCGTTTTCTTGGTAGGGAAAACGATATGTAATGAAAGGCTAGATTCAGGGATACAAATATCAAATATCCTCATGTCATATTGATGCTTATTATTAAACTGGTTCCCTAAGGAAAAGCAGCTCATGTTGACAGTTTATCTGTCAATCTGTTTGCCAATTCGTATAGCTGTCATCTTCCAGCAATTTTTCATCCCACCAGCTAATTTCGGTAAAATCTCACAACAGTGTAGTGTTGTCAGAGATAGTAACTTTTGGCAACATATGTGAAATGGTGGGTAGAGGACAGAGAGGCCTTTTCAGCGTCTTTGAGAGGAAAGGCAGGGAATGCACAGCCCTTGTCTATTTTGCTTGACAGTATTCAGCCAGTTTGCATCTGCTGTCTTTGACAAATCTGAAATTGGCAGGCTTATGAGAAGTAGTCAGGAATATTCCTTTGTGTCTAGTGGGAAGGAATGTGGGGGTTTTTGAGAGGATTGAGTAACAGGAGACCCTTGCATGAGGAGGTTCCTGAATGAATTTTGCGCTGGAAAGAGATATGGGACACAGAACACAGAGCTCTATGGTCACAGGAGGCCTTGTTGTTGGTTATTTTCATAAATACAAGGAACACTTTCTTGTAGTAATTTGGCTTAAAAGCCTTCCTTGTACACATTGCATGTGAAACCAAAACCCTATCTGTACACATACACAAGTGAAACCTGATGATCAGTGGGATAGGGTGCAGTTTGTTTACCATTAGAGGCTTACTTATTGGGCTTGTGTTTGATCCTGTAGCTCCTAAATCAGCAGAAACTTTGTCTTTTACACTTGTGGGAGCAGGGCACAGCAGTAAGAGGTATATCACACCAGCTAACTGGCATGTGTTTCCCCAAAGCTGGTTCCTCCATTTCACATACTGGTGTTACGTGAATGTACAGAGATCCTAGCAGGGCTTTAGCCCCCATTTTTGCTATTCATTCTACAGGCCAGCAGTACTGTAGTATTGACTGACTGTCACCAGCAAAATGGCTTGGCAGCTTTGTGGAGCTAAGCCTCTTGCTGTCTTCAAATTTTGAAGTCCCTGTTCCCCAGAAACTCACATCTAGAGTCTGTAGTAAGTTTGGGGGTGGCTGAAGAAAAAGTAGACAAGTGATGAGTGACAATAGATCTTGTGTGCAGAGAAGTATGCAAAAAGTGAATTCTGCATGGGAAATAAACCTACACAGCCATTTGCCAATTTGATGAACAGTTGTAGAAGTTGATGGAAGGTATTATTCTATCATTATTTATGTATCATCAAAATGAATACTGATTATGGCTGCCATACAATTGGATGCAGTGCCCACAAAGCCTGTGCAGAAGAATCTCTATTTTCTCTGCTGATTTGAATGTATTTATATTTGAAGTTTCATCACACTACTCTGGGGAAGTACCACTTCATTTTTGCATCTTTAAGTGCCTGGGGGGTCTCTTTGATGCCACTGTGGGACTTCATTTATTCTTATTACAATGCCCAGCTTTCAATAACACAGCTTCTCTTTAGTAATAAAGGGCCTACAGCTATTGCTGGTGAAATAGAATCACAAAGGCACAGTTTTTCAGATCAGAGTCAATATTATCTCCCCCTCCTACCCCTGTCCTCCCCCTACCCCAAATAATTTCATTGTCTTTCCTGCAGTTGAAAGGTATTTGTTCTTTCTTTCCCTCTCCTTTCTTGCTCCTTGTTGGTAGAAGCAGGACAAACAAGGTGGTGTTGGGACTTCTGATAACTGCCTCCTAATATTATGTATCTTGAGTCACCAGAGAGCTGTGAGGTGGCTGGCAGCAGCAAGGATGGTAGCAGAGACTGTATAAATGGTTTGGCAGCTTACGTAAGGAGAAGTGTGTCTTTTCCTCTCTTTCTTCATGCAGCAGAAATATCTAGAGGAAAATACAGGATCTTCTGGCAGTCACTCGCCTCTGAGCAAAAGGAGAAAGGACTTTTTATGACAATTTGAGTTATTGCTCCCAATATTATTTTTGCAGGTTTCTCCTACAGCTGGTGCTGAGCACTGGAGATTTCAGTAATCTTTAGCCCCTGTATCCTTTTTCAGAAATCCCACATTGAGTTCTGTGCCGGGACCATATTTTACAAGTACTTCAGTGACTAACAGCTGCAGCAAAATCACAAAAAACTGTATTTAGTTTATTTGCTGCCTCATGTGGGAATAACTCTGTTGATTTGATACTTTGGTATTATGCTGCGTTCACAGCAGGGCACTGATGTCATTTTACTTATGCAGTAGATTGAAGGCAGTATAATTTGAGAGTGTATGGAAGCTGCTAGACATGGAACCTCAGATGAGGCTCATAAATGGTAACTGTGTATTAGATACAGAAGCACATGCAGTCAAGGTCTTTCTGCTGATTTGATTTCAGGTGACTCTTCTTACCTGCAAATTCTGCTGCAAACAGAGCTCTACTGGCCACCATGGAATTCATTAGATTACACAGATATTCCTTGGATCAAAAAATACCCCCCAAAGACTGCTCCTAAAGGATAAAATCATCCCTGACAGATGTTTTCCTCTTCCTTGTTAATCCTCTTTTGGCACAGCCTCTGACAAGGCCATGCAGACAGAGGCTACCATGTTATGACATCAGTTTCAGCCATGTGACAGAACCATCATATGTTCTGCTTGAATTAGCATGTGAAGTTTTCTGGAAGCAATCAAATGGTCCTAGCTCCCTGTCCTTTATTTTGGTTCAGAGCTCATCAGTGCAAATTCAGTGTGTTGGAATCTTTTAGTTTATTCAGAGCTAAAAAAGGGCTGTGAGGCACATTGCATTAATGCAATATTCATTAATGATGGTGCATACTACCATATCAGTATTCCTGAAGTGAGAGAAGCAAAGACAAGGAAGATGCAATAAGCTCTGCTCTGCACACACAGCCAGCTTGCAGCAGTAGTTTAAGAAAAATACTCTGCCCATTCTTGAATAACAGAAAGTATAGAGTTTGTTGAACCTGGGTATGTGCAGAGAGGAAGGCTCCTTGAATTCCTGATCTTTTCTACCCCTGCAAACTCCAGGATTTACTCTGCCCAGTTGGGTTTTCCTCCAACAGCTGTCAATACTGATGGCTGTGTCACCCACCATGCATCAGGACTTCTCTCCCTGTGTACATAGCATTCCATCTTCTATATGTGTAGTCATACTTCTCATATTTTCTATGAAAATGATCAAGATTCATAAAGGTTGTGTTCATAGCAACTTCCCCTTAGCACATGTATATTCAAATCACTGGGGATCATTTAGCTGTGAGATTGCACAATAACCTGTTAGTACACATCTGAACTAGGAGCCTCTATCCCATTGCATATGCCTTTTAGAACCACTGAGATCAGTGAAAGGGAACTCTTAAATTGATGCTCTGGTGGTTTGCAAGCATTTTACGCTATTCTGTACTCTTGTCAGTGAAATGCTAGATCCCATGTGGCAGAGATCTGGTCCCTTATTTACAGGTACATCTTTGTGTGTGATAGCTTCAAGTCCCTTTCTTCCGGAAAGTTATTTCTAATGCATGGGAAGGAAAGGCAAATGACTTCCTGCTTCCATCTCCTGCAAAGTGAGCTTGGTCCTTGTGATTCCATTCACCTGGTTAGTCTCATAAAAAAATCTTCTCTACACTTGAAGGAGGTTGCTCACATTCACATTCATTATGCTTAAGTATCTGGAAAGTTAACCTTCATTTACAGCAGGTACTTCAGTACCAATGAAGATTTCTGTAGTGGACCAGGAAAGGGGCAAATGCAGTGTAATTCGTTCTGCACAATTTGCCTGTGCTTTATAACCCATCATGGCAAGTCTAGAGTTTTTATATTTTGATGCTACTACTTTAACAAAACACTCTCAGGTATATTAATAGCTAGCAATGTTTTTCTCTTTATATTTCAGATCTTATTTTCTAACATTGAGGACATTCTTGGTGTTCACAAGGAGTTCCTGGCTGCCCTGGAATTTTGTTTACAACCAGAACCTCAATCTCAGCATGAACTGGGAAATGTTTTCTTGAAATTTGTAAGTACAATGTCTTAACGCTATCTGAAAATGCAGTTTCCTGTTAAAAGCTCCCATGCCCTTTAGCTAGCTGTAAACTCTAAGGCTTGTGGCAATACTGTGACAATGTGTGTCTTGTATGAAAGTTGTAGGTAGGGTGGGAAAAAACTTGTGAATGAGGCTAGAACAATAAAAACCACATCAATCTCAGCTAAACAACGAGGTATTTTTAGAAACTCTTCCTTTTCCCATTGATTTTTTTTTCCTTTTTTTCTCACCCAGCTGATCACATTTTCTTGCTGAGAGTTTGTCTGCTTAGGTAGCAAATGTTTATAAAAAGCAGCACAAATTCAAGTAAATGAATAATTTTTGTGTGTATTTTAAAATTTTAAAAAAGAGAAACCCAAAAACCAAAGCTCAAAGTTAAAAAGAAAGGGCAGTGCATCATTTACAGTAGTGAGTGTCTGTGCATACATTTATCCTTCAGTAAATGAAAGGCAGTGTAAGGTGGCTTATCTTGCTGAAATGCAGCACAAGTTACAACACATAGCCTTTTACTGTGAAATAGATATGTACCTGCGTTCTGTAGCTCAAAAGTAAATAGAATTTGGCTTTTGGACTCATAAAACTAGCTCAAGAATGCCAGAGATATACAAAATGTGAAGTAGTCATATGATAAAAATTCACTCTGCTGGTTCCAGGTTGTTTATAACATTCTGACGAGTTACTTTTGTGTCATCTGACTTTGTGCCTGATAGTTGTATTATTTGTTCTCCTGCTACATCCATAACACAATCAAGTGTGCCAACCTGTTCCAGTTAGACTTGTACTGATAAGTGATCCAGGAAAGCACAGACCTATACTAAGGATTGTGAAATTGCATCTTATGATCCTACCATTACTTCTCTTGTTTTAGTTTGTTTCTTATACTGTGAAATTCTTCCTGTGGTAGATTTTGTTTTGTTTTTTTTTAACTTGGCCCAATTTTTCAATCATGTATGTGTGCCCTTATCTCTGACTGATAGAGCATATTGTATATGCAAGATCAGTTATCATAGACACCTAGTTACAAACCAGGCTAATTTAAATGCAAAGTTACCTAATTTACATGTATAATAATTCGAAGTTCCACATTTTTTTCACTTGGAGCAGCCCTCCTGAGATGTTTAAAAATTAGAAAGCACGTACATAATAGCCATTTCTTCAAATTCTTATTAACTGCATTAAGCCACAGGCCAACTTACTATCAAAATATGTTCTATTGCACTTTCATAATCAAAATTCATGCTTTCACAGCTCATCAGTTTTGAGCAGAGAGCAATTACAGCCATTCATTACTCATAGAGCTTTAGCAACTACCCCCCCTTGTTTAATTTTTATTTATGCTATGACTATTTTTAAAATAGTGTTGGAAAGTGTTACACTGAGACCATGCCCAAAAATTGTATCAGATGGGAGGATTGACCATCGACTGCTGAAAAGCACAGTGGTGAACTTAGTTAAAGCCTCAAATACCCACTAGAATCATTGCCTACCAACAAGACATGCTGTACCACCAATATATTAGTATCCATTAGCGAGTGTATCAAAATTAGAGGGTTTTGAGTGATGCTGTCAAATAGCCTACTGTGTTTCAGAGTGGTGCTGAATAACCAGAAATGTTATCATCCTGTCATTTGACTGAATTCAAGCCTGGTAGTCATTCATAGTGCTTTCTTGTATATAAACATATAATTTTGTATCTTCATTGCTGTTATATTTAATAATTCTGTAATGTTCCTTATTTATCAAACATGAAAGAGTACAGGAATTATGAAACTGTAATGCATAGGATTATGTGCTGGTCAGAATTTGTCTTCTGAAAGAGGCAGTTTGAGATCAGCGTACATTGCTCCCTGTGGACTGCATTGCAAATAATGCATGCATCAACTGTTTCATGGTCCCCCAGGGAAGAAGCAGCTTGTGCAGAAAGAAGTAAAACATATTTGATTCAGGATATATAGAAAAAGCTGGTCTCATTGATAATTATCTTAAGAAAATGTAGGAATACCATTTTTGGTATTTTGGTACCTCAGTCTGAGTAGGGAACAGTCAACAGAAGGTTATCAAGAGAGGAGGGAATAATCTGTCCTTGCATGCAGATTGTGCCTGGGTTTCAGAAGATAAGCTTCACCGTGGGTATTTGGGAGTGAGGGAGGTGGGATTTGTGCCCTGTCACAGTAAATGCTTCCCACAGCAAGTCTGCAGGCAACAGGGAGATGCCAGTGGCAACTGTGGTTCAGAGTGAGTCTCCAGTTCCTTTCTGCTCAGGTTTCCAAATCTCCATTTCCCTAACTGGGGCTGTTCTGATGAAGCAGAGGCATTCATAAAACCCCAGGTGCCTCAGATGCAGTACTCCTGAAGGTGTTTCCATGGTGCCGAAACCAGTTTGGTTTTTTTAATGGTGTACATTATTTTGCCACCACAAGAAACCCTTGCAGCACACTTGAGGTTTCCTGAAGAAAAAGCCAGCCATTCTCTTCCAGTGATCTACTCCTGCAGCATGGCTGAAGAGCCTTTTTCAGAGTGCATGTTGTTAGCCAGTTTACTCAGGGAAAACATGGGTAACATAATTCTTTGGTCTTTCATTATGGATAAGTTTCTCGTGTTGCAGTGAGCTTAGAAGAAGTGCTAGAAAGAACACCCTCAGTGCTGCTTTTTCATTATCATCAAATCATGGTGTATCCTCAGGGGAATTTGCAGTGAGGAAGGGACATAAGGCCTGTGAATCTTGAATGAATCAGTGTATCTTCTATCATGATCACCTGGCAAGGTCATTTTTGGTCCTGATTATGCACCCAGTCCTTGTCAGCAGCCAGATGTTAGCACAGGTGCTTTTCTTCAGAAACTCAATGTTAAAAATGATCAGAAATGTGGTGAATAGCTTGAGAATTCTCGATCACAGTTTTTTCCAGACACTGCATCTCTTACTGCTGCATGTTGTCTGTAAGTTTCCTTGTATCATATATCCTTGATGGAGTTCCCCAGATTCCCCATGTGGAATTCCACCAGACTGCAGTGTTTGGGTCCTGTTCACGAAATTTATGTATCCTAAATTTTCTCTAGTCTATGTAGGCCTGACTCTTTTCCTGGTTTACCTTAGCCTAGAAGAGCCTCACTCAACAACAATTCATGAATCTTCAGAAACAGCACCGCTATTAGCTGTTATGAGCCTCTAGGATCAGAGCTGATCCATTTATAATAATGCTAGGACATTCTCCCCTGGATCTCCAGCACAGAAGGATTCAGATCTCGAGTAACACCTAAAGCAAGCAGGCAGATTTTGCAAGAGTTTCCAAAGGGCAATCATTGCACGTTGGCTTTTTGAAGAATTTTAACAGACGATGAAATGCACTTGCTCTGATTGTTCAGGTGTGAAAAATTGTTTTACTTCAGAAGATGGACGTTGTTTGCTCAGTGTCGTGTGTACTCCATTTGATCAGATGATCATGAGAAGTTCAGTGTCTAATGCTAGGTGCTGCAATGTCTTCTGAAGCTGTAGTTCAGTATGATGTAACAGATGGTAAAGAACATATTTAAACATTCATTCAAAATTGAATCTGTGGCTTTAAACAAAATGGCATGTAGAACAAGTCTTTAACATCAAAGAGAGCATATACACTGAACTTGGAATTATCACACCTCATCAGCACAGGCTCTTTTGTGCAGGTCATGAAAATGTGTGACTGTCTGCAAGGCAGAAGGGCAAAGAATTGACAGATGCTTTGTTTCTGATATTGCCATCTTACTAGAGGTTTGGTGACATAATAGCTAGAACATTGTTCAAGGGAAGTGTGTCATCTTCTCATTTTTTAGGAGCAATATTGCTTCAGTGGTCAGTTTTACTGACCTAAGTCATCAGGGTTCTTGTTTTCTTGAGAATTAAATCTTCTGGTTTGTTTAGGTTTTTCATGATGACAAAATTGGTTTCAGCCTACTTTGAAACAAGAAAATCATAGAATCACAGAATGGTTTGGATTAGAAGTGACCCTAAAAATCATCCANTTAGAAGTGACCCGAAAAATCATCCAGTCCCACCCCCCTGCCATGGGCAGGGACACCTCCCACCAGACCAGGTTGCTCCAAGCCCCATCCAACCTGGCCTTCAACACTGCCAGGGAGGGGCAGCCACAGCTTCTCTGGACAACCTGGACCAGTGTCTCACCACAAAGAATTTCTTCCTAACATCCAATCTGAATATCCCCTCTTTCAGTTTAAAACCATTTCCCCTTGTCCTATTACTCCACGCTCTTGTAAAAAGTCCCTCTCCAGCTTTCCTGTAGCCCCTTTAGGTACTGGAAGGTGCTCTAGGGTCTCCCTGGAGCCTTCTCTTTTCCAGAGTGGACAACCCTAACTCTCTCCAGCCCTCTGATCATCCTTGTGGCCCTCCTCTGGACTCACTCCATCTGCTCCATGTCCCTCTTATGTTGGGGACCCCATAACTGGACACAGCACTGCAGAGGGGGTGTCTTATGAGAGCAGAGTAGAGGGGGAGAATCCCCTCCCTCAACCTGCTGGTCATGCTACTTCTGATGCAGCCCATGCTTCGTTATAAATGCCATACCTTGTTAAAAATATGTCCAAATAAAATTGCTACAATTTTCCAAATGTCTTATTTGCTTTTTCTAGTCAAAACTATTTTCAAATTTGCATTAATTTGTGGGCAGTTCTAATGGACCCAAAATAACATATTGGGGAATAAACTATTGGTTAAAGCTTTATTTTATCCAAACTAAGAACAGTATGGGCTTATTTCTGTTACCAAAATCAGAAGATCTAGCTGTGTATCCAGCAGATTTGCTGAGTAAGAAGGTGCCATTTTTATGTGGTCACATTTCTGACCATAATTGCACTTTAATAGAGAGTAACTGCAGGTTCAGAATTCCTGGGCTAACATCTGTAATTATGTAACTGATAATTTCTTCACCAGGAGATGGGAGAGTCCAGGGCTGAATGTCACCCAGAGAGGAAATTAAACACTTCAGACACTGAGTAATTTAAAGCATAGTTCTCATATTTGTGGGCCTCACGCATGAGGGACAGCTGGAAAAGACTTGATGAAAGCATTCTGGTGTGTGTATAATTATTGTACCGGCTTCAGCTTTAGCATTGGGATTTTGTCACGATCTAAATATAACCTCCCAAAACTCAAAGCTGCAGTCAGAAACCTGAGCAATGACATTTTGTGTGCATTGATGTAACGGATGCTGTTGTGTTAATGGTTACTATTTTTAGTTTCAAGCATGCTGCTTGTGTGCATCCAGGGAGTTGAGGAGAGGCGAGGGAAAGAAATGCAGGAAAAACTCATATATCTGTCTTCTCATTCTGTAACTCTCCAGTTTTTATGGCTGAAAACAATCCCATGCCTCTCAATTGCCTCTTTTCTATTGTGCTATTGACCCAGCCCTGCCTTTTCCTGCATCTGGTGGTCAGAAGCCTTTGTTTCTTTTCAGCTTCCCAGTATTAAACTTCAGTACTAAGATGAACAGCTGTAGGTGAAGGATAAAAGTCTCAAACATCTGCATTCCAGCTCTTTGCACCATACTCTTTGTGGCTGTTGTTTTATTTGTGTTGTGCCGTTGTTGTTGTGTTTGGACATACATCTGTTTATTCTCAATTATTCCTTGGGAAGTACAAAGAGGGGGAAAAAAAATCATTAAATCATTAGATTAGAGATAAATCACCCCAAAGTATTTTACAGGCTCTGACCATGTACATCTAGCCATTGAGCATCTGACCAGAATGTCAAATTCTCCTAAACTAATATTAATGCAATTTATTTTCCATGTGACAGTGGTGAAGGGAATGCCCAGTGAGTGCAGCTGTATTCCCATGTATTTGTGTTACTTAACTCCTTCAGTTGGCAGTAGTTTTCTGTTAGGATTGCTGTGAGCTGTCTTAAAAGTAACCAGGTGCTGTAGATACCTTCACCTAACACAGAAAACTCCACATCTCTGAAGAGTGCTAGAAGTCAAATCAAAACTCAAAAAACCCCCAAACTTCCTAGTTCTGGGGAGAGGAAAAGGTTCAGATAGAATGTTTTTAGGCCAGGATCCTAAACAGAAAATTAATGATATGAATGCCACAACAAGCTCTGGAGGGCATTGTCTACATGACATGGTCCCCTGAGATGCTGGCTCTGGAAGGCCTTGCATATTATTCTGGAGTGCTAATACATCTAAATTACTTTTGGTATGCAGAGTAGCTTGTCTGAGTACCTCTGCGTGGCACTGCGTTGTGACATAGAAGTTGACCTGAACTAGGAACAAAATTACTATTGTGAGAAGCACCCAAAAAATGATGGGTCTTTTTGGCTTCTGAATCATTTGACCTGACTAAAGCCTAGTACAGTCTCTTGACACCCCCACCTTTTATTCCAGTGGAGGCAATACTGGAATCTCATAACATTGGTGCTGAAAGTTCAGCCCTTCCCAACAGAAGGGCTTCCCTTCAAGAAGTTGATCTGGAAAGGATCAACTCATTCCTTGCCTGATCTGTTCAGACATGGAAATAGTTGTTACAGCTTCTTTCATTGAATCATTTCAGTGTTTCCAGATACCTGATGTTTCCAATGGGTTCAGTATCTCTGATCATTTTAGTTAGAAGAAGCTGCACTGCTTGATTCTGGAGATCAGTAAAGCAGAACTTGGTGCTGCCTGCTGACCTGTGTTTCTTAACAGGGGATTTCATTCCACTGCATGTGCTGGTGGGTGTGACATGTTCCAGTGTAAGTACCTCTAATTAGCCATTCCCTTCCTTTAATTTCAGTAATTTGTTGGTTATTTTGTGTGGTTTTGATGAAATTCTTCCATTTAGGGAAACTGTTATTGACAGCTGACATGCTGTTTAGTGTTGCGTTGAAACAGTGAAGTCTGCTTGTTTCAGAACACAAAGTGAACCAACCAACTCACTGGAGGTTCCCCCTCAACCCTGAAAGGCAGGGGATTTCCAGCTGGTTGCTTTGTGTTATGGTTCCTCTTCAGATCTCTGAACTTCTTCCAGGCCTTGGTTCTTCCCAGCCACATCTGTTTCTTCCTCCTGCTGGAGTGGTCAACACAGCTCAAAAATGTCCTTTGCCCCTGGCTTTACTCTGTGCTTGGATACTCTGCTGGAATATCCTGACAAACATGCAAGTATTCCTGAGATAGCAAAGTCCATTCTTTCAGCAAATAATATATTATTTTTGATGCGTTAAGAGGAAAAGTGGTGCAGGTCTGTGGTCAGAAAGCTGATGTTAGCTTACAACAGAGTAAGTTAGGAATTAGTGGAACACCTCTATACATTATTCACATTAGAGGAGTATCACGCGCTTCATGTAAACTGCAACCCTAACACCACTCGAGGTGCACACCCCTTTGTAAAGAATTTGGTATCAGACTATGACAAAATAATCACTCCAGTTTTGTCTGAGTCAATAAGTTTTACTATGTTTTTCCTTGCAGAAAGACAAATTCTTTGTGTACGAGGAGTACTGTAGCAACCACGAGAAAGCACTCAGACTGCTGATGGAATTGAACAAGATCCCAACAGTGAGAACATTCCTCCTGGTAAGCACCTTCTCTAGCACTCTTGACTTAATGATCTGACTTTGCACTGTACTTATAATAACGCTTTGGTATCCCAGGAATGCTGGACATTTTGCAGACATTGCCCATTCCACGTATGCAGCACTCAGGATGGATAGGTATTGAAATCGCTGGTGATTTCAGGCTAGGAACTAAGCACAGCTCAGGTATGAGTGGTTTCAGTGGAAACAGAGAAGAATTGATTTTTTTTTTATTTTTTTTTTAAAAAAAGCAACAGAAAATTTGAGCAAAGGAGTAATGCAACAAGTCAGCAGCAGGGCTGTGACTAGTTCCCAGTGGATCTGATTCTCTGCTCAGTTCTCTGACCAATTCACCATCTGCAGACTCACCAGAAAAATGTGGCCTGCTCCTGACACCCTGTTCCCTATGAGACCGTTTGTGGGCCAGAAATGTCTGGATGAATTGTTTTGACTACGTATTGCTGCTTGCATCAAGAATGACCCAACTCCGTCCAGCCCATGATGCATTAGTATCTATATTGGGAGGGACTGTGGCCTACAGCCTTTGAATACCTCTACAGAGGCTGAGCTGGGAGGAGAAACAACCAGTAGACTGCCCAGCATTCCTTATTTTTGTTTCTTTTCTTCGGTGTTTCTCCTCCTAGCTTTCACCCCAATTCTGCTTGATCTTTGGGTATTTTGTTTTCCTGGCCATGGATTCATGGCATTTGGAATGGGGTTGGCTTGTAGATGAGAGACTAATCCAGCACATTAGCTTTTTTATTAGTAAATGCAATGAGGTAAAAGAAAGGTGGGCTTTCTGCTCGGCTTTCTGCTCGGCTTTCCTGACTGCCAAAGATCTGCTCTTTCCCAATATAGAACAGCAAAAGAAAACTTCTGTGTAAATGTCTGTCACAAGCAGGACCAGAGCATTCTTTTAGCCACAAAATATAGGCCTCGGAGGGAGCAGCAGGGACAAGCACTCATGCTATTGCATAGTCAGAATCTCATTGTTGTGTCTGAATTTTAGTGAACCTTGTTAAACCATTAGTCTGAGTCACCAAATGCCCCTTTACTTGTTCACAAGTTCCTCTGGCTGCTTCTGTTGAGGGAAACTAATGAAGAAGAAGAGAGATAAAAATGCATGTAAACACCATCCTTCCTAACATAGAGAGTATTCTTCACTTCCACTGGATTGGCAAAAGCCTCCTGTGTTACTGGCAGCAGCTGGCAGACTGATTATGAGGCACATAAAAGATGTCACACTGTCTGCTGTGGCTTGCTGCAGCACCTGAATCCAAGAGACTCTTAAAATAGCAGTAAATATGGGAGGAGAGGATACAATGAAGTATCTGCTTTGCTGTGGCTGCTGTAATTTCTTCCAGGCCTCCCTTCTCTTCTCCACTGCCTCCTAAAGCCAATGCTATAATGCCACTATGCATAGAAAGCTGCATTAAAGTACAAAGCTTTGCTTGTGAGGATAGATTTGGCCTGTTTGCCCCCTCATAGCTGCTGAAATACAGAATGTGGGAATGTGTTTGAAAAATCAGTAAGTGTTAAAGGGCAGTTTTGAGCCCAGAGCTAGAGAGAAGGCTGAAAGAAGAGATGGGAAGGACTGAATCACTCGAGACTTGGAAAATTGGACAGGGAGCATTGTGAGCTGGCAGCCAATGCCACAAATCTAGAATAGCCCAGGGAAGGGTTATTTTACAGACGATTGTCTGTAAAAATACCAGTTAGGACTAATGAGATTTATGTATGATGTCTGTGAACATTCCTTGAAGAGGATTGTTGAACTACAGCCAAAACCCCACTAAATTTCAGAGCATGTCAGAGCCACAGCACACATTGCACAGGAGAAAATGTTATCAGTGATGCCCCAAAGCAAGCACATCTTGGCTGAACTGAATTTAAACTTCAGCTTCTGTTGACAGGACAGGTTTGCAGCTGGGTGATTTTTGGAGCATAGATGTCCAGATTCATGGTCGAACATAGGAATGTAGACTAGTTTATCTGAAATAGATTTGATGTCCATCTGAGTCCTCTGCCTGTCTCTGGCAGCAGCCAATAACAAAATCTTCAGGGAAACGTATAAAAAGCTTACAATAGGTCAGAATTTGTTTATCACACAAGAATTAGAGATTGTAACAAAATAAGGACAGGTCAAGGACGTAGAATTTTTTTTTCAATGCGATACCCAATTCTTACATTCCCCTTCCATGTCAGTCCTGAGAAATGAATTTCCACTATCTACTGAGAAGTTTAACATCACTTTTTTTTTTGTAGTGTGCACAAATTGATCTGTGAAATGATTCTTCCGGAATGCAGGGCCCTCCAAATTCGTGTGAAATCCTTGTGTGGATATTGCAAGGGTTGATCAGTGCTGCTTCTGTTCCTTAACCTGAAATCTATTTGGACTTGGATTTCTTTGGTGTTTTGGTCAAATGCTTGTCCCCTTCCTTACTGTGTTTAAATAACACTGGGAGAGTAGTAATTTTTCTAGGTAGAGAAATGCACTTCACCTTCTTTCTGCTTGGCAGTCAGAGCTTCACAAAATTAATGATGAATTCCTTATTTTTTTGTTTCTTTAATAAGCATCAAAATTAATGAAACCCGAGTTCCTTAAATTTCATTGCCTCTTGCACCTCCTGCCTACAAGGTAGCCTTGCCTATGTGTCCCATAGCTTTTTTTGCTGGGCAAGCAGCAGCATGTGCTGTGACTGGTTGAGAGCTACGTGTGTGCTGGTTAGCCAGCCCGTGCACCCATGCTGTTTGTCCAGCTGTGCTTAGACAAAATGTTTTGCCACAGAATTGGTGGATGTGATGCAGATGACTCATTTATTTCAATTCCATTTCGATTTTCTCCAGACTTGAGATTGGAGTTGAGTTAATTATGTGATTACTAGTTAGTAGGCTTTATTTTAGCCTTCAAGAGTTGCCTGGACCAACAGTGCAGACTTTGCATAGGAAACGAAGACAAATGGTTGTATCAATTGTGGGGGGTAGACTGGGTTCTTTTAGGTAATGGTGCATCTAAGTCTGTTGATTGTCATGATATTATGACTGTTTGGAATCATCAGCTGTATTATATTTCTCTAGGAAGATACCCTTCTACTGAGCCACTGTTACCCACAACAAATTCCCTTTTACTTTGCAGTCTTGGTGTCTGTATTTCAGTGGTGAATGGAGTCCCACTTCCTGTATCTTAGGTGTGGCAAAGTGTTTTCTGACCATAAAATCTGTTACAGGAATACAAAATCATCTCAGAGTGTCAGAAAGCTTTGTGTCTAAGGTAACATTTGTTTCCTTTTTTTGATTATAGGGTTGCATGCTTTTGGGAGGCAGAAAGACGACAGACATTCCACTAGAGGGTTATCTGCTGACTCCAATTCAGAGAATTTGCAAATATCCACTTCTGCTTAAGGTAAACCAAAGAAAGTATTTCTTCAGATAGTTGTTTTATTCTTAGAGTGATTCTGCAATTTTTTAGCCCTGATATTTGTTGTCACTACTACCTTCCTAGTTTGCACTTCTAAAAGTTTCTTAAGAAAATGACATTTTATGGGTGCAGACAAAAAGCTGGCTGATGCTGTCAGACTGCTAAATCTTGTAGTGGTGTGGGTAGACCAGACAGGGTAACTTACCAACTAATGCCTTTTGACTTCAGTTCTCTTCAGATGTTTACTAAGGTTTGTGAGTGTTATTTTAGCCACTTCCTGAAAAGCTGTGTTCAGATAGAAATGTATCAGTGTTCTGAGGGACTGGATGGCTCTGGGGACTGGAAGTGGGATTCATCTTTCATCGCAAGGTCTCTAGTTTGAGTGTGTTCAGGTCAGTAATGATCAAAATCCTGTATCATCTGACAGCTGTTTGGCGGCTTGTTTGAAAACTGTTTGGTTGTCTCAGATGAGTTCCCGATGGACGGGTGTCATTGCAGAAATGACTACTGCAACTGGCACTAATTGACCCCCTTGCTAGTATTCTTACCATAGGAGCTAAAGAACAAGAGACCTAAAAAGAGCTAACTTGCCTTTCATCCCTCCAGGTCAGGGCTGGGTCACATGCCTGGTGGGGACAAGGAGAGGGAAAAGGAGGAAGCAGTTTCTGAGAGAGCTTGCATCACCAGTGGCCTTTTAGCTTCTTTGTGGCTTACAGCCATCAGCCTTCAGTGATGTCAATCTCTTTCTCAATCAGAGTATATTTACTAAAAGAAAATTAAGTAATAACTAACGCAAGAAGAAATTGCCTCGTATTTTGAAAGAAAAGTCCCTTCCGAAGTTGTGGAAGAAAGTAAGAATTCTGTGATGAGCTGGTGCTCTTGGTCACAGCTGACCACATCAATCAACTGTATGCCATGTAAAGCTATTGCAGTGCTGTGTCCACATATTCAGTGTGAACAAGGGTTTTCATTTCATTAACATTATTGGTTAGCCCAATAATGATCTGTCGTTCCATTTAAAATTGTTTGTTTCATCTAATAAATGTTTAAACTATTTCTTTCCATCCAATTGGCGCTTTCAGAGCTGAATTTTCAAAATAATGTCTTTCCTACAGGTGGAATCATTCTGTTGTCAATGCAGCTGTGCACAAACCCATTTTACAGCAGATGTTCATGCACTGTTCCTTATGGACCTAGCTACTGGGATTTTTCTGTATACAGCTGTTTTAATAGTCCAGTCAATCTATCCACAACTCTGCATACAGTGTAAACAAGGAAAAGCACATGCAATTTAGGTACATAGCAGGAGAAGCTAATGTGTGAGACCCTAACACTGTGCATACCTGCTGGGATGGGCACTCTAGTGTTTGGCTCTGGTGTGGTTCACCCAGACCCTTGTGCACTTGTCAAATATATAAGGGAGTGAACAGGAGGAGCTGTGACCAGGTGTCTTGTGATGTTGCATTCCATTTTTCTACAGATTTCTTTTTGTATGCAGGCTGTTAATAAATTATGTGCTTTTCACTACTTGAAATTTCCAGGACAGAAAGTAAAAGTTTTAAGAAAAAGCTGAGGGGAATTTCGTTTCAATTAGGCAACAAATCTGCCTCAGGTAGTGAGATTGTCATTACTAGGGGTTTTTCAGCTCAGAAAACGTCTGTCATCATTATTAAGCGTGGTGGATGCTGATTCTCAAAGGTAGTGAATTCATAGTGAATAAATCACATCCCATCCAAGACCTGTTTGATACTTGCTATCACAAAATTACCACAGTGGCCACAAATGTTTCAGACAAGAGAACAGGCTGATTCTGATAGTGCTGACCAGGAAAATGCAGCTCTGCAAGCAAGCAAAAACATAAAAGTACATTTAAAAATTATACAACTCTCAAGTAATTAAGTGTTTGCTCTCCCTTTGCTACTGAACTGCAGTTATTGCTCCTGAAATAGCTGTTTTGTGTTCATGGGGATTGGATCTTATTTTGTCTAATTCCCAGGGCAAACAGATACGATTTTATTCCATCGGGTTAGAAAAGCCATAGACCAAAGCTATTCTACTTTCCTCTTTTACTTTGTTTTTAGCACATTTGTGAACACCCAGATTTTCTGGTAACTTTGATATGACCTTGTTATAGCATAAGTATTTAGTATAGCTAAGGAGTTAGCTTTGATAAAGATAGTATGAAGACAGCAATTCAGACTTGTCTTTGTTTGAAAGTCAGCCTAACTAGTAGGGGAAGGCACATATTTAAAATACTATACCTGTTTTTATATTATACCATATGTGATCATTCTTCTTCATAATAATAGCATCTAGCATGGAGTTAATTTGAGTTACTTTATTAGGAATAATATGGTGGAATATCTTGAAGTGCAGATACACCTTACCCATCTATTACCAATAATCTCTGATATAAAGTATGGCATCCTGCAATTGGTGATGTTATGTTCTCTTGTTCTCTGATGAAACTATTTATGGTTTTTTTTTTAACTACCAAATTACAGACACAGAACAATGATTCAAATGATGATCAATAAATTCCAATTTTATTTGTAGTTTCCATTACGTGGCAGCTTTGGAGCAGCTGACTGTTAACAGATTTTGTTTGTTTGTTTTAAAATTTTGGTTGCTTTCTTTAGAAGTCTGTCTAATTTGCAAGCTTTATATATGTTTTAGAGGGTGAGACTCAAACCTAGCCATGATGTTTCATAATCTCTGTGCAAATAGAGTGGTAATTATATTAATATTTTTGTTCCTAATACAGTTTTTGTCTGCTTCAGACAGCATGCAAGAAAATCAGCACAGAATTTGTTGGTCAGTAAATTACTTTTATCTCGAGTTCAGAGCCTTCCTAATGTGACTTCCACAGTCTTTTTCTTGCTGTCAAAGTTCAGCAAATGGTTTGAAGTTGATTTGGGGATGTAGGAGTTCTGAATATTTGTTAGCAGTGAGCTTCATTGTAAAATTCCCTTAAAAGTGAGAAAGGGGCTTGGACTAGGCTTGAACAAAACAAAACTGCTTGCTGTGATAGATATTATGATTTGGTAAGAAGAAAAGAAACAAAGGCCAACAGATGCACAGACCTTGAGAGCCCATACTGTGAGTGACTTAAAACTCCAGTGCATGTATACACACTGGAAAGCTTGCTGAATAAGTATTTCTAGCAGAATGTTTTTGAATTAAGGTAGCTCTGTCTCACCAATAGTATTTGTATGACTCTGTATTAATTAGGATGAACTATACTACTTAAGAGTAGAAGCAGCTGTTGTGTAAACCAATCTCTGAACAAAAATAGTCTTTTTCCCTTAATAAAGAGCATTTATGCCAGCAAGAAGAAAACCTTGGGGGAGTGGTGATCATGAGTTAATCACACCATTGAGGGTGGAGATTAGGAGCAGTTCTTTCTGTCTCCTTCCTCCCAGCACAGGAGGAATGTTCGGCACATGATAGCCGAGCCCCTACAGACTCCTGATAGCCCAGTGCATGTCACAGAGGTTGTTTCTTGTTTGATATCTATTCTCTTTAGGAATTGCTCAGACTCCAGCCAGAAATGCACATTCCACCACTGATCCTTTAAAAATACCTCATAAAGTACACAACTCCATGGATACTTTAGAGCAGTAATTACATATTGCTTCACGTGATGTGACTTATTGGTCCTAGGAGGGCAAGAAAAACCTGGATGCGAAAAGCTGAGTGACCAGATTCAGAATCCCCTTGAAAGGGAAAGCCCAACAGGGAGGCACGCACAGGCCTTAATAAATGCAGTGCCTGGACTTTGAAAGGGAAAAATGGGAAGCCAGTGGTGTGGATACAGAACAAGATGAGGAAAGGTTAACTCACTGTCTCCCCTCTTCTTCCTCTCTGTTTTTCTCAGAGCTGTTTAAGGAACAGAACATTCTAGTTGGCCATATATTTAATCTTTGGGGTTTGATTTTTTTTTTGTCATTTTTTTCCTTTCTTTTTTTCCCTCAAGGAAAGTGGTGTTGCTCTTAGATTCATGACATTGCCTGGTTGAAATCCAACTCTATGTAGCACAACATTAAGAATTATATATACCCTACAGAGTTGTAAGGAACATTGCCAATTTATAAATCATACTTCTGTCTTCCACGCTTTTTATATATAATCACAAATAACTGGTAATATTTAAAAAACTGGAAACATGTTTTTGTTGCCTTTTAATGTAGCATATGTTGTAGGTTTCATGGCATATTGAATATAATCAGTTTTATGGATGTATCCTTGCTTGTCTAGTTTTTACCCTGCAGAAACATTGACATAAATTACGAATTTTAAAAATATACAGAATAAAAAAACCCGCTTGACTGGTACATAGAGCCTGGTGTAACATTTATTTTCTGATTTGTTTAAGTGGAAAATAAATTTTAATACAAGCAAATATTAAAAACTGTAAATATAAATATAAACCTCCTAGAAACATTTATATTCACAGAAATGTTGGGGTTTTTTGCTTAAAAAGCATGTTTTGTACCTGAACTGTTTATTAACACAGCTCTTTGAACTGATAAGCAAAGAAATATGTTGTTTTTGTTATCTCTGTAATCCTGAGATGTTCAGTAAGTAACCAACGGATGTATCTCTGCAGCTGTATATTATGCATGCACTGGTTTGTAGTGCAAAGCGAGACAGGCTGGCAAGCAATGCTTCTCACCAGTCAATGCACAATGTTAACATTCATTGTGCAAAATCTATGTTAAGCCATGTCTGAGTGTCCTCAAGAATATAAAGATAGGAGGAAGGAATTTTTAAAACATAGAGACTTGTAAATTTCAGCTGCAAAACGTGTTCAATTGTCAGTTTTAAGTACACAAACAATCATTCTTGTGTGGCAAGGGAGGACACGGCGAAGGATGACAGCAGAGACTTCTTTTTAAAAAAAAAAATCAGTTAAGCAGAATAACATCCTTTTTTCTAGGAAATATTAAAATTGAGTTTGCATTTAGAAAACCTCTAGTTTCCTCTGCCTGCCTACATTATTCGCCCACCATCCCCATGCCACCTCTTCGCATCTTCCTGTGTAATGTTCTTTTTGCAAGGGTTCTCTCCTCATAGGTGTTTTTGGCTGGTTGGTTTTTTTTGGGGTTAAGCACAATTAGTGAGTAGACAAATGTATAAGCATCTGATATGTCTTACTACTTATGTGATTTAGTTCTTACATTTAGACTCTATCATGTTTAGAACTCTTTTGGCTGTAAGCTATTTAAAGCTGCATCTGAGATTGAAATACTTAAGTTGGAAATCCTTTTACTCCATTGCATAATGAAAAACTAGCATTTTTAAGCAGATCAGATGTAAATGCCCTACCCTTCCTTTCCATGTGCTGCTCAGGAGGAGGCTACAGCTGGATGTAGATGTCTTGAAGTGCTCTGTTACTCCCTTTGTAAAACGAGTTGTGTTCAGTGTGGGGGTGTTACATGGGTGACACAAACTCAGTCTTTGCAGCTATGAAAATGGAATGAAATAAAAGGAAAATAAATAACCTCATATCCTGGCCCTGTTAGTGCACAAGTTCTAATACATGAGATAGTAATTCCAGACAACAATATATATGAGCTTTAAGGAGGACAAGGCAGTCATACCCAAGGTTTGCCATCTGGTCTGTCTCTCAGCTGCCTTTCAAAATGTTGTCAAATGCTTTCAGATTTTACACATCATAAATCTGTCACTAAAATAAATAAGCACCCAGAGCTCACAGACTGTATTTCAGAAGTGCTAGGCTCTGCTCTATTGGGAAATAGCAGCATCAGGGCAGCAGGATTCTTCCTCAGACTGCTTAAGAGTAGACAGTGATGGAGCAAGTTCTCTGACTGTCTGTGCTGCTTATGCTGTTGAGGTAAGGGGCTGCCCCTGCCTCCCTGCCTTTTCAAGCCTCCTCTCCTCCTCCTTGGGCAGAACTGCAGGCAGCTAGCAAGAGTGGGGAGATGCTGTGTCTATTGCAGCAGGGGCCTGCTGTGAATGAAGAGTTCTTTTTTTGTGGCTTGGTGATATTTCAGAAAGGGATGTTTAGACAGTGCTAGTGTATACATATCTGTTTCCAAAGCAGTGTGGGTGACACTTGAGCTGCAAAACTTCATGAGAGTCGTGTAGCAAAAATTCTGCACACCGTTTTGGAAGCATGGAGCAGAGGCTAGTGTCACCAAAGTGCAACACCTCTCTCCTGCCTCTTCTTTTTGAACATTTAGTTTCCTTGGCCTTATCTTCAGCAAAAGTGAGGTAAAAACTTCCACAGGGAATTTCATTTGTGATATCAACTAATTTCTAGCAGCCAGCTTCTTTTTCCTGTGCATGTGTTACTCTGTAAATCATCGAAGAGTTTAAGATCATTAACTCCTCTCTCTTAATGGGATTCCCAGCTGTCAGCATATTACCCATCTCCTCTGTCATCCATCTGACAGAGCCATTGTCAACTTCCATTTATAATTTTCTGAGAAGAGAAATTAAACTATGAGTAAAATCTCAAAATACCAAATCCATGCAAAGAACTGAATAGTTATATTTCATTGAATAAACATTCAACATTCCCATCCACCCACTTGGGCCTTTGTCTCCAGGTTCTGTTTATGTGGAATGAGAGCACCTCCCATTGCCATATTTTGACTGTCATGAGACCTGTCTCTTGCATTACTTAAAGGAATCTCAGTGGCCAAGCAGTTTAATCTCAAAATGCAGATTTCGCTTTAAAAGGTTCATCAAACTGCGAAGTTAATAAATAAATAATTACAGTACTTTGCACTGCTGTAACAATGGGTCTCAAGATAGCTTACTAGTGCTAGTGAATTAAGTCCTGTTCTAACCAGGATGAGGAAGCAGAGAGGAAGCACTGAGAGGGCCTGTACAAAGGCAGAAACAAACCTGTACTGCTTTTAACTCTAGCTCTCTCCTTTCAAATATGACTACCAATTTTGCTGGTATTTGAGCTACTCACAGTCTAATTATATATTCTACAATTATTCCTGCTAGTAGAAAATAACAGCTAGGCATGGACAAACCTTCATATGCTAAAGGTGACTTCTGTCTAAAGAACTTTGTAGAGCAGATCTATGAATCAACACTAGAACAGAGAAAGTGCCTTGATTTAGCAGCTCAGAGTGTCTGGATTAGCAAAATTGCTTGATTACCAGCTATTACAGTTACTATAAGTTAATGCAAGCTTTAGCAGAACTTGAACTTCAGCACACATCCCTCTGTTCTCTGACAGGCCATGTAACTTGAGCTGAAAAGTACCAGTTAATTTGATCTAGAGGTTGTGTGTGGACATAAGTGAGTTAAGGAGCACAGCTCGTATTGCAGGTTGTGCAACCAACTCAGACAAGGCAAGCCCCAGTAGTACTCAGGATCCTACCTGAAATCAGAGCATGTCAGCTCCAGCAAGACAGCATGGCACAAGGATCTTTAAATCAATGCCAATATAGCAAAATTTTGTGTGGTGAAGAGGCACTTGCTTAGGTTAACATGCTGATATGGAGAAGCAAAAGACAAATCAAACCACAGGTTAAGCCTAGTTGGAGCCCATGACAGGCATTTGGGGATTGCAATCGCTTGTTTTGGATGAACAACTGTAAGAGGCTGTCTTTACCCTTAGCTGTGGGAACTATGGGTTGAAGCAATTTAGCTGTGTTCAGACCACAGCGCTGTGTAGGCTCTCTGGCTACATTCAAAGTCATTCTTGTGTCTCATGCAAAATGATGCAATTCAGCAGCAGTTTATCATTTAGACACAGGACTTTAAAACAACCAAATAACATGTTGAGGCAAAAAACAACATAGTGAGAAAGTTAAATATTCCAGGCAATCTAAAAATGTGGGTCTTAAACACCATATTATGTATCAAAATGAAATTACCAGCCTTAGTTAAGGTTTCTTTAATGTATTTTTATCCAATTGTGGCTGAGTATAAAATACTATTGGTCTAAAAAATTATTAATTGTGAGTTGACAGTGAGACTTCTTTTTGCCAAACTGGTTAATATTGTCAGGTCCCAGGTTTTACCACTGCTGTTTTCCAGTGGGCGGTGTTTAGCTGGGCTGTTGTGTGTTGAATCAAGTGAAGCAGTCTCACAGGAACTCCTTCAGAGCAGACACATTGTTCATCTCCTTTGTTAATCTCTCCAGTCAAAACATGTGCCCCAACCTCCTAAACATAATCTGGGGGAGAGTCCCTGCTAAACTCTTGCTGCTCTCTTGGCCTTTCTATTTCCCACTCCAATGCTTTATCCCACTTCGACTTTTGGGGAGTCCTCTCTGCTTGCCAGGAGCCTGTCGACATTGAAACACTGAACTGAGTGCCAGAAAGTCTTGGTTCTCCAAGCGACTTGCTGTTGGACAAGTTACTTACTCTTCTGTAAATTAATTTCCTCGCTCATGAAATTATTACTTCCTGACACACAAAAACACAGGGCAGCTGTGGCTGGTGCATTTCCCTGCAGTTTCTGGACACACAGACTCCTCATGCACAGAGCTGTAGCTGCTCAGCTGCGTGTGGTGCGTTGACCTTGGCCGGCTGCTGGTTGCCCGCCCAGCCACTCTCTCACTGTTTGATGGGGTAGGGGAGAAAATAAGATAAAAATAAATGTTTCTGGATCAAGATAAAGCCAGAGATCACTTACTAATTACCATCACAGGCAAAACAGATTTGACTTGATTTATTGCCAATTAAAATATATTTGGATGGTGAGAAACAAAACCACCTCCCACCCCAGCTCTCGCTGTTTTCCCCAGGCTCAGCTTTGCTCTGGAATTCTGAACTCCTCTGCTTTCTTTCCAGCTCTGAGTGGTGCAGGGGGATGGGGAATGGGGGATTGCAGTCAGGATGTAACACTGCCTCTCTGCTGCTCCTTCATCCTCACACTTTGCTCCAGTGTAAGCTCTCCTGCAGCTGATATTCTTCAGGATAAACCTGATTCTGTGTGAGTCCTTTATGGGCTGCATTTCCTCTCGGGAGAACCTGCTCCTGAGCGGCTTTCCCCCCACCACAGCTCCTTCAGGGAATATCCACCTGCTGCAGCGTGGGGCCCTCCCCAGGCTGCACTCTGGTTATCTGCTCTGCCACAGCGCTCTCCATGGGCTGTGGGGGAATCTGCTCTGGCGCCTGGAGCTCCTCCTTCCCGCCTTTTTCTCAGGCCTTTGTGCCGGTCTCACAGGGCTGTTTCTCTCATGTTTTTCCTTTCTGCCGTGCTGAGTTTTGTGCTTTCTTAAACACGTTTTCACAGAGGTGCTACCAGCTTCTCTGATGGGCTCAGCCAGGTCTTGCTTCGGGTCTCTTGTGGAACCAGCTGGAGCTGGCCCGGGGCAGCCCTCACCTCTCCTCACAGGCGCTTGCAGCCGCCTCTCGCAGCCCCTGGGTGCAGCCGCCCACCACACCAAGGTGTCTGAGTTGGGAGAGGAGTCTCACTCAACCCCTCTGGTCAGTGGAGAGAGGCAGTCTTCTCATGAGGGCAGTTCCACTTCTAGGTAAATCTGATTTGCACTTTGACTGCTTTTTTTCTGCTGCTTATAGATCTAAGCAACCTCAGTCCTAAAGCTTCTCGTGGGTTGGGAATAATCTACACCTGATCGTTTCTGTAAGTACTGAGGATGGGGTATACAGCCTGGCATTATTCCTGCAAGCTCACAGGAAACCCCACTTCCATAGCTCTCCTGAGTCCTGATAAGACCTGCTATGGGTAGAATTTTTACCTCATCACCAGGGCCTGATCCAGCGTGACCACAATACTGCATGCACATCACAGGGGCTGGTGTGGCACCTAAACCATGGCTGGGTCAACAGTCCATTGTGTGTCTTTGAAGTGGACAGTGTGTTTTTTTAATGTAATCTTTTAATGTGTTTGGCCTCGGTTCACACTAGAAGCAAACATATGTGACACAGCAAAACATATTTGGCTTGAGCTCTCTTCATTTGGCATATTTAAAATGAGTGATTGCTTCATTTATTTAGCAGCGTTCATATAAAATGGCAACCCTGCAGAGATGAAGAACAGAGAACAGCATCTACTGTAACATACCCACAACTTCTCTTTAATTTTGCAGTGGTTCTGGTATTTTCCCATGGGATTGCACGCTAATGCTTGTGCCTCTCCATGAGCTGCTTCTAAGTTTATATTGAGTGTTTTCTTTTCTTTTTTTTTTTAAAGGAGTTAGCTAAGAGGACTCCCTCTAAGCATCCTGATCACCCAGCTGTCCAGAATGCATTGCAGGCAATGAAGACAGTCTGCACAAATATCAACGAGACCAAGAGACAGATGGAGAAACTGGAAGCCCTTGAACAGTTGCAGTCCCACATTGAAGGATGGGAGGTATGATGCAGGACTAGAAAGCTTCCCTGGAGGCAGTTTGTTACACAGTTTAATGGGCTGAAGTCAGTGACTCATACTGTGTACAGGGATTTCTGTGTCTTATGTAATGTGTAAATGCTCTCGAAGGTGAGGTTGGCATCACTTTGACGAGTTTAGAATTTAGTGTTTGCTTTGGGTGTGCAGGCTGCTGCCAAACTAGCAGAACAAATGGACTATAAAAGAAAGAAATGTGTTAGAGCTAGAATGGACTGAAATTTCAGATGGGTATATCTCATTTGAGAGGCAAATAGGTCTAGAGGTTGAAATTAGGACTGGTCTATAAAACAGAAGTTTCTCTTTCGATTCCTACAAGATTATAGTTTTTTCAGGAGCTCACTTGGCTTCATACAGATTTCCTGTATAAAAGAAAGATTTCTTTCTTCTGCTTGTTAGATTAGCAAGCATTGGACTGGAAAGCAACTGGTATGTTTGTGTTTGCTCCAGTTAAGTTACTCATGGGTGTGCTTCTACTGATGTGTTTATCAGTAGGTGAGTCTGTAGGTGGAAGCATTTACTATGGAAGGGAGAAAAATAAGAGGGAGAAAACTTGAATGTGAAGCTTGGGGGAAGAGGACATCTGGAAAAAGAGCCACTCAGTAGAAATACTGGGAAGTCAGGATGGTGTGCAAAGGGTTGGCAGCTTATCTTGTGATGACTTTAGTTGAGGTTGTTCAATCAGTGGAGTTGGAAGCCTCTGGGAGGTACAGTACACCACAGGGAGTCAGTAGTGTTAAATGGTCTCATGGAGAGAATGGCGTCGGCGTTTAGTGAGACTGACATTTAAATGTTGAGGCTGATCATTGCCAGCTGAGGATTTCTGAGCTGAGGACATTTTGTTAGAGGTCATGTAAACTTCCTCATGCTCGGACTCTTGGGTGCTCTCCATGACTCTCTTTTGGGTTGTTTTTTATCTTTCGTGTATGTTTTAAACCTTGCTCATTTTTTCCCTGAAGGATGTTCTTGGCATCCAGCTAAAGACGTGAGAACAACCCAGATATCCAGCTGTGTATTTTTTGGATAGCAAGCTCAGCCAACAAAGTCATATAAAGTTCTATATAACAAGGCTTCTAGAAACAGTTAAAACCATTTCAGGTTCAATGCAACTCATGGTTCATCTAGGCAAGAGGCATGGTTTGAACTCTGGAGCCCGAAGCATGATTATTTAAGTGTCCATGATGCCATAAATGAAGTGATGTCCAAACTTACTAGTTTTTTTGGGGTGGGTGGGGGGAGGGAGAGGAGGAAGAGGGGGGGGTTTAACTTACCTGCAGCAACGTTCTGGGACTGAAAACCCATTCAGATTTGTTTGTGTACACTGTTTTGTAACAAAGTCACCTAGATCACTCAGCTCAAAATTTCAAAAAGGAAGAAGTATTTTTCTCTCCCAGTAAGCTGTGGAATATTTCTAAATTATTTTAGTGGCATATTAAAAGGAGAAAAACTAGCTTTATGCATCACAGATACATACCAATGCTCAACATGTGGGCATTTTTTTCTTCCCTACATGTAAAGAAGTTTGAAACTCATTGACGGTTTCCTGTCTTGGGTTTCTACAGTGCTAGTGGTCTTGTAAGTTATGATTCTAGAGCAAAGTCCTATGTTTGGAGATAACTGAGTTTAGTCTTTCAGACGTATTTGACAATTTTTTCCTAATGAGTAGGGTTCCTAAATTCTCTCTATGGAAAGCTGCAATTGCTGAATTTAATAAATTTTTAGCTTAACAATGCAGTGATACAAGCCACAGAGCTGTCTGTAGGAGGAAATCTAGAAGGCAAATTTATGCCTATTTTTAGTTTACCTGATGGCAATCTCTCATATGAAATAAAAATTTCCCTTTTCCGTTAGCATGAATATGGATTCTGATACGCTGGTGCCCTGTATATATGGTTATGTACCACATGTGCTAATTTGACAAAGCCTACAGCTTCCAACTGTTTTAATCCAAAGCTTCTAAATTGTCAAAAAGAAGTGAAGATCAGCTTCTTATGACCAAGTATTTTGCAATTCTAAGGGCTGTAGGGTGAATCTAGGGAGTATGCAAGCAGCCCAACATGAGATTTGGTGTTAATTTTTTCACATAATTTGGAGCAGGCTGCACCTTGTCTGATGTTTCTCTTTAATGAAACCAGCAGTTTCACTGGTTTCTGTGACTTTGCACTTCCTTCCAACTATCCCAACGGATCATCCCTGTTCTGATCTTCATCTTATTGCCATCAGTGAAACCCTCAATATTTCCAACATGAAGAACAATGTAACATCCCCTTTGCTTCTGCAGGGTCTCTTCTTCTAGCTCTTGAGAGTCATCTGTAACTTCACCAAGAGCAGTAAGTGTTTTATAGAGCATTTTCCTCAGTTCAACGTTTTTTCTTCAACATCTCCACGCACCAATCTGCGTCTCCCTCTGTAATACAGCTATCACACACTGAGCACGTACTGGCATCCTCCTGTCAGTCTCTCTCTGAGACAGGTTATTATATTATGAGGGAATATGTTAAAGTAGGCCAAGTCTGGGAAGCCACTGAAGGCCTCTGCAGCTTAATCAGAGGTCTGCTCATCAAAATGAACTCTGTTCAGATTTGTTCTTTTGGAATGCACAGAATCATTGTAGATGTATGTTATGGATTAGTCTCAGGCAGATCAATTTGATTCTGGTTAATCCTTCTGGGAAACAAAGATTAGTTTTAAAAAAGAGGAAAGAAAAGTAGAGGATATGCTGTTTCTATTAGTTCTATATTGATTTTCCTATGGGGAGATCTTCTCCTCATGAGTCCTTGTAAATTATTTTTACTGAACAATTGCTACATATCCCCATATTCTCCCAGTTTGAAATGTATAAGAAAGCAAAATCCCCGTCACAGAACAGCATGAGTTGTAAGATATGTGTTAGTGCTTGGACAGATCAATTATTTTATAATTGGCTGTAATTTGCAATTCTTCTAGCTATGATGCTTTCTTTTTCTCCCCCCTGGCAGTTTAGTCCCACTTAGAAAGGTGAGAAATCCTGTGTTGTCTCTGAAAACATTAAAAAAATCTTCTTACTCTGTTTCTTACTATTGAAAAACCTCTCAAATTGATATAAATGGGAAGTAGCGAGTTCAAGAGCAAACAGGAAATGCATGAGCAGTGTTTAGATGCCATCATGATGGGTCTGGTAGAAAAATAAAGATTCTTAGATTTTAGGGCAAGAAGCAACCGTTGCAATCATTTGCATTCACTTCCTGCACAAAATAGGCCAGATAATTTTATCTACTGACTCCTGTGTCGATAAAAGATTGATTCCAATTACTGATGTCAGTGTGCTCATTGCTTTTGATGTCTTTGGGTGTCTTTCGGAAAATTAAGTGCTTGATGTTGAGGTGCTCTGAAGCCTTGATTTCTCCATGGGCAAACCACATGAAGAGCATGTTTTTATGTTGTACAGTCAGTTGGTTTCAGCTCCTATGTGCTAGTAGGTCTTCACGGTCATAATCCTGAGACACGGTCATTTCTCCTGGCAATAGTAATAGGTCATTTTCAAAATAAAAAGTGCTCATTTCTGGCCATGTATTAACTCTTTCTACAAAATGATGAAGAAAATAAAAACGTATCAGGACAGCAGATGGAACTATTGCATCTAGCTAGTTCCTGCATCATTCTATCCAGAATATATAGAAACACATATGTGGAACATATAAATTGGTGCTGCATACTTGGCAGCCTTTAAAGAATAGCTGCTTCCTTGTTAACTAAAAGCAAGACATGGACAGCACAGCTGGCAAGGTTTGATTTAGCAAATGGTGTAATCAGAGCTTCATTCACACATTTAGAGTGACTGTATTGCATTTAGAAAGGCTGATTTCAATTCAATGAATTCCTCTGAATAGCTTGATGGCAGCAGACTGTACCTTCCTCAAAAAAACAAACCAAAACAAAAAGCCAGTCACCCGTGCAATGTTTAAAATCATTCGAACAAATCCTTTTGGGGTGACTTTCTAGATGGAGCTGCATTTCGTGCCTGAGCAGAGATGTCTTCAGTTTCTTTAACTGGAATGAATTGTGTTTTCCAAAATTTTTGTATTATTTGTGATTATAGTTAACAGATCTTTGGAAATCAAGCAGTTTTGTTTGTAATGAATGTCTTGCAATCCAAAGTCAGCCTTCTTTTTCCAGTAAGACCCAAGGCAGTGGGGCATATAATCTAATTTACTTCCTGAAGGCTGACCATGAGAGGAAGTTAACCGTTACCCTGGTTTTTTTCCTTTCAACTCACAGAGAAATGCAAAAACTGATAAATGATCCAGAACTGAGTGATAAATGTTTTCAGTGCCTCGGGGCATTTTCCTGAAAAGGGAGCTTTATTGATAGGATGCTCTTGTACCTTTGAAGTAATTACTAGCTCAAGGAATTTAAGGCTAGTGCCTAAGATTTAGCCAAGCCATCTTGTTTGGTCAATGGAACAGTTGAGGAGCAGATTCTCAACTGTGTGCATTCAGAATGTAGGGACACTTGGAATTTGCCTGTCCTGAGAGCAACCTGGAACAGTCCTTTAGTTGTTTTTCATTTGGGCCCAACTGGTTTGATCCTAAAGCACCCCATTTAAAGGACTGTATGATGGCTTTCCTAGGAATACAGTATCAGAGCTACAATGTTAGGGAAATACCATTATTCTTTTATAAAGCATTCCTAAAGCCATCACTTGTGATAATTGCAATGATAGCTCAAGGTATGAAGGGAAGATTAATGGTCTTGAGAGACTCACAATACAGCTGCTTTGAGAGTGAAAGATTTCTTCAGGATAAAGTCTTCTGGATTTTAATAGGGAAGATTTATTGTAGTGTATGAGGACTCAAAAAATTATTTATAATCCAGAGAAAACATGGTGTGTTTAACCACATTAAGAAGTTGAGGACTTCCTCCTTATGAATGCATCAGTTATTTCACAGTTTATAGTAAAAATCCTTCATTGTACACACACACAAAAAGTTAAAAATAAAGAATATCTCTTTTCTATGTTTCAGGGGTCAAATCTGACAGATATCTGCACACAGCTCCTGCTGCAAGGGACTTTGTTAAAAATCTCAGCAGGAAATATCCAGGAGAGAATGTTCTTTCTATTTGATAATCTACTGGTCTATTGCAAGAGGAAATCCAGGTGAGTCTCTCTGTCTTTACAGTTCTATAATGGGACCATTCAGAAGTTTTGTAAGTAGAAAGTATCAAGAATTGCAATCACTTACTGTGTTCCCTGTTGCTGAGGGAACCCTGTAGGGCTGAGTGACAGGTGTGACTTTCCTCTGCTCTTGACTATTGCTATTTCTTAGACTATATGAGAAAGAAGTCACTATATGGTAGGATAAATATGCCAGACAGTAACGGGGTCCTCACCCTGAGAAGTGCACAATCCAAAGACAGAAGTTGATACAGTGCAGAAAAAACAGAGTTCTTACAGCTGGAAAGCTTCCCAGAGCAGATGTGTCTCCAGGAGTGATGTGCAGAAGGAAGCCTTGCCAACTTTCATTGTGAGGTTGTTCCAAGCAGAAGAGGGTGATGTGAAAAATGATACAAAGTCAAGAAAGGGAAAGGGGAAGACTAAGAAAACATTAAGTAGATACAGGGCACAGAGGAGTAAGGAAGAGATGAAGATTAGCAAGTTGCTGTTCAGTATTTGCAGCCCATGTGTTCTCTGCATTCTTTCTTTCTTATCCTAGTAACAATTTTTGCATCATTCCACCTTATAAAACTTAAGCATTATTAACATCAGCTGCTTATTCTTAAAACAGCAGTGGCAGTGTGGAGGGCAGTTTGCTTCTGCAAGCAATTATGTTGTATTTCAGTTCTTAAGCTTTTCACCTTCACAGCTCCAGTCTCATTCTCATGTCTCGATCTTTTCTGAATTGACAATGTATTTTCTACACTCCAGATTCTCCTACTGCTGCCTTTCCTAGAATATCCTTCCCCTCCTTCAAGTTATACTTCTTTACTGGTGATGGCCAAGTAGAATGGCCAGCCCAAGTAGAACTTCCCAAAACCCAGTGTTCTCTCCAAAGAAAATTCTCATATCTCAAAATCTGGGTTTATTTCCCATTTTTTTGTTCACTGGAAATTTTGGAACCATTAAGGCAGGAAAAATAATTTCAGCAGTGTTCATTGATTTTGTGTGGATAACGTTGAAACTGTACAAGATAAATAAAAATTAGTATGTAAAATCGATACTAAAAATTATTAGAATGTAATATAAACATTTAAATAAAATTTTAAAAAAATTACAGAATTCAATGACTTTTAATATTATCTAACTGAAGCATTCTGACTCTGCTGAAACAAAGCAAGAAAAATTAAACATTTCACTTTCATGCTTTACCAGATTTGTCAAAATCCAAACTTCCTTATGAAACAGAGTTCAAAAATTTGTGTTTTCTAACAGAAGTCTTCCTTACAAAAAAAAAAAATCCATTTGTTATCTAATCTTTTACTTCTTCAGAGCTCTTAAAAAACTCATTTTCTAGTCCTGTTTGTAGTTCAGGTTAGCCTAGTGCCTCCCGCGCTGTCCAGGCATTTTTCCCAGAGTACTAAGATTTAGAAAACAAAATGTTCTACTGCCTTTTAAGCAACTCTTTGTTTTTCTACAGGAGATATTACTGTGCTACTCTATAGTTTGGCTTGATTTTGGAGGAGGCTGCTGTAACACTTTGGTTTTCCCAAAGGATTATGTTGTTTATCTTTGCCTAATAATGTAGCTTGAACTGATGAAATGTCCAGAATCTGATTTCCATTAAAAAGTAGAATATTTTATAAAGTCTGCTGGGAATTGCCTAATGTAAAAGATATATTTAGGTATTGCTTAGCAACTTTAATTTTGGATATTTCTTCTGTCTAGCTGCTATTTATAATTATTCCGGGATGGAAACAAATGTCTATCCAGTTGTACTGATGTGGTCATTTGGCCAGCTGCTTGACAAACAACTGACATGCCATGACACTAATTTTGAAAAAAAAAAAAAAAAGCAACCCACCAAAAAATGCCTATGTCTGTTCCTAATTTGAAGTTGAATGGCTTGGTTCTCATCTCACTTACACTATGCTTATCTAGTAGAAATCACTGGAGTTCTTCTTGATTGAAAAGTGCAATCAGAATTCAGGTCTCAATCGTTGATAAATAGGCAACAATGCAGCCATTTGAATTTAGGCATCATATCTTTTCACAATAGCATAAATTAGGAGTAGCGTTGTTGAGACCAATTTAAGATGTGTTTGGAATTAAAATTAGATCTAGGTTTTAGATCTAAGACTTCAATCTCATCTTGTGCAGAAGCTTAGGGAAGTCTGACAAACTGATGAAAAAGATTTTCAGGGCTGAGTATTGTTTGGTGTTTTTAGCAGGATTATAGTTTAATTTGAATCCTGATGTCAGGAACAATATGTTTCATGTGGGGAAATGGGCAGAGGATTTAAAGGGTTTCAGTAAGGCTGCCAGGACAGCTTTTCTTTTGACTCCAACAGCCATCTTAAGGAAATTATCTAATAGCTCCAAGATCTCTGTCCCTGTCAGTCTGATTGGATGTAAATATATGGTCATCACTAAAGGTGTATTTATCAAAGCTAGTTGTAAAAGAAAGAATTGTTCAGAAGAACTTGGTGATTCATCTCTCACCTCAGTTTATCACAGATATTTAAATTTGACAGAAATTTTCTCCCCAGCTGTTTTTTACTGCAATATGCCTTGAATTTTATGAGCTCCTGGCAATATGCCACAGCAATCCCTTCACTGTACAGAGTTTGGACACCTGCCATCTCAAATGATGATCATTTGACCAGTTGTGTTTTGGTTCACATAGCAGGGTTGTTCTTACACATTAAAGCTCAGCAAGTGTCAGTTGGATAGTTTTAAACCTGTTCTAAAGATAAAAATCAGAACATAACTAACAATGAAAAGTGCTTTCCTGAATTTTTTTATATGACACTTGAACAGAGACACTATAAAGCTTATGGCTAAGGATGTAAACTTTGGTGCCAAGTTGCCACAGCAGCACGTTGACAAATGCCACATACAATGACATTTAACTCACATACAACAGACCATGTGACACTGGCCTCTTTACATATTTCATTTCATATTTGAAACTTAGTGCACATACTGCAAATTTATCGAAGCTTTAGGCAAACAAAGGAGGCAAATATAACATTGTGTCAGGTGATACTGCGGTTTTCATCCCACAACCATGTGCAGTTCATTTGTACTGGCATTTTAGTCAGTTAGTCGTTGAGAGTGTAAATCTTGGAAGGCATCCCAATCTTCACATAATCTTGCAAAATAAGCTTTTTATCACTGTACTTACACTGGTTTACCCTTATCTTTGTGAGCTGATTGACTATTCCAATTATTTAAAATCAGAGGTATGGTCAAATACCACAGAACACTATATTGGAATCCTTTTTTTACAGTCATACCTCAGATTGATTTATGCATACATATGTTACACTGCTGATGTGTTTCTAACAGTCAAAATCCTAATTGCAGAGTTACTGGGAAAAAACCATCTAAACGGACGAAGTCAATCAACGGGTCCCTGTATATCTTCAGGGGCCGAATAAATACAGAAGTCATGGAGGTGGAGAATGTGGAAGATGGAACAGGTAAGAGACCAAATACTGTCTTTTAACTGAGCAAGTCCAGATCCTGGGTTTGAAGTTGGTATAAAAGTACTTGGCCATCTCCTTTAATAAAATCTTAAGTAAGCTATGTAATTTCTGGTACCTTCTTTATTAGACCAACTTACATAGCTGAAAAACTGGACATGCTTTCAGACACTAGTCCTCCATTCTGAAATGACTTTATGAAGAATTTGTGTACTCCGAAGTTTGCCTATTTTTTCTCCTAATCCAAGTTAATTTTGTAAAAGATACTTTATCTTTTTTTCCATCCTTTCTTTCTTACATCTTAAGCCATTACAGCTATAATAACAGAACTTCTGGATCTTCTTCTCGTTTAGAATGCTCCCAAATATTAGTCTTATTATCAAATCAGTAGCATGGAATGTGACCATGAATAGGATATGGGAATGCAGTTGTGTGACGATTGTGTTCTGACACGTGCAGAAAGACTGTTTGGGTTTCTAATTTCATCCACAAATGCCACACCAGCCCGTGATTCTATTGTAATAAATCAGGAATTAATATTGTGTCCTTTAAACAGCTGACATTTAAAGAGTTCCCATGTCCTGTGAACAAAAATCTTTACAGTGCAAGAAGTTAGTGTGTCCCCAGAAAGTTCAGAACAAATAACCTAAACAAAGATCATAGACTTTTTCACTAATGTCATTGTATTTAAAATATTTTAGTTCTTCTTCTGAGATGAAATTACAAAGTGTTGCTCTTAAGAATGAAATGTTCAGTTAGTTGAACAGCTTAGCCATGGATACTTCTATTAATGTTTGTATTTCCAGAGGGGTAAGTAACAAGCAGTCACATGGGCAGTCAATAAGACCGATACATGAGGAACACCTCCAGAAATCAAGCTATTCAAACATGAACATTTTAATTAAGGTGTCCCACACTGATTTGATTAAAGTAGCAGGCCTTCTATTCACTGTGCATTGTGCTTTGGGTTTTTACAGCAGATTACCACAGCAACGGCTACACTGTGACAAATGGCTGGAAGATACACAACACAGCCAAAAACAAATGGTTTGTCTGTATGGCAAAGACTGCAGAGGACAAACAGAAATGGCTGGATGCTATAATCAAGGAAAGGGAGCAGAGAGAGAGTAAGTAGACAATGTATTTTTGAATGAACTGGACACACTTTTGTACGAAGGAGAAATGTATATGCATGTATAAGTATGTGAAAGAAAAAGAAAAGGTTTCAGTTTTTCTTCTGTGGGCAGATTTAAAATCAATCCTTAATGACAAAGAAAATCAAATGACTGAAAACAAATATTTCCTGAATGTGTACCTTGAGGTTTTGATGGACTTTTGTCAGTATATTTATCCAATATTTTTATTTGACAGAGTCAGTTTCATTGATGCATTGAATTACTGTGAAAAAAATTCATTTAATCATTTTCTTTTTTTTGTCTCTTATTTGTAAATAAGATAAAATTGAATTTGTATTTATCAGTAAAAGGAAAGAAGAAAATCCAGTGTGCAGGATTTTTCCAGAGCCAACGGCACAATTTCAGTCTCCATGATCTTGAAATAAACAGAACAATTCATGGAAAGAAACTCTAGAAATATTATGCTTAGACCAAGAACAGTTTCAAATGTATGCAGATACTTGTCACTTTTATCTTTTCTTGTGGAATGAAACAAAAGCCAAGCTTATCTTGAAGCAGTGTTGTGCAATAGAAGCAAGCTCAAAAACCATGAATCAGGGTGGGTGATAAAAGTTCTGAGTTCCTTTAACAGTCAGAACTGTCTTTCACAAGTGAACCTGCTTCCCTGTTTGTTCAATGGGAGAAATTATACCTCGTTGCCAGAGGAAATGACACTTATTTAAAACATTCTGTGCCTGACATTTAGAAGTGGTTCCCCTCTCTGCACACGCAACTCCAGTAAAGATGTAATGGCTCATCTGTTCTGATATTGAAAGAGGTCAGTCTGAAACCCTTTTTTAGTAGTGTGTTTTTTCTAAAATTGTACTTCCTTTAGGTTATTAAAATATTTTAAGAAAGTTACAGATCTGTCATTGAAGTTTAATGAAAGCAGAGAATCGAGATCCTTTGATGTCCTTTGAAATCCAAACCTTAGTTTTTATGTTACAATGCTTTGCATCTGATCTGCTAAACACAATGCATATTGCAGTGATATTTATTACCATAGACCATAAAACATTTCTGCTAAGAGCAATGGTACTACCTTGAAGGCAACAAAGAGAATCAGTTTTTACTTTATTTATTTATCTTAAAAGGAAATGTTTTACCATTCTGAGCTGGTGATCTGTGCTCGTTGGTCAGTTCTGCATCCCACTCTGTTGTAAGGATCCTGATCCTTTGACATGATACATTTTTTTAATAAAATACATTTATTGGGTCTTACTTTTACCCTCAAAGTGCTAAATCATATCTCTAAAAGATCCCGTGAGTCTCCATTTCACAGTGAGCTTTTGCTTTTTGAGATCACTAATGCTCTGCAGAATTTCCGGTGTATCAGGTACAATGTGTGAGGGGAGAGAAAGTTCAGTAAGAAGTAAAAAGACAAGATTAGAAAAACAGAACATATATAAACAGGGAGCTTGAGAACATGGGGAGGTGGCTGAAGTAAATACTAGGAAGGGAAAGGAACTATTCCTTAACAGAAAGTTTCTCAAATTTTTCCATGCAGCTGTGACTGGTAAGTGAGGGGTTTTTTGATGCTTTTTGTCATATAGTTTTATGATGTGGCAGCTGATGACAGGCACTCAGGATAAGCATAGTTATTCTGGCAGACATTCCAGGCCTTATTGGAAAGTCTCCTTTGGATCAGAGTACTTGCAAGTCACAGATACCAGTATTTGCATTTGAAAGCTTGGTAAGATTCCCAGTTCTGTAGGATGAGTTGGGTAGAATGTGCATTCCAGTCTGCCCCTTACATCAGAGCCTGGGGAATTCAGTGATGTAAGACCAGCAGGAAACACAGGCTGTTTTCTATCACAAGTTCACGTTGCAAATTAGCCTCGGCTACACATGTCAGCATTCGCATCAAGTTGGATCACAGTACTGGGGGAAGAAGAGGATGGAAGAATAACGACCACAAGCCAGGGGATTTGCGAAGCCAAAACCTTTAGCTGTGTATTGGACACACGACAGAAATCCTGTATTTGAAAGACAAAATGTTGTGCAAGTCTGATTTCTGGAACGTGCATTTCAAGCCTGTAAAACAAATACATTAAGCATTTTCAAAAAGCCAGAAAGCAGCTCTGATGACACAGAAGACTATTTATTCATTTCAGTATCTTATCATAAAGTAACAGGATTTATGTCAAGTTAGGGAGAGCTGCTCTCCCAGAGAACGTACAGTTTTCATTTTCTAGCCTTACACTGATCACTTAAATTCTGCCTAATGTCACTCTCTGTAAAAATTAGGCACGTGAGTACAGGACCAATTCACACTGCCTGTTTTCAAGCTAATCTTAGAGATTTCTAAAAGCTGTGCCTCTGTTTTGGACTCCAGAGATGCATAGATTTGCAAGTTCTAGAGTCATATAGCCAGAAAACAAAATTATTTGTTCAGACTAGAAGAGACAAAACATCTACAGCAGCAACACAGCTTTTCTCATGTTCTGTCTTCCTAAAGCAGTTTGCAAATTTAAAGGGAAGAGTGCCAGAAAATGCCAGCTATGATGGTAGTTGTATCATAGACACCTATTGTTTTCAGAGATCCTCTTCTTGACTGTAGCATTTTTTCAAGTTAACATGAGCTATGTGGAAACTCATTCAAAGTGGATGTGAAGTTTTCTCTATATGCAATTATCTGTCATTCCTTAAATCCTTCAGTATTTCTTTCATTGACTGGATAATATGATTGTCTAACTGTACTTGTAGCCTAGGGGTATTAGTAAATAGACTAATTAAGAAAGGATGTCTAGTTTTAATTTATCCAAGGATATAAATTTGATTTCAGCAGTTTTGTAATTTTGGCTTCAAGTAATAAAACACTCAAAAAGTCATCTGCTCTGTCAAGCATTTAGCTGCCTTGAACAAGCCTTATGCCGGCAGTTGTTTCAGGGTCAAAAGTGAAATAGCAACAGGAAATCAGTTTCAGAAGGTATATGTTTCAGCTTGCTTTGTTTGGACCTTCTCAGCATTCTGTAAACCATTCTGGTCAATGTGATGTAACCATAAGTTTAAAGCAATGTTTTAAAATGGAGGAGAAAAGCTGCAAGCATCTTATTGGTGCTGATCTCACCAATGACAGTTCTGTACTTGGGTAAATAAATGACCCAATTTCCCCCTTATTTGGAGAACAGGTCTGTTAATTTTTGCATTTATACCACTTTGTTTGGCCTCAGCTTTTGGCTTGAGCAAACACTTTATCTGATGTTAAGGATCTGAAGGAATTTCTGCTTTGTATTCCAGGTTTGAAACTGGGAATGGAGAGGGATGCATATGTCATGATTGCAGAGAAAGGAGAGAAGCTGTACCAAATGATGATGAGCAAGAAGGTGAACCTTATCAAAGACAGAAGGAGAAAATTAAGTACTGTTCCCAAGTGCTTTCTTGGCAAGTAAGTGGCATTTGAATTGAAGAGGTCCTTTCACACCAATTAGAAGAACAGACTCTGGATTTTCTGGATATGGCATTGTGGGTTCAGATCAGATGTGTTTTGATGCAGCTTAATTGAAAAGGCCATAACCCCCATTACAGTTGTGACTTATTAAAATTAATAATTGATTTCTATTTTACACCATACGCAGGCTGTATAGCGACAGCTCGTTCTGTCGTACAGTAACTCATAACAGCTGCTTCAAATCAGCAAAAGGAATAAGAAAAAATACCTTAACTCCCACAAGCTCAGGGCTGTTGGTGGCCTAACCTGTATCCTCTTGTATACAAGCAAATGCTTACCAGGTGATGTTTAAATCCAGCAGAACTGTCTTAAGTCTCGGGATTGAATTTAAAAGTTTCCTGTTTGTCAGTGTAACAGACACAAATGCAATCTTGTGCATCAGGAGACCCGATACATTTATTAGAAGCATAGGGCTTTATTAGGTGGAAAAAACCTCTTTCACTCAAGCTAGACATTACAAAATAATTGTAAACAATTAGATGTGTGAGGCAATAGAAGAATCAGGCATGTGAGGCATGGATGAATCAGATCAGAGGTTAGATATGGTAATAGTGGGGCTGTTGTAGGGAAATGTCCTGCATGTCACACAGGGAGACACATTAGTTGGCTTAAGAAGACTTTTCCACCTCAGCTGTATATGATTGCAGTGAGCAGTGTGGGAGGAAAAAAGGGTTTTGTGGGGCAGATTATCCATTAATTTCCCTTCCCTCCCCCTGGTCTCTGGAATGGCAGTTTGCAGGTAGCATTCCTTGTGTACAGGGTGTGGAAATGCTGCATTGTCTTTCTGCCTGACAGAAGGCAATCTGGTAGCATAGACTGGCAATATTTCAGCTATAAAAAAATTCTTGGGTTTGGGAGATTTGGTTGCTATTTTCTTCTCACACATACCTCAACTGATTTTACTGGATTCAGATTGAAACCTTTAAGCTCTGATTTTGGAGGCACAATATAGCATTTCCATGCAACGATCAGGAACTTATGTTCTTCCATTGATGATATATATGAGTCTGTTGTGGGTTCCCTCATATTTTGCTGAGTCTTGAGTCTTACCTGGGATTTCCTGCTACTCCTTTTCCTTTTAAAATGTCTGTTTTCTTACATGCTGCACAATCTGTTTTGCTCACTGCCCTCAGTTTACTTGACAGCCGCCTGACACTCCAAAAGTGAGGACTTGACCTAACTTTGCCAATGGGTGATTGAGATCCTCTGAGCAAGGCATACTGGCTGTGACCTGTTCATTCTTTCAGATCATAGAATCATAGAATCATTATGGTTGGAAGGGACCTCCAGGTCATCAAGTCCAACCTTTATCCTAGGGGAGTCACTAATAACCATGCTGAAATGTACTTAGTTTGCTTCTACATGCGGCTGAGAGTTACGCTAAGGCTGCAAAATAGAATTTTTCTCTTGGCCTTTGGATATCAGTGTCCAGGGACACAGTTCCAAATAAAAGAAGCAGGGAAGCTAACAAGAGTAGCAGTGTCCCACTAAAGTTTTGGGCAACTGTTTAAATGCTGTAAACTGCCATAAACTCATTGCAATTGATGGAAAAATGTATAGCAACTGGACATCTACCCTGGATACTTAACATGATTACAGTTATTGGCTACCACATCTGTGTTGAGGCACTCCACAAAGTGTGTATCTTGTGTTCTCCGTAATGCATATGAAGGATCATTCGTACCTCTCCTCCCTCTGCAGTTTATATTCTGTTTCAGCTTATAAATAATTCTAGAAACAGTTTAGAATCACTGGGAAATTGAGAATGAGCTTTCCTTAGGAGATAATCTAATTCATCACTACAGTACTGTGGCTTTAGGAGTTTCACAAAACTCTGCTGGTTTCCATGGGATTCCCCTGGCATAGCTGAATAGATTCTGCTGCTTTGTCTACACTATGACAGTTACAGAGTAGCCCCTCAGCAAACTGGAGTTTTCAGTGTTGAAGTTGTTGTTATTCTAA
This sequence comes from Aegotheles bennettii, assembly GCA_013398125.1. Classification (NCBI taxonomy): domain Eukaryota; kingdom Metazoa; phylum Chordata; class Aves; order Caprimulgiformes; family Aegothelidae; genus Aegotheles; species Aegotheles bennettii. The sequence goes on along the minus strand of VZRW01007582.1, from coordinate 1,577,913 downwards.
AGGCAAAATGCAAACACTACCTGCAGCTTAGATGAGTCAGCTCTGATAAACATGAAGAGGCTAAAAATACTTCATTTAGAGCCCACAAATGGAGGCATGGATACTGGTTTTGATAAGCAGCAACCCTCTGCACATTGGCAAGCACCCAAGTGGTTTATTGAACTCAGAGTTCCCATATGTTGCTCTACTTTCATATATTCCTTTTGTTCTTATCTATGAGTTTTAATACATTTCTAGTATAATCGCTAATTAACCTGGCAAACAACTCAGCTCCCCAGGGCTTTGGCAGTGCTGTATATATCAGGCTTGCAATGTCTGTTTTGCTGTACTTAATGTTTCTAATTGAGTAGCATCCTACATATATACCTATTTTTGACTTTTATTCAGCCCATATGTGCAGCTCTGTCCCTCACCAGAGAGAGGTTTTGCTTTGTGCTTCATGAGCAGACAGACTTAGCACTTTTTGTCAATAGATTAGAAGCATCATTTATGTATCTGCCAGGCACCAACTCCAGTAAAAGACCTTAAATTAACCTGTCAGTGGGATTTGTACTCTTTCTTAGTGCTCTGTGCTTGAATTCAGTAGGTCGAATCTTCTGTCCTAAGTGCTACTGTGATTCCATTACAGCCAATGCAATTACACCACTTGGGGGGTGGGGGAGGTGGACAGAAATCAGACCCAGTGAAGAAAGGTGAGCATATGTAGCTAAGACCACAAACACTGGGACAGCGTGGATAGAAAGAGCTGTTTTCTCTACTGTTCAACTTGTTGTTTTTAAGGTCATCAGTTAATCTTGCTTTCCTTTTCCCCCTCAGATCTCTGGCTTGCTCAGTAAAATAAAAATTTGCAGCATCTTTATAGATCCAGCCAGGTCTTGTTTCCTTTTGAGTGCATGCTAATTATGATGAGCTAAGGAGAATGGTGGGAAAAGTGGATAGGAGATCTGGATCTTCTGCAGAGCATCTCCTTCAGAAACATAGGAAATTGAGCCACCTAGAAGAGGTGTCATCACTCAAAACAGTTTTTGTACTTGCTTCAAGTGTAGAGTCTCCTGTGGTGGGCTGATGACTGGTAGAGGCATGTATCTGCTTATATACAGAGTGAAAAAGTTAATTGTTTCTGTTCTGCTTCCCTTTGCAGTGAGTTTGTATCATGGCTCACAGAGATTGGAGAGATAAGCAAACCAGAGGAAGGGGTCAACCTGGGGCAAGCACTATTGGAAAATGGAATTATCCATCATGGTGAGTGTGCCATACAGAAATGTCAGGTTTCAGCTATGCTCTGGAAAGGAGGGTGGAAAACTGATTGCAGCTGTTCACATGATGTTTAAATGCTTTCCTGTACCATATCCATCAAATCCTCAAAATGTATAATGACTTTTGGGATTAATGAGTGGGCAAATGTATGTCATGAAAACAGGACTTGTTTGGTATCCCGAAGGTGTTCATGCCTGCAGCTCCTTGATTTCGCTGCAACATCTTTATTGCAGACTGTATCAGGTGTATATTCCTTTGTACTTTGTGTGCTTGAAAACCTGTAGTGATCAATAAATACAGGTTTCCATATGAGACATCAGCAATGGAGATTATATTTAAGCAGTGCTCTTTTGTAGTGGAGCACAGATATGGACAGAGTGAGGGACTCCAGACGAGGGGTCATTCTTCCTGATGAGACTGCTTGTCACAAAGAAAAGAGATGATGGAGGGTTTGTTGTGGGATTTTTCTTTCCAGTTCATTTGGAAGAATGTCTGTTTTTAAAACAGTGATGCACTGTACTTCTTCATCACACCCAGCAGATGACCCTGAATTGTTGTGATGAGGGGTATTTCAGAAGAGTAGGATAGTGCATACAAAAGTGCTGCATGAACAAAGGAGCACAAGATGCTTGTTTGAAAATTTTCTGTGCTATCAGTGTTTCTACTAAGATAAAGTCTTTCTCCAGATTATGTCCTTTAAATTCAGATTTGTCCTGCTGTTTCCTATTATTTTCATATTACCTTCTGCAGACAGAGGAACATAGTCATATTCTAGTTAAGCAGCTAATGCCCCAATTTCAACTTTCAGGTAAGTTTAACTGCAAAATACACATCAAAGGAATAAGGTATATAGGTCTTAAGTCACCGGTGATCTACATTTCCATACAGTCTCTTGGAAACCAATTTAAATAGGGGAGCCATTTAATTAGGCTAGTCTTGCTTTAATCTCTTGGTGAATCAGCTCCGCAAACTTGTCTTGCAGGTGACAATAACACTGTTAAGAAATTACATCTGTTATCTTCTTTTAATTAACACATAGAGAAATCTAATATGAGCAGTACCATAATCCTTCATGCACATATACTTCCACCCCCAAGATATGCTTTCAGGCCCATTCAAACTTTGAAGAGCTTTGAGCATGAGCTGAAAAGCACTGAATGCTTTTGAGTACTTGGCCCTAACTGTGGCTTTGAAGAACTGAAACCCTCTGGCTGTAATGTCTAGGGATCCCCCTTTGGATGAAGAATGATCTTTTGTGCTCACATCCTTACTTGCCTACGTTCTGAATGTGTATACTTGCACTGTTGGTGAAAAAAACTCTCCTGAGATTTGTTATTTCATGATGACTATTTACCTTGCCATAACTTCATACTTTGCCACTTTCTCTACACTCAAACTTACAGCTCAAAGAAAGTTGTGCTGTTAATATCTACTGCTCCACTTATTCAAATGCCTTGAGTAAGATGCGCCTGGTTTGGTTTTAATGTTAATTTTAGTTAGAGTCCCTGATGTTAGTGTCTCCAATAACAGTTGTTGCTAGACATTGGAAGGTATTTGCAATGCTGCATTTACTTCAGGAAATACCAATTGAGATTTTGATAAATCGTTAGATATTAAAGTATCCCATTATGTGGGTCCTAATGTAGCAAGAACTTAAGCACCATAATGAAGCCATTACCTCTATTCTACATTAGGCAATATCTTTTATCTTTTGTTTTCACTTGGCATAACATTACTGTCAGGTGAAAACTGCTGATCTCTCAGCCTGCCTGAGAAGCAGGGCCATAGAAGATTGCTAAATGCTGAGCTCTGTGTGTTTTATCACTCAGTTTCCTCTGTATCTCCTTTAATTCTGGCTATTTTATCTGAGACTGCTGATGTGGAAGTTCTGGTACCTGTCACAGAGAGCAGAAGTGATCAAAACTTGATCTGCTGTGTGCCAAACAGAAAAGACACTTTGTGCAGACTCAGTTCTCAATTTGATTTAGAAATATAAAATCCAGAGCATGCAGATACTCAAAGAAGTCAATAGCTTACACAGCTTAGAGATTCTACTGTATACAAAAGGATATACACCAGATCCTGAAAATTTGGTTTTACTCTGTGAAATTAAGGAAAAATATCTCCAAAAGCAGGATTCTTAATTAAATATTCATAGACCAGTCCTATGTAATGAGGGAAGGTCTTAAAAGTTTCTGGTCTCTGCCTTCTAAACAATTATCCTGCTCACTCTGCAAGGAGAAGACTAGATCTCATACTGAATCCTGGTGCTTCTGACTCTGCCTAACCCAGTTTAATTGCCTTTAGTTATCCAGTGCTATCGGTTTTCTCAGTTTAACCAAACTCAGGCTAAGATACATCTTAAATAGTGAAAATCCCTATTTTCTCTCAGTTCATGAAATCCTACATTGTGAAATATTGCATCCAAAATATTCAAGGGTGCTCGAGCACAAAGATCTCACCATGGTTTTGTTACATTGGCAAAAGCAGGAAAGATTACAGTGAAAGATTACAGCTACCCCACCTTGTCCACTGTCTAATTTGCTTGCTCTTCTCTAGATTTTCTCCTCCTTCTCTACATAGTTATAACTGACTCCATTAAATTAAGCTGTGAACAATAGCATTTCTGCTATTTACCAACTGTAAAATCTGAGAGATACTTTATTACTTGTTTTGAATTTGGACAGTTGTTGGCAGTTTTTACGCATAAGTATCACTCATTTACTAATCAGTGAAACAAATAATTTCTGCTAGTTACCAAATTACTATCCTCAGTATGAGGGTTTCCCACCTCCATGTTCTGTTGAAATAGTTTACCTTAGAATAGAGACAGCATAAACCTATGCATATTTGTATATAGACTTCAACCCTCTTCCAGTCTGGTGCATTGGATAAATCTGTTTGAAACTGGGTATGTTTTAAACTCTTTTCTGATTTTGTCCAATGTTTCTTTTGAAATGGTTCCTTATCACACTGCAACACCTTTGGTGTCCTTGTCCTAAAGCCTATCAGTATATAGTATTACCCAATAAGATTATAACTGCCCTACTGTGGAATGGCTGTTCTAGGAGAAAAATTAGTCTGTCAAAAGTACTGTTTAATTTTTAGAAGGAGGTCACTAGTAAATACAAGAACCATGGTAGAAGAATACCTCTAACAGCTGTAGTTCCTCCCACCAATATGTTTCTGCTTTTAGAGTTGCAGAACTTCAGACAACTGCAAAAATTACTTCAGTGCTGTGATAACTGCTGTAGGGATTTGCAGGCAATTTGTTAAAAACTTATCAAAAGAAGTAATACAGTCCCAATTACCTTCACAAGGAATGTTTCTGAGGCCTTACATAAATTAAATCTGGTGTATGAGGAAGAAATTTCTATTTTATTGGCACTGCGATATTTTAGAAAACTGCTTTTGTTGGAGCTATTCAGAAGTGCCCATAAGGATATATACACAATAAGGGGACATTTGAAGAGCTGAGTCCTCTCTTCAGAAAGCGATAGATACCAGCAAATACTTAGGTGTAGACATACCAGCTGGCCTACAAAGAACATGATGGGAGAAAAAACTAATTGTAATTGCGATACTGGTGTTTTAGTTTCAGATAAGCACCAGTTTAAGAATGAGCAGGTGATGTACAGATTTCGCTATGATGATGGAACGTACAAGCCAAGAAGTGAATTGGAAGACATCATGTCCAAGGTTTGTATTATCATTCTTAGTTGAGACCTTGTGGTTTACATCAAAAGAGTTTGCTTCACCTCTGAATGTCTTTGGCCTGTTGTATAGGAGATCCCTAATGCTGTTTGGCTTTGTTGTATTAAGCTATCCATCCTAATGCCATAGGAGACATTCACTCGAGGAAGAGGAAGCAGAGCTTAGCAATAAATATCAATACAGTTGTGACTGCACTCAAGATTGCTAATTACAATCCTAATATAGTAACAAAAGGCCTTCAAAGAAAACAGTAGGCTATAATACAGCATGTGTCCTGAAAATCTGTGCATTATGGTTCAGGGAGATAGAAGAGGTCAGTATTCAACTGCTGTTTCAGATAATTGTATGTCAAATTATTTCTGTTGATCCCATATCTGTCCATATACCTTTTAATAAATTGAATTTCTTTTTATGGATATCAGTTCATAGGTTAACTGTGGTGAAGGTTTAATGGAGAAAATGTTGGAATGGACTTGATTAGAGATAAAAGAACAGATTTTTTGGCTTCTGGAGGCAAGGAAAGAAGAAAGAATGTTTGACAGGATAAGGGAACTGTTTTGAAAAGCAATTAATCAATAGATAATTCCAGCTGAGTAGAGACATCAGTGTCCAGGTTTTGCTAGCTTTAGCTAGTCAGTGTTTCTTGGAAATGGAAAAACTAATAATACCATGCATCTTTCCTTCTTCAGGGTGTGAGGCTCTACTGCCGACTACACTGCCTATATACTCCAGTGGTAAAGTAAGTTCACCTTCATCATCCTCATGTATATATTATCTGGCTTTGTTGAAAGGATGACATGATGACATGTTACTATTGAAATCTTTCTTCTTTCTTATTATTTTCTGCGTTTTCATGGCTCTTTTACTACCTTTGTATCTCCACAGTTTAGATGTAGTTGTACTTCTGCTGGAGGATTTTGGAACTGGGTTCTTGGAGAGTTAAAGGCTAGTGTTGGGAGTCTTCCTGACTTTTGCTTTTGCTTAGTTGTCTTCCCTAGAAACCTGGGAGTTTCCATGTAGCCTTTGCCTTTTTGATTTTCTTTATGTAAGCTCTGACACTGATGTACTTTGAGAATAAAATTATATACCCCACTGGAAACAAAGCATGCTACTTTACATAAAAAGTAAAACATTTTGAAAAATCTTAGATGTAGAGAATGTTCTGAATATGTCTCTGATCTACTTCAGGGAAGCTATGAGGGTGGGAGAACTTGCTGACGCTTACACATGTGATGGACAATACTTCAGTGTGTAGATGTGTGTAGTGCAGACTCTGTGAAGAGCATTATATTCCTCTCGTTTCTGTGAGGCAGCAAGGTTGTGCCAAAATTTCAGTGTTTCCTGCATCTATATTTGACTATTCACCTGCAGCTCATGGTTCTGGAATACATTCTGTGATCCATGCTCTACTCATGTTAATGTTAGATTGAAATGGGGTGAAAAGTCAGTGAACTTATGTTGAAATATTCATCTTGACAAGGATTTAACTACAAGCAGTGAAAGACTGGGCCTTGGACCAAGATCTGGATGCCAGCTTATTCAAAACTCTAGCTCAATGTCAGCATATGTATTAAAATGTTGGGAGTTGTTTCTCACAATCTGAAAACCCCTACTCATTTGTACTCAATATTTTAATGCTTTGCTTTATTGTCCTGACATTTCAAAAGCACATTTTCTCAAGATAACAGTGTGAGAGGGAAAAATTGCCCAGAAAACTCCCACAATTTTGTGCTGGGTTTAGCACGTTACTGGAAGACAAGGCAAAGGATGTGTGTAAGCAGTATGAGGAAAGCTATTGTTCCGAGGACACATTTCTGGAAATTCTGTCATGTTTGGTTTGTTGCTTTGTTTTTTTTTTCCCAAGTTCTGGAAGTCCTGCTTCCCTTTCTAATTTCTCACACCCTGCATTCTGCAAAACACATGGGCATTTCTACTGCATTTATTTGGAAAAGCCAGTCACAACATTTGTGTCTGTAGCTGATGAGTAAAAGGAAAACATGAGTAGTATGAATTTTAGATGATGCTTTGATTTTAGGCTTTTAGAAAAAAGGAAATATCAAATGCTGTGGTGCTAATGAAAGAGATTGATCTGACAGAGCTGAAGAATAAAGTCTTCTCTTCAGCTGCTGTATAGATACATCCGGACTGTAAAACAGTCACAGTGGCTGTGAAAGTTTCCATCCACAGTCATGCCAGTGGACCTCAAGCTTGAAATAGAAGGACCACCTCCAGGGTGAGAGAGGAATTAATTCTTCATAGCCATTCAGCATTTGGCCTCTCTACTGAAACTCTAAACAAGAGGGAGCCAATTAATGCAAATTAATTGTGGTAATGGCTTTTGTGATGTGGAACTAGGAACTGGATCAAGACCACCAAACTTATTTCACACGGGCCAGTAAACAGCCTTAAAATGGAAAAAGCTTTTCATTCTCTCATGAGATGGATTAAATCCAGAGACCTGGAGGTGAAAGGTGTTAGAGCCCAATGTCCTGAGCCACACAGCCCTCTTATATTTGTATCAGAATTCTTTATAAGTATTTTATGAAAGACTAAAAACATCAATTATATTCATGGCTCTGAGAAGAGTAATGGAAGAAAACTGCTAAATACAGGAAGTTGTAATAGGGTTTCTTTTCCTTATTTCAGTAACAGTGCTGCTCTCTACCAGGGCTCTGTGTGAGATGGTGCAAGTTGTGTTACAAGACCTAAACACAGCACTTATTTTTTTATTTACAATGGCTGAAAATATCTAATGCCATAAGAGAACATTGTGTACTCTGTTTGTATCTGACTACTCTGATATTTTGCTAAAGGAAGTAAAATCTGAACAGTTGTGGAGAATCAGGAAAACCTCTCTTGACAGAGTAGGCTAAAAGGTGCTTAATTCAGTGAGCCTAAGAGAAAGCGGGCACAGAGGGGGTACGTAGGGTCACTGTCTATGAATACATTGATACTAGACAATACTAGAGAAGAACTATTTAGGCTTATAGGTGGGGCTGGTACTGAGCCAATAAATGAAAACTGGACATGAATAGATTTAGGATGGAAAGTAGAGGATGGCTTCCAGTCAGAAGAATGTGATTTTCAGCAGAACTGATGGTGGCACCGTTCTAATCTGAGTTAAAGCAGCAACTCAGTACCTTTGTGAAAAGAATGTCCTGGTTGCCCCTGGCAGGAATGTGAGCTCTCTGAAGATGGTTTGAAACAACATCTAGAGAAATAACACTGCTCTGTATTGATCTGAAATACCTTCCTAATTCAAGTTGTTACAAAAATTTAAAAGCCAGTGCTTCCTTCTAGAGAAAAGGCATCTGCTTCCTATTCTTTGTCTTCATTATTTGTGGCTGGAAGTCTAATTTTTTTTCCATCTATAATTCTTATTGTTTCCTCAGACTCATAATAGTAGGTCACAATAATACATGTAGGTTTAGAGTGTAAAAGAAATGTTTCTTTTTGTCCTGATTTTTCCTGAATTCTCTTTCTTAATTAGAGACCGTGACTACCACCTAAAGACCTACAAATCAGTAATCCCTGCAAGTAAACTAGTGGATTGGCTTATTGCACAGGTAAGAATATTTTAAGACAGTGCTGTCTTTAACAAGCAGCTTAGTTTTTCAGTTCCATTTAAAAGTAAATAAAACACATTTATCTAGAGGCTGTAACTAAACATATTCTGATAGTTTGAACTTCAAATCTAATGCTTTCTGTTATTATTAATTTGGTGAAAACTTACTATTTGGCAGCATAAAGAGGAGGAAAGTCCTTTGTTAGCCCTAGGAGTGGTGAGCTGCCTGTTCTCGGGGATCTTCTTTATTTCTTGTGATTTTCTGAAGACATTTAAAGCAATGTTGAACTCATTTAATCTTGTATAGGTGTGGCACAGTTTTATTGAAAAATGCATCTAAAGTTTTACACCAACAACTACACCATTGTCTTTAGAAATTGTAGATGCCCCGCACCTGCCTTGTAATTACAGAGAAGAGCCTTTAGCTTGGGAAATTAAATTTGATAAGTCTAAAGCAATCTAAAGGGAGAGTGTGCCATGTTGCTCACCATCAGAGAGTCAAATGCACATTCTAGTTTTGTCTTAATGGTCTGATTCACAATCACATTAAGTCCTACACTGCCAAAATGACACAAAGGGAGGCTAGTTTGAATGAGGATCAGGCCTCTGATAACCAGGGATGTTGTCCTTCAGAAATGTTTCCTGCAATTGCATTTGACATCCTCCTACATTAACAAGATTGATATGATTTAAGGTAGTTCTGTACCAAAGAACTAGATGAGAATGGAGTAGTCAATTGTTTTCCTGTTAAGAGCATAAGGGGAAAGTGAGGATATTAGTACTGAGATCGTTGTATTAGTTACATGTGATTTAATGGGGTCTTATTCATGGAAAGCTGAAGGGGGGAAAAAGGTCTGGTTTGCCCAAAGAAGAGAGATGTAATCAGGCTAAGCCAGACAAATAATAGTTAATCGTACAGCTGTAGGCAGAAAGGCTCAGAGAGCAAGGTCTGGAAAAGGTAGTTCATTTCCTTCTCTATTTTTCTTCATTCTGGCAGGTTAATCTGGCTGTTAGTTCTCCTGTTTACTGGACTTTACATTAAGATTAAACCAGAATGTACTAAAGCCAGATATGGAGATACTGTAATTTATATTGTGTATATGTGTGCATATGTACATGTATACAGATTCAAAGATGAGGGAAATTTCTTCTGTGCTCTGCTAAAGAGGAACATTGTTAAACATTTAAATCACTGTCTATGACTTAGATTTGTGTGGCTAAATCAATCTTTGCTCATAGATCTTTACAACTAGTACTTTTCATGGCAGTTCACTTGAAGTTTTCACATTAGATTGAACTATTTTCTAGCAACCATTCATCCTTTAGCCATGTTAGCTAACAACAGATTTTAGTGGGAGCTAATGCTTTCATTGTATTTGGACAAATTGCTACATAACATTTAGAAATACTTATAGATGAGCGGAAATTATCTATTTTAAGCTATATTTTACAATTAGAGAATGTTGTTTTGCTGGAGGAATATTTTGAGGCCATCAGGAATAGCTGAGTCTGGTTTAGAGCCTTCCTACACAAAGATTTTGTTGCCTAAATCAAAAGTAGATTAAGAAGGATTGAGAGTAACATTAGAAGGCATTTCTCCTCCAGTTTATTTATCTCCTCCAGCTGAAAGAATAAATTAGATTTTAAAGTTCCAGCCTCTGTGAAATAAACTACCCATTTATCCCATAAGTAACACAAAGTTAGTGTTTAGGACTCTCACATGACAGGATGTTGAAAATGAGAAAAGACTTAGAAAGACTTGAAATTAGTTTATAGTAAAAGTTAACTCAGATTTATTAAAGTCATTTTCTTGGCTTTCCTTGTGTGATTACATGATCACGCAGTTCCTGCAGAACTGCCTTAGTCTTTTTCCTACCAACACAACAAACTGTATTTAGTTCTTAATTTGTAAATGCCATGGTTTTTTTTCTTGCTCGAGCCAGTAGTGCTGCTGATTAGCAAGAGCTGATCCTGGTTTATCGTGTATTTAAATAATATCTTTATACCACAGCAATGTTCTTTGCTGGTAGTTGCCTGCCAAATAGCTACAGGTCTCCTTAGCAGGACTTGAGGTAGGACTGATGTTCTGCTGGCAAAATCAGAAGGCTCTTGGTCTGGAAGCTGGCTTGCTTAAAACAAAGTCAGTACACTACTCAGCAGTTGCTGCTAGAGCTTCAGGACATCTAGTTTTTGAGATGGAGGGGAAAAAAGAAGGTGTAATACATGTGCAGAAAACAGCTTCTAATTTAGTAGGACTGAAAGTAATACACTGAAATTGCTCCTCTACCAAAGCAGCAGGTCCTCTACCTGCTGGAATGAACTGACCGACTGCTTTTAGTGAGATAGCAGATCCCAGGTTTTCTTGTGCCTGTCTGGGACTGGGAAGCAGGTAATCTTCCCTCAAGTGACCAGTGTTAGCAATGTTTTTCATCTGGGTAAGATCAATAGTACCTGCTGATTTGATTTTTAGCATCACTATTTAGAACTTACATGTCTGCCTGAAAAGCACATCCAGCATGTTTGTAAAGCCTTCCTTTGTGGCTGCAAATTAGCAGATATGCAAAGAAAACTAGGCATTTCTTGTATTTAACTGAATTGTAGGTGCAAACTTAATGCTGCCATTTCAGATAAATCTGTAAATTTGCAAGTCACCTTTGGTATCTGTTTTGAAATACTACACTCAAGGCTTCAGGTAATGGGAAACTGAAGCCTTTGTTTGTAGGTCTGCTGTGTAAGAAAAGAATGCCACTGCAGTTTTAACTAGTCTGACCTTTGGAGTTCACGTACACTGGGTTTACTCAGGTTTTTCTCCCTTTGGTGGAATATAGATAAGATCTCTCTCTCTAAGAATGAATTTATTGTCTGTGGCTAATGGGTCCTGAAGTCCAACACTAGGATTGCAAATAAAGTCTTTATATTGAGATAATATTGTGTCCCTTTGCAGGTTAAACAGGTACTTTCCAGAATCCTAGTCTTTGTCCTCGTAATTCCTGTAGGAGGCAAGAGATGCTATGTACAGGAACAAATGGGATTTGGGCAGTGGGGTACCTATTTTTAATTTCTTGCTATTGTTCACTACAAAGAGCATCCTGATAATTTCAAAGCCACAAGCTATGCAGTGGGGAAGGGGAAAAATTTAGCTTAAGGAAGTCATCTAAGACGTAATATTTATCCTTTTCTTTCTAGGGAGACTGTCAGACTCGGGAGGAAGCTGTTGCACTGGGTGTTGGACTCTGCAATAATGGCTTCATGCATCATGGTAATGCATCAAAATTACTTCCCACAGCCAATTAAAGGAGCTCTTACTTCAGTCAGATTAGCTGACTGTCTGAAAATCCCTTTCCTATAGCTTGTGCCATACATGCTGACATGTATACTTTCCTTTTTGTTTCTCTCTTTCTTTCTCTGTGTAAATGCATGTATGTATTTCACATATATTGTTTCCAGTGCTGGAGAAAAGTGAGTTTAAGGATGAATCCTTATATTTCCGCTTTTATGCTGATGAGGAGATGGAAGGCACCAGTTCCAAGAGCAAACAATTACGTAATGACTTCAAGCTTGTGGAAAACATACTGGGAAAGAGTCTTCTGGTAAGAATTATGTTAATGTAAACCTTGATGTTTCTGTGAAACTGGTATTGTTTGATACTAGAGAAGAATGAGAAGGGAAATTATGATAGAGTAGAATTGAAATAGGGAATTGCAGCTGTAGCTAGACTTTTCTTCATTCCATAAATACTAATTCTTGAGCTATTTTCATGTAGAGCTCCAACTTCTGTAGCTCTGATGTTTCTAGCTGGGCAGACCACACAGCTTATTCTAGTAGGAAGGGAAATCTGTTAAGTTGCAGGGTCCCTTCTCTAGCATGTGGCCATCGTGCCACCTGGGAATTTGGATTCACAGCTCACACACACGCACATGCAAATGCAAGTAAGTTCCTGCCTATTTCTGACAGGTCTCCAGAAAAGAGGAGACTCAGAGATCTGACCATTTCATCCAGTTCACAGCCCAACCCCTTTCTATTCCCACAAACCCCTTGAGAGAGTCTGGAAGTGAGCTGGGAGCTGGAGATACTGTTTTAGCAGGCACCATATGTTTCTTGAGTTTGCTGAGCAGGCACCACAGGGTTAGTGTGGTAGAGGAGAAAGTAATGGGCACTACTATCTTGGGAGAGGTCTGCCATCAAGTTTAAACACATTTAAGTTTAAACACAGTTAAAAGGCCCTTATATGTGAGCAAGTTAAAAGGTACAAGTTAAAAGATTGATAAGAACACGGCTATTTCAGGACATCATTGTCTAAATGAAAAGAATATTCTCTGCATTATTGGATCAAGTATCAGCTTGATTTTGTTTATGCAACCTTTTTCCAAAAAATACTTTTCTTTATGTTCATACTTTTGTAATATTACTGTTGTCTCCAGATTCCAACCTCATCACAGTCCTTACTGCACTGGGATTATTCTAATGCTATTTGGACATGGTAGTCAGATTGGTGCAACTCTTTGTTCCAAGATCCTTGTTTACTGCCAGTGGCTCTAGGCCCATCTTTTTTTTCCCATTAAACACTGGCAGAATGCAGGAGTAGGATAAAAACTTGGGTCAGAAACTACAGAATTGCTGGAAAAGATCCAGAGGTCCATTATATGGGAAAATTTTTCCTGTGGTTCACACAAACTTCACTGTCTCACTGTTGTCTTGTCTCTCAGGAGACCAATCTGTGTTTGTCTGAATGGCCAGAAGTAATATTTAAAGCACCATGGTCCCTCAGAATTATTTCTCTGCGCATGCAGTGCCAGAGACTGGAGTGTCAGGTTAATATGATTATCCTCATAGAGAGCTGTTGGATAAAGGGAAGCAGTTAAAAGGTGGTACACTTTGTGGGGTTTTTCAATTGTGATTTGCAAAGCACTCAGGGATCAGTTTCATGTGAGTTGGTGGGAACTGCCATTGTTCAGGTATTTTTAATTTTACACCTTATCAAGACAAGACAGTTTGAGGAAACAGATTGACTAGATTGTCTCTCCCATCTTTTTCTGTTTGTTCAAGGCACTTCTGTTAAAGTGCCAAAACTCACAATGGTAATATGTTAGCTGTGGACTGAGGGATTTGAAGTTCTTTGATTCTGTTTTCTGTTAATGTAATAATCATAGAATCATCGAAGTTGGAAGAGACCTTCAAGATCAATCACAGAATTCTAGGGTTGGAAGGGACCTCGAAGGATCATCTAGTCCAACCCGCCTGCCAGAGCAGGGTCATTTATTAGTTATTCACTAAGAGAATAAACAAGCAAACCTTGCACATAGACTATTTACTAGTGATTACTTGTAATCCATAATTGGTTCTTACAGTCACTTCATAATTTGGTAACTGAAATATTTGCAACAGAAGTAATTTTAATATTACTATTATTGTAGTTCTGAAGTGCCTCAGCCAGCCTCTGTAAAAATACAGTCTCAAAAAGTAACCAATCTGAAATGAACAGCACATGCTGAATAAGAAATCTCCTATTAGAGGGCACAGATTTTTGTCAAATGAGTAGCAGTCATGCTAAAGTTATGAGTTGCCCTCATTTTCAGATAAATTAGCAATCCCCTGAATATTTGTAAAGAAGATCCCACAAATAGCAGTCCAGTAAATGCTTTACACTTATCTACAAAAAAAATCATGCCTGACCTCAATGTTATTCTGTATTTAGCAATTATGAGCAGCTGGAATCCTGAGGCTTTGCTCTCTGTGGAATGTCACTACTTGACTCTTACACTCATGATAGGACATTGGTCCTTTCTATCCTGTGATCCCACCATAGGAAGTTTAATAGAATTTTCTCAGCAGTGGCTTTTGAAACATGTTTTTCAACTGCCCTGAAATCCTAGCTGTAGAGCTTGCCCTTGAAAACAGAAAACAACAGAAGCTTTGGCAAATACATCATTATAAATGCCAAGGAAAAAAAGTCAGAAAAAATGCACTTCAAACAAATTTTAATATTTATTTGTGCAATTGTTTCTCATTGAAGGACATAAATCTTGACAAAGTGAAAAAATATACAACATTCTTTGCGTAGTTGAAGAGAATTTGGATTTTGGATTGTCTCCAAGCATTGTGACTTGGTTACTGCAGTGTGCTGTTAACTTGTGATCAGCACATCTATTTGTTAGCACAAGCCAATCACAATGCAAATTAAAGCCGGTAGCTTGGAGCTGAATATGATACAAGGACAGAGTCCTTGGAAGACTCTGGTGCATCACTTACCTGATCTCAAAAGAAAAGCATTTCCAGGGATTTCTTAAGATGATGCCTATGTACGTTTTATGTAGCACTCTCAAAATTGTCATGCTGGATTAGAGGTCTGGACTGTAAGCCTAAACCTCATCAACATTCCAAACCTGTGATATCTCCTACATTCCTCCAGGGTTTCCCATATTTCTTACTCTCAGTAGTGAGTTGCAGTAGTTGCAGGGAAGTAGTTGCTGTGTCCTGCTGCAGTTCACAGCCAGGGCTGTGGCATGTCCTGGAATTCAACTCATGCAGAGCCCTGAGTACTGTAACATGTTAGAAGAAAGGCGAAGGTCTGAGCACAGAATTCAGGGATACCTGGGTTTTAATTTAACTTCTTACACGAACTCACTGTGTGACCTGAGCAAGACCTTATTCTGAAAATTAGGATGCTAAATCTTGTCTATCCACAGGGCTTTGCTACTGCTGTTACATCTAGAATCAGCTTTGAAAATGCAAGTGTCCTTCTAATTCAGTACTTTAGATATCAAATTTTTAGATAACAGGTAGTATTATCATTTGAGTTCATGTCTTTTCCATTTTAAACCAGCTAATCCAATAAACATAGCATTCACCTTAAAATTCTTATAGAACACATTTCTCCTATTCTAATAATGAATAAATAATAATAATTTGTATCACTCAAATAAAGCCATACTTGGTTCCTAATAAAAGTCTCTTCCATCTTTAATCATTCCAGAAGAATTATTTTTGTGTGTTGTGCTAACATAAAAATGACCTAATTCTGCAAAATTTCATCAGAGAGCAAAAAAGAGATTTCCCTTTGTTCTTCATTATACCAGTGTACCACAGTCTATTTTAGCTTGAGAATTCAAATCATTGATTTAAAACACCCCTGAGAAGAGAGCCACTAATGAGAGCCCATCCTCTAGGGCTTTCTGATCTCCCAAGGAGATAGACTGGCAAGTGAGTAACGAGGCATCCATCCTCCAGGTGTAGGTGGCCAGATAAGGGCTTTGAGTGGATTTGGATACTAAAAATTACTGTGAACTCTGAAGTGGAAAACATCCTTCAGGCTGCAAATCTTTCACTGTTCAGAATGAACAGTTCAGTTTCAGTGCTCAGTTTCAAAGCTCACAAACCAGAAGAAAGTTTGAATAATTTTGTATATATTAAACCTATTTTGCTAATGTGGCAAAACGTATCTTTAAAGATAATAGCAGTAGGACTGGCTTAGATTCTAGAGCTCACTGGAAAGAAATTTTGTCTTTTCAAATTTTGTTTTAGTACCCCAGGGCTGTGGCCTTTTGAAAGGCTGGGGAGACTGGAACAACCTGGGAGGTGAGGTGGCAGGAAAATAGCTCTCTTCAAATTAATGCTGCTGAGGGCCACGGAAACCTTATCAGTTTTGTGAGGCATTCAGACTTGATGTTATCTGATAAGTCACTGCTCCTTAAGAAATTCTTAACCAAGTCAGGTGTTCAAGTGTGTCCAAGTGCTTTACATTCAAGAAACTCATTGGATTTAAGGGGCACAGAAGTAGTTCTTGTAGATAGCAAGTTAGTTAATTGCTTTGGACTCCTTAGGGATTAATGATGTTCAGCTGTGGAATTGCAAGGTATTACTTTTTTATACCAAAAAATGCATCAGCCTTCTCCAAGTATTGCATATTAAATATTTTTATGGCTCATGTTATGTAGGAGATCAGACCAAATGACCTAATAGTCCCTTTCAGCCTGAAGATCTACAAGTCTATGTCAATCATGGCTTGCAATGAAAAGTCCAGTTTCTCATCTCCATCCTTCAGCTTCTCAGCTATCTCCTTATTTATGAAGCATTACCTTATGCTCTTTCTAAGATTTTACCAGAAGAGGATGACTATGGATTTGACATGGAAGAAAAGAACAAAGCAATTGTGGTGAAGTCTGTTCGACGAGGGTCTTCTGCAGAGGTAAGGCCTGATATTCATAGATACTTTGGTTTTGGTACCTAAGAATATTTCAGTGCTTTGAAAGGGTACAAAACCATCCTTTCAAAGTTTGTTTCATTTTAAAGACAGCTAATAGAAAATTGGGTATCTTCTACAATTCCTGTGGTAATAAACTATTTCTGCAAATTGCTGAGTGTTTTGGCATTTTTGGATGTCTTGCTGAAGATTTTGATAAGTGACAGGACAAGAGCAGTATCTGTGTGATGATAGCGTACCTCAAGCTCATTAGCAACTGACTTGGGATAGCAAAGATGTTCAATGAGAATCAGGTTTATTTGAGTAAAAGCTGTATTTTTAGATTTGTATTTTTTTATCTTAAAAAGCATGCACTCATTTCTCTCATGAGTCCCGGTATTTCGAAGAGCTCTACAGAATATATTTGCTTTGTTTCTTTGAAGCACATAGATGGCCCAAATTCATAGGATCTGAATATTTCATGATCAGTTGTTTATCCATACAAAATCTGTGAGTGGATAACACAATGTGATCATGCATTTGCTGAAAAAAGGCACAGACAGACTGAAAGTCTATTTTTTAAAAGCTGTTTAGTTGCCTTTTAGCACCTGTGAAGCTTAGAGAGGTCTAAATGACTTGTCCAGGGTTTCACAGTAAATTGTGGCAGCACACAGAAATTACTTCTAATTAAAAGTCTAGGAAAACCATTACAGAACTTTTTATGTCCACGTTCATTTGTTGGGCATTGCCTTAGGCTACAGATAACTCCTGGATGACTTGCCTAGTGCAAACAGCTGAAGAGGATAGACTGATTTTAGCAAGTTGAGAATGTCTAATGGGAAAGAATTTTGAACTGAAATTTAATATTAGAATTAATTTATTTCAGTGTTCCTGATTCTTGTTTGTTTTATGGTCACCAAAGAAACCAATCCTATGCTCTACCTCATGCTCAAAATCAACATAGGTTGGCCAGAAATGTTATTAATCTAAACCATTGCCTGACAGATAATCCTCCTGCACTTTCTTTGGCTGGATGCCTGTGGAATATCCTGCAAATCTGTTGTGTTTTAAGACAACAGAAGAACACAGTTTTCTAAGGAATCTTTTTATTGATCTTCCAAGACAAACTATCTGTTACCATGAACCTGTCTTTTCAACTTGATCTTAAAATATTGCTCCAGAAAAGAACTAAATTTGCATCTCGCTGAACCAGAGGGCTGTCGGCTCATTCTGGAAAGGCTGGATGCAGTAATGCATTTCATTACATTCTTGGGCTTTTTTTTATTGCTGTGTGATATTAGAAAGAGATGCAGCATGTTGTTCTGTGTGGCTCAACAGCTGTAGGCCATTTAGATACCCCATGCCTTCTGTCACACTCTTTAGGGACAAAAATTAAGACATGCAGCTTTGCTTCCCAGTGCCCATCACAGTGCATTGCATTCATTAGGACTGTCAGAATTTAGGCCAGACTAAGATTCCAAGTTCATCAATTAAGTGGGAACAAATCTATTACTTGCACAGATTTATTCAAGATTAACACATTGTTTTTGAGTTTGGTATTGAAATCTCTTTTTTGCTAGTATACCTGGGAAAAAACTGTCCTGCACAGGTTGTAGCAGCACACAGCATTGAACTTCATGTATGTGCAACTGAGGTCCTCAGGGGTTTTATTCAAAATCAGAGTTTCCAGGCATTGTTCTTTGTATTATTAGTGTCTTATTTTCTTCTCCAGATTTTTTTAGAAACTGTTTTGTGAGCTGTTAGATTTGCCTGTGCTAGAAGCAGTTCCCAAACTGTTTAAAAGTTGTTAAGAAAAGAATTGCTGGAACATCAAATTCCTATACTGCAATAGGGTGCTTGAACTGTGGTTAGGGAACTCTTTGCCTGGTGTGTGTGTTCAGCTTCTCAGTTTTGGCCCTTAGACAGAATGCACTACTGATGCACTTTCCCTCCTGATCCTGAATGATGAGCCGCTCCTAGCCCAGGACTCTTGCCTGTGGGAATTGTCCTTCCATGCTCCTGGTAGCAGCTGCCTGTGACTTTTAACACTTGCTCAGCTCACCTAGGCAGAGGGTCACAAAAAACCATATAGCAGTGGTTGGTTGATGTGGGTTGTGGCACATCTCAGGCCTATCCCAAGTTCTTGTGTCTTCAGAAAGTCAATGTCTCCTGAGTTTGTACTTTTACTTTCTAACCCACTTCACCTGCAGGTTAATTGTAGCTGGGCTTATTCCCAGCTTTTTTATGGGTTTTAATGGTTTATGAATGATGCTCTATCAGAAGGGAGCAAAATGATCCTTTTGGGAAGTGTGGTTGCTGTCTTACTCTGAACAGCCAACCGAGGAGCAGATGGCTGGTGTTTGAACAGAGCGTGTTCAAGAGGCAGCCAGTTGGCCAATGGCCATGCAGATGAACAGCAAATAGCAACTGCTGGCGTCTGGGAAAAAACAATGGCCCGGATCCAGACAACTGCATTGAGTTGTCATAAGGAGCATCCGTTATTCAGAAGCTCTGTGACACTGTAGGGCCTTTACTCTTAAGGATACACGCTGTCTAATCCTCCTTAGCCTGGTTAATTATGTCCCAGTAAAGGAGCAGATTTTTATTTCAGTGTTGCTGGTTCGTAGGGTTTAATACGCGACTCTCTACCTCATGTAGTCATGGATTTTCTATGATTATGTGTCCAGGTTGGTGTCCGATATGCACAAGCAATAAGTTAGGAATATAGAGAGATCATCCACAGGTAGAATGATTACAGGCAAGCAAAGAGTTTAGCCAGTTGTACATCCATTAAGTGCATGAACTACTTTGAGAAAATCAGGCCTAAAACATAATTAACTTAGAAACTTACATAATACTTATTACTTCATAATAAACTCATTATTATAGGTAAATGCAAATAGCAGAAACATTTCCATTGAGCTATAAACCATTGGATGTGTCTCTGACTTCCCATGTGACCATGACAAAATAACTAAAGTTAAGTGCAAAAGCTAGGAATTAAAATTAATATCTTATGGCTTTTTAGTTTGATGAAGAGCCAGTACTTCACTTAAGGCAGAGACAGGTTTTTACCACCACTTAAAAACAGGTCACATTTACTTATGTGACTTGGTGTAGACTGGTTTTGTATGGCCAGTGGTTGAAAACTGGGGTTTTGGCTCCCTGTGCCTGAGCTGTAAGTTGTGGGAAGTCACTCTTCTGTATCTCACTGAGTATGACAACCAGTGTACTATAGTCCCCTATTTTTAGTCTCCCCTTTTTTTAATATAGTCTCATTTTTTAATAATCCCCTATTAAAAAAATTTTAGCAGATAAGAACAAAGATATATTGGTTACAAAGTAAGACATACCTGTGGAGTGGCATATGCATACAGATATTTGTTCAATCTCTTTGTTTTCTGTAAATGCAGACAACTCTAAGGGTGACTGACCCTGTGTATATGGTATTTCATATGACAGTAATTCTAGGAATGTCCATAAATAAAGGAAAGTTGAACCTTGGAGCCTGAACTTTCAGAGATGCTGCCAATGATCCAAAGTTTCCTGTGATGTTTGTTTCATTGCAGATGTCTGGCCTTCAGACGGGGAGAAAAATTTATTCCATCAACGAGGACTTAATATTCTTACGCCCATTTTCAGAAGTGGAAACCATCTTAAACCAGTCATTCTGCTCACGAAGGCCACTCAGGCTGTTGGTAGCCACCAAATCAAAAGAGTAAGTGCCAAGATGGGCAGACAGAGATTATGTAGAAACATCAATTATTAAGTATTTCTTCTACAGTTTGTAGTGAAAACTGTGTAAACACTTTGCTATGCAGCAGCTGTTCAACAGGAAAACAAATTACATAAATGAAAGAGATACAAGTCACAGGTTGTTTTTAGTGATGAACCTTGTGCTTCTAGAACAAGTTAGGATGTATTCTCTTTATGCTGCAGTTAACTTTTGGCTTCCTTGTGGGCAAACAGAACTGAATCACAAGCATCATCATTCTGTCTCAGGTTGGAAGCTTCTCAGACTCTAATAGATATATCCAAGGGAAAGCAATTTCTACCCCATTAAAGCTTTGCTTATTTTTTTGTTGACTCTAATGGTATCAGCCCTTACAGTTTTTCAGGCCATTATTGTATCTTATAATGAGGTTTAGCCCTGCTAATGTCTTGTTCATTATTAGATTCTGTAATCCCAGAGTTTACCATAGATTTGAACATTCCAATGAGCACTTGATGCTAAATTCTAGTCCAGGGTGTCTTCTCCAGTGTATTTAATTTTTTTTAATGGAAAAGATCCTCAGCTGATATAAATCAGCACAGCTGCACTGAAGTTAGCCTAGAAATGGAAGTGCATATAAATACCATAGAAAGCTTCAGTCCTGTGTTACTCAGCAATGTAATAAATTCAGAAGTGTCAAATTTTAATTAGCAAAGAGAATCTCCCATCTGCGTTGGAGAATGAAGACAGAGTGGATGTTTTCATCAGGTCTATTTATTCATTATTTGTTTGTAAACTATGTGAGTGCTTACTTTATTGTAAAACACAGTTGTGAATGCCGGGGAAAGATGCTGCTAGAACTGCCCAGAGCTCTGGCAGCCTAACTTAACATGCTGCTTTCTTTTCTCCTTGATTTACCTGCAGGATTATTAAAATCCCAGATTGTCCTGAAGCACTTTGCTTTCAGATACGGGGAGCAGCACCACCGTATGTTCATGCAGTAGGAAGAGGTAAGTAGGAAGGCTGTGGTATAGTTAAGCTTGAAGTACAACTAAATATATATACATGTGTATATAAAGTGTGTGTGTGTATATATACATCCAGGTTTCATTGTCAAACTTGTTCTAAACAAGGAATCCCTGTCATAGAGAAGGATTGCACTCGTATATAAAACCACAGAACAAGGACATAGTTTGTGCCTCAGAATGCTTACAATCTAAATACAGTCTAAGAAAATGGTATCGTTAGTATGAACTGAGTGTTGGGTCACGAATCCTATCAACATAAAGCAAGGAATAACTGAATCCTGCAGTAGAAGGAACTTGGTGATACTGTGTTCCACAGTGCTGTGGAAAGACTCTGGAGAAAGCATTGTCACTTGAGCTCTTGAAAGCTAGAATTGTGCTTGCATGGTGATCTGAACCTTGCTTCTTCTAAGGCTACTAAGATACAGCTTTACAGCCACAGGAAATAAAAATTTAAAACTGAAGTGATTGAGAAAAAGTTGAGGTGTAATGCTGTCTGTTGCTTCTTCAATGTTTTTGCCTGTGCTCAGCCACAGTTTGGATCACTGCAGGTTTCTTAACGGACATCATGAATTATGATATAAGACTTGAAGACTACTTCTCCCTTTACATTGGCCTATACTGCTATAAATTACCAATGAAAGAGAGGCAAACTGCTTTCCTTGATCTTTTCTAAAGGAGAAAATACACTTTGACAGATATTTACTACTTCCGTAACTGAAATGTGAACTGAGCTGCAAATCAAGCACATCTCTAATCTTTATTTTTGGCATGTTCAGAAAATATGACCTTTCAGACATGTACCGCTTTCTTCCTTCAGAACAAGTACATATATCCAGATATGTGCAATTAGTACAACAGGCAGCACCCAAATGCAACAGTGTTCTCACAGAGATGTATTTATTACATTCTTTCATAGTGGCACCTATAACCACTTTTTAACAGTGTGAAGAGTGCAAATTGGAAGTGCCAGCTAGGTTCTTCTTTTTCAGGGTTTTGCTAGCAAAAGACAAATTGCATTTGGAATAAAATGGTATAAATTTTAAATGATGGGACCTTAAAAAAGTTAATTACCTTGACTGGCGATTTCTAAGAGATGGATTTGGGTCTGAGTCTTGTTCAGGTGAATCTGGAATACAGCCATTGAACTTGGTTATCTTACTCTAGACTTACATCATAGTGTTTTTCTTAGACCATGACAAATTGCACAACATGCGAGTCTTCTGCACTTTTCAAGTGCAACAAGCTGAAACAAATATAACTGCTTACATTTAAGCAACACCTCAGCTAATGTAATCATAAGGCTAGAAGAGCCATATGAGAATCCCAGATGATTTCCCACAGAAATTTCAATTTCTAGCATGAATGCA
Source organism: Aegotheles bennettii (assembly GCA_013398125.1). Classification (NCBI taxonomy): domain Eukaryota; kingdom Metazoa; phylum Chordata; class Aves; order Caprimulgiformes; family Aegothelidae; genus Aegotheles; species Aegotheles bennettii. The sequence continues at coordinate 1,555,091 of VZRW01007582.1, read as the reverse complement.
TTTAGGTCTAGGAAGTCTCTGTTTTTCCCAGCACTACTGGAAATATGAGGGATAGATGTGTGATGTTTTCCTTATACAACAAAGCTCTCAGAATACTTCGTAGCACAACAGTGTTCAACTTGCTTTTTCTTCTTGCTCTTCTTAACCAGAAACCCTTTGCAAACTTTCCAGTTTTCTCTTCCATAGTCAGATGGCTTTACTCTCTAACTCCTCTCCTGTTGATTTTTCAGGTTCTGAGGCTGCAGCTGTAGGCCTTCATCCAGGGCAGTGTATTTTGAAAGTTAATGGGAATAATGCAACACATGGAAATTATATGGACGTTCTGGAGCACTTTACAGCCTACAGGGCCAGAGAACGAGAAGCACTGGTATGAATACAAAACCTCAAAGGAAATACATTTATACTTGCCCTTCTTCTGTCTTCCTATTCTTCTGTAAAGTTATGCTCACTAAATGTTAAATGTTCAGAAAAACAACTTACACGTCTTTTTTTGACTTATTTAATCCCACATCAAGGTTGTAATATAGCTGAGGGAGCTGATTACAGTTTCCTATAGTAGCAAAACATTAACAATGTGTATGCCAATTCATGCACTGCATACAGTACTAAATATTATTAACTGTTTCTAAACCTAGAAGTTCACCCAGATATTGTTCCAGATTTTATAGTCTCTGAAGTTAAGAGGAAAGCTGGGGGAATGTTGGTATTAAAAGATGTAAGTTTGATAGCTAGATTCACCTTTGTAATCCAAACATACAGAGATCGGGCATTTTTACTGAGATCATAGCTGAAGCCTATATCTCTTGAAAGGGATTGTACCAGTGGGTGTACAGAACACATGAAGATGCTGAGGAGGACAGAGTTCAACAAGCAGCATCCACTGCATATCTGAATGGCAGTCATCCTAGCTCCAGCAAAGACGACTCTTCACTGGAAGGAGGTGCAGAATTGGATCCTGTTCAAAGCAGCCAACAGGAATCAGGTGAAGATTTTCATGTGGGAAGGAAACCTTGGAAAGATTCAGGGGCTTCAGGAAGGAAAACTGCAGTAGAAAAATAAAGTGTGATTATTATTATATAATATCTCTTGTCTTAGTAAAGCTTTATAATAGGATGAGGTCTGCTGGAGGAAGTACTCCTATGCTGCAGTTTATTCAGGAGTAGAAAAAAATGAGATACACACAGAAATCATGCCCCTGTGCCTCTCTGATCTTTACAAGAGAGCCAGTTTCTGGAATGAAAAGGCTCAGCATTTTTAGATTCATTTGGTAGCTCCTGCAAACCAGGAATTTGTGGTCGGTAGCAGCTGGAGAGGTAAGGTCTGCAAGTAACTACATAAAATAATCTATGTTTTCAGTGGTTTAAGATTAAAGATTAAGATTTTAAATTACTTTGATCTGGAGCAAGTTTTCAGAGCATGTTACCACTGTGTCAGCAAAAGGTGTGGGTATATTTCCTTCAACTTAGAAGAGTGTAACTCATAAAACCACTTCTTTACCTTCATGTTGAGACATAGACATTGTTTGGAAAGGTAGATGTTAGGGAAGAATACTTGAAGCCAGATTCAATGCAAAGGACTGAGTCTGAACACTCTGAATGCCATTGGCAACTTCTTCAGGAACAGATGCACATCTCTCTGGATTCCATCTAAGGTCTGGTGAGGCTGGTAATCTAATGGTCAAACAATGCAGCTCCACAGTGGAACAGCTGGAGCAGTACCCTTGTGGGGCCATGTGAGGAATTCTCTGGCAAATCTCAATCTGTCTATCACTTAAACCTGTTCTCTGGTGACAATAGCATTGCTGTGTGTAAAAAATGTCATCTCCTCACCCCACCCTGCCCTGCCATCTCAGTCTTATAGCTGGCACAGAAAATGCATCTGGAGTGTTTCCCAAAATTTGACTGAAGAGTGGCAGTCTTCCAGAGGGTCATTACAGAGAATAAGACTCAGAGATTAAAATAGTTCACTTCCCTTTGAAAGTTTCTAATGGGGACTGCATGTCTGAATGCTGAACAGAACTAAAAGTAGTGTCCTGTGCATGGACATGTGCGTGCATGCATGGAAGAACATCACAATGGGGATCGGCGCATGTGGATTGTCTAAACCTCTATCACTGTCTCCAGCAAATGTCTTCCTCAGAATATTCTCCCAGTCTCTAGCAGTATGTGGTTCAGAAACTCATTGAGCCAAAGGTTCAATACCTCTCAACAGGTTACTCTCCCCTATGCATGCCCTGTATTCATGTGTGCTGCCAAACATCTCTCATGACTTGTTTTGGTTCCAGCCCAGACACCACAGACCATCAGCTCACCACTGATCATTGGTGAAGAAACACCTCTTATTAGCCTGACTGTGGATAACACTCACCTGGAGCATGGAGTGGTGTATGAATATGTCAGCAGTGCAGGAATCAAATCCTTTGTCCTGGAGAAAATTGTGGAGCCAAAAGGTTGCTTCAATCTTACTGCAAAGGTATGGGAAAGCATCATGAAAGCCAACTTAATTCCTGAACAGAACAGGGGAGCCCGTAACATGGGCATTTCTCTGGTAGCTTGGCTTGGCCCTTTGGATGAGGTAGCACATGGTCTTCTCAACCCTGCCTGGGGTTTTCTTCATTAGAATGAACCAAGTAATATTAGCTCATTTGGTATGAGCAAATGCTTCCAGGATTTCAGCTGTTGAGGTAGGAGGAGGGAAGCCCTCAGCAGTGGAATTCTCGCTTTTTTCTGCCTGATAACATACTCTTTGCTGATACTCAAGATTAATCTCTTCAGGCAGGAATTTGCTTTACTTGGAATAAAATCAAGTAGCTATTTCCCATCTGATAGGTTGGATGGGTCACTAAAGAAAGCAAGTAGAACTGCTGCTGTTGGAAAGCAGCAGTGCACTTAGCATTTCGGTCATCTGTGGCAGTAATGAGCTAATAGTAAATGTTTGTCACATCCCAGTAACATTATTGTATGTCCCACAAAAGTATGCCAGAGCAGGTAACTTTGACAGTTCACAGTGGATATTTTGATCTATTTCAGTTATTCTAAAAATTTTTGGGAATGTTTTATGACTCTGGGGATTAGACATGATAGTGATTCTCGGGCAGCTTGTTCTGAAGGCAGGTTTATTCAACCACAGCAACATGGGGGCTTCGCCACTTATTTAATGGAATAAAACTGTATTTTACCTCACTGTCAAATCTCATATCATTGACATCCTGTCTTTTTGTTTAGATTTTAGAGGCCTTTGCTGCAGAGGACAATCACTTCGTAAGGAATTGCAAAAGACTGATATCCCTAAGCAGTGCTGTGGCCACCATGCCCCAGTATGAATTCCGGCAAATCTGTGACACTAAGCTGGAAAGCATTAGCAGGAGGCTCACAAACTACCAAGAGGTACAACACTACTGGTTATTGGTGAAGTCTCAAGACAATACTTTATTATGGTAACTGGGTCTTAGTATTCTTTATTAATGAATCTGAACTGCTTTAGAGGTAGGTGTCCTAGAGGCATGAAAACAGCTCTGCAAGTTATCAAAGTTGCAAGTTTTGAGGAAAAAGGATCTTTCAGCTTGCCAGAGCTGTTGGTTGTAACATATTATTGCAGGTTCATTTCCACCATATCAGTGAATAAATATGACAAAAAAATGATCAGTGTCTGATTTAACATGAACATAAGTACAGTGTATTGTGGTGCAAACAAACTATGTGTGCTTTTTTGTGCAGTTACCTGAGATGTTTTTTAAAAAATGTGTCATTCCAGCTGAAGCAGTAATCATATGATTCTAGAATAGGAGACAGGAAGAGAAAAGGATTGTCTGTATTACATCATAATTTTTTGCAAGTGAATTAGCACATGCTTGCTTTATTTCTCCCAGTTTGCAGATGAATTGAAAACAAAGGTGAGCCCAGCCTTCAAACAAGCCGTCATGGAACCGCATTCCCTCAACAGCATGGATTTCTGCCCCACCAACTGCCATGTTAACCTCATGGAGGTATCATACCCCAAAAACACTACCTCAGCAGGGAGGTCGTTCAGCATTCGCATTGGACGGAAACCCTCTATTATTGGTCTTGATCCAGAACAAGGTGATCATTAACTTTCAAGTTGTACTGATTTTATCTGCATAAAAACTTATATCTTTCCACTGCTCAGCAAGGTAAAAATGAGTTCCAAAGAAAGACAGTCTTGCTGGTTCTTTTTTTTTTTTTAAAAAAAGAACTTTTTTGCAATAGAATGTAATTACATAACATAATTCTGTGAAATTTCATTTTTTCCTGTTAGAATTCCACTTATCCTAAACTATCATTATTGCGATGGAGTGGGGAATGTCATGAGAGCCATACTAACTAGACCCTTCCATGTTTAGTAGGTACCTTAAATCCAGTCTCATATACTCAACATTGCATCACCACTATGGCTGCACCATCCTGGAGATGTCTGACCCCAGAAGATGATGATCTTGATGGTAGCTTTGGCCAGCAGAATGGAGGAACAATTCAGGAAGAAAGGGGACTGAGTTTTCTGCTGAAACACGAAGATCGGGAGATACAGGACTCATATTTGCACCTTTTTAACAAACTTGACATTGCAGTGAAGGAAATGAAGCAATATGTCATCCAGATAAATAAGTGAGTAAAGAATCCTGTATGCACTGCAGGAAGTAATTCTAATAAAACGGAGGCATTAACCTCAGAAAGCACATGCTGCCTATCGGTCCAAACTGGCATATCCTAATAACTCTCTTCCAGGTCTCCATGGTTACAGTGATTAAGCTGTACCTTATGGAAGTAGGGTACCTATGGAAACAGAACCTTTTTTGAACTGAGATTTGTGGATTTCCATGAAGCCCTTTCAGAGCTTGCAATTTTACGTAGCTGTAGTCGATGTAAAATTCTGGCAAGGTTGCTCTTGATTTCACGTAGCTGAATTCCAGCCTAAGTCATTATACCTCATCTGTGAGACTACCTACCAGTTCCTGAGAGCTCTGTGGTTTGTTTTTGCAGACTTTTGTCCACCATCACAGAACCTACAGAAGGTGGTGCCTGTGAGCCACCATCTACTGAGGAGACATCTCCACCTTCCCTGGGAACAGAAGAGAGTGATCCTGACAAAGCTGAGCATGGTGGAATCAAGAAGGTCTGTTTCAAAGTTTCTGAGGAGGATCAGGAAGACTCTGGACATGACACAATGAGTTTCAGAGACTCCTACAGGTTAGTCTGAAAATTGTGCCACTTTTATCTTACTTTCCAAGTTCTAATCCAGATATGGATTCAACAAGCAGGTTATTTTCCAGTCAGTCAATTATTCTGTATTCACTTAGTAAAGTATTCACTAGCTGTAGTTATTTCATTACATTGATTACCATGGAGACATACACAGCAAAAAGAACTTTCCTCAAAATAGTGCCAAAATACCAATGCTTCAAGAAAATAGAATAAAATGAAATCAATTACTTTCCCTTTCTATATTGTATAGCTGGAAACTACAGAAGCTCAGCAGAGCTTGCAAACTGCTTGGTCTTATAAGAGCCACTATTATAAGGGGGTGTTTCTATTCAATTCTGCAAACAATTTTCCCAGAAGTCTAAGACACTGAGAAACAGAAATGGATTGAGTTTTTTTATTTGTAATGGGCCTTTGGAACCACAAATGCAAATGTTTATTCAGGTGTCTCAAAGTCTTGGTTTTGGGGCATAATTGACTGCTGCTTCTCCAGGAATATTTGCTACCAAAGGAAATCTTTCATGCTCCAAATCTGTCTGTCTTGGGAGGAAACATTTGGAAATTCAGCTTAAGAAGAAGCAGAATAACAGGTTTCAGTCATGTCTGACCACTGCAATTTTACATCCTTCTACATTTATAGTAAGGCCATAGGACCTTGTCTACATGGAGGAGTAAAGACACTTTACAGTGAGTTAGGAGGATTAGAGTAACCTGAATGAATGATGTGTCTGACACTTTGATGCTACAGGCCTGACTCTTTACTTGCTGTTGGTTTGGTACCAGTACCAGAAGTAATGTGTTACGTTCATGCAGGACTGCAGAAATGGCAGGATCAGAACAGTTTACATTGGAAGGGGTCTCTGGAGCCCAGATGGTCCAATCTCTCACTCAGAACAGGTCCAAAAAGATTGGTTGCTCAAGGTCTTGTCCAGTTGAATACTGAATGTCTGTCTCTGAGGACAGCATATATGAAGTCAGTAAAGAAACAGAACCAGCACTTAGAATGTTGAGATCCATGGCATTTGTTTATTATGCTGGATTTAAATCTGCACATGTACTCTGAAGCTTTTTTATTGAAATGTGCTGTATTTCTTTCAGTGTTAACAGGAATCCCATTTATGAACACTGTTTATTTTAAAAGGTTTCTGTAATTGAGGCTGATCTGTTCTGGCTAACAAAGTGACATTGCAAAGAGTCTCTGTGGATCTGTCACTTGTTCCAAAATTCTACACGTAAATGTAAGATGAGAAAGATTATTCTGTCTTATCTTTATTAGATAGAGGCAGAGAATTAAGCATATATTACAGATAATAGTTACTCAAGGGGGCATAAAAAGTATTTTGATGGGTTTTGATCTGAAAAACGACTGACGAACTACAAAAATAAGCAAATTACAGATAAGAAAATACCTTGTTTGCATTAGCTGTGCTTCTTTCTTAGAGATCATTTGGAGGTGTAATTCAAATTTCATAAGGGTTCATACTGCACAGAGTAGTTGCCATAAGTACTAATCTTCTTCAGAAAATATATATTTCTTTGATAATTGGTTTAACCAAGGACAGGCAAGAACCCTGATCAGAGTTCATTCAATTGCTCTTACAATTTTTCTCTCATTAAAAAAAACCAGGAAGAGACAATATGGAGATTTTTGCAGGCTTTGTTTTGAGCAATGTCACTTCATTGGAGGGGACAGAGCCTTTTGCATTACTTTTATCCAGTTATAATTAGTGTAAAGTGAACTTTAAACAGAGGAAATTCATACAAGAATTTGCCAGGTGCACATGAACAGTCACTGATGTGAAGCCAACTGTAGTGACTCCTTTGCTTCCTGAGATAGTTTTAGGATCTGAGGTGTCTGATTCTCTGATGGTATAAATTCTTTAAACTCCTTATATTTACTCTTTCATCTCCAATATCTTTGCTACTGCAGCTTGAGTATATGCTGGAGTTGGATGTTGTAATATCCTGAGGACTGGTAGCAAATGTTGAGTTTGGTGGAGATTCAATCTCACCGATTTTAGTAATTTCTCCCCTATTTGATGCTCACAGAGCATGTTTAATGATGTGACTCAGAGGAGGTCCATGGTGGGAAGGATCCAGGTGATATATTAAGTGTTGAGTGTGTGCTACAAATGGAAAAAGACATCCTTGTGCAGTGGCAGCCCAAGAGACCTTGCTTAATGGTTGTTCTGCATGTCATTAGATTTTGTTTTGTATATGTGTAACAGAATTAGTTTTGGGGATTGCAGTGTTAGTAAAAACAGAATGGCAGTGTGTCAGAGACTGGTTGTAAGGACAGCTTTTTTCAGTCACCTTCCTCCCTTTTCTTTCTAGTGAATGTAACAGTAACCGGGACTCGGTGTTGTCGTACACCAGTGTACGGAGTAACAGCTCTTACCTGGGCAGTGATGAGATGGGATCAGGTGAGTGTAGGCACAGGCTACCAGGCCCCTTAGCAGAGCTGGTAAGTCTTTGCTGATCATAAGCACTTGGATGTTTGAGTTGCAAATGTGTTTTCTTGCAAAACTAATCACAAGAACATAAGGATATAGATTTGTTCTTTTCCTAATGAATCACAGTAAATTTGGAACATGGAAGAGGTGTTAGGCAGGGATAAGCTGCTTTGGTTATTGGACATTTGTATTATATGAAACCCTATGATCTATGAATTAGAGATAAAGCAGCAATCATTTTTCACCCACCCCAGGGGGTGTGCTTGTGTCATCTGTGGCTTCATCACAGATTACAAAGCTTTTCATCTTTCCTTATTAGGAGATGAGCTTCCCAATGATATGAGAATTCCTTCAGACAAGCAAGACAAACTTCATGGCTGTCTGGAACATCTTTTTAACCAGGTACGTAAAACATTATTCTTACACAGAATTGCTTTCTCTTTATCACTGTCATTACAAGAAATTGGAAGTATCAAATTGTTTAATGAAATCATATTTTGAAGGAAGGCAAACTATCAAGACTTGAGGCCAGTTCATGGCTAGAAAGTCTTAATGCTATTTGTCAAGAAATCATTCCAAAATACAAATAGTGTAATGGCTTTTGCATTTTCCCCACAAGAGTTCTGTTCAGATTTTCTTCTGCAAACCTTCCTAACACTGATTAAAAACGTTTCAATTGTAGGTTGATGCAATCAATGCACTTCTAAAAGGACCAGTAATAACTAAGGCCTTTGAAGAAACCAAGCACTTTCCAATGGACCACAGTTTGCAAGGTAAAAAAACCACTTTGATTGTATTTAATGATGTGATGTGCTAGGACTTAAAAGCTTAACATGAACACACATGTGCTATAATGCCACAGAGTGACTTAACTATGCAGTCTACCCAGTCATACTCTAATGGCAGGTGCAGTGTCTGACCATTGAAATTTTGCATGCTTAAAATGTCATTTTCATGTAAATTCCTTCTGAAACATGCAGAACACTTCTCTGTTACATGCTGCTAAATCCTCACGGCTCTTTCACAAGTCTCCAAATCTGTTCTTTGATGTGAACACAGATACGTATCTCAAAAGGTAGAAGGCAGAGATAGGTCAGGTACAGGGTAAATGTGCACTGAGAAGCTGATGAGGGGCTGACCAATGTAGAGCTGAAGCACCAGAAGGTTCTGCCTGAGTTTGCTTAATGACTTATTCTGCTTTTCTTCAGATGGATAATTGCCATAGTAAACTCATCCTCACATGACACTTATTTTGAAAACCGATTCCCATAGAGAGCAAACAAATGATACCATGTTTTCTTTTTCCTCAGGGAACATGATGAGACTTTGGTCTTAATGGTTTTGAGGCCCAGGATGTGGTTTCTTCTCTCACTGAAACACACAGGACTTTATGTTCTGAGCATTTGCTGCATTTCCTTTCCCACTTGAAACCCAAAATGTTTCCTACTATCCCTACTGTACTCAGGTGCTGCAGTCACGCTCCAGCCTTTGACAAGCTCTGTTTTGAAGTTACAGTGGCAAACCCTAGAACTAGAGACCTTTTTCTGCTTTTTTCCCCCTGATTCCAGAAATAACTCCTATGAAATTCTGTCGCATAAACTCATCCCTACACATTCACGTTTATGTAGAATATCTGTTAGTCTTTCCATGTGCTGTTTGAGTGAAGAAATAAGACACCCTGTGTTCACTTCCTTTATTTTATTTTGCTTAAACAGTATCTCATTTGTTAAAACTAGATTAATTACAGTGAGAGAGTCTTTTAGTTAACTGATGATCCCCACATTCATCACACTAAGGAACAGAAAAACCCTGCTTACATTCAGCTGGAATCCCGGCCCAAAGTGTCAGTGTAATAGCTACCACAGACACCTTTGAGTGATGGATGGAAATTTGAATGCTCTCCTGTTTCTGTTCATGAGCAGTTATTTGGCACAGTTTTTCTGTGTTTCTCTGTCTGCTTATGCATTTTATCATCAACAATGGGGTATTTGGCTCAGCTACATGTCATGGAGAATAAATCTTCTACTGTTAAAAGTAAATAATTAGCTTCCATCATGTGAAAGAAAGCAGAATATTTCATAGCTTCTCCTCAGTATTATGGGATGTGACAGCTGCAGCCAAAAAGTTGATCTGATTCTGCACAGCTAGAGACTCTGGATCTACCCGATGTAGCTGCCTGCACATTACTAAAGGCAGAGAAAACAGAAGGGGATTTTGTGCTTTGTGAGCAGTGCAGAGCTCCCTTCACTGCGCACGTCACCCATGTACATAACTTTTAGTCCACAATCCTGAAAACAGTGCTAGGAGACTGCTGGTCATGAGATATAGGAATAGCCCTTGTTTCCTTCTGTATTAGATCTACTTAAGAACCTTTTTCATTGACAAATGTTGCTATTGATGCTGTATCTTTGCTTTCATCTGTATACACATTATAACTCATAAGCCACTCTCAGCTGTGTAGTATTTCCTTAATGGCTAACAAACTCAATTTTTCTAGAATTTAAACAGAAGGAAGAAACTACAGTTAGGTGCCGGAATAATATTCAAGCCAGCATTCAAGAAGATCCATGGAACCTTCCATTGCGCATCAAGAACCTTGTTGAAATCATACAAAAACATGTGGAAGGTCTGTAAATAAGGAAACGTTTGTTACCAGCTTCAGGGAGAAAAGATTTTGATCTAATCAAGCCTAGCAGTTCACTTTATCATTTTATCTCAATTTGTAGTAAAGCTGTACTGGGCTCTAGAGAACAGGTAAAACAGGTTATTGCTTGCAGAGTCCCACTGCTGTATGGCAAAGTCTCACCTGTGCAGCAGTTCCAAAGAAATTTCTCTCCCTTATTTTATTTCATCAGCCCATTCAAATGGAATGGTATCAGACTGATCTATTTCCCTGTGCTTTTTGTAACCCTTTTAGACACTGAAGAGAGAGCACTGGACAGAAATCACCTCCGTAGGGATTCATCTACATGTGCAATTTGTTTCCAATAATTCATGGTAGTTAACAGAGCATTTAGCCTGTAAAATTCTTTGATTTACACCTTGTTTCTCTTTCAGTCATTAACACGCCTGTGCGAGTAAGGACCACTAGAGTAAATAGAAATGGCCACGCAGAGGCCGGGGATTGTGGGGAATGAGGAGACTGTTAACAAAATGCAATCAAATCTACCTTGGTAACATGTTGACTACAGCATTCCTTTTCTTCACTGTTTCAGATGGGAAGAATCAACTGCTTCTGGCCTTGTTAAAATGCACAGGTAAGGGGTTTTGATTTGTTGCAATACAACATCATATATACAGAATTCCCTGACATGTACAGTTTTATGTGCACACATCAGAATGTTTTTCCTTAGCATTTAGGTTTTCCTCTGGTGTTTTATGCTAACATTTCCCATGCTTTGCATCTGGGGCAACTTTTTCATGCATCTGACATCTGTTCTTGAGTTTACATCATTTCAGTTCACTGTAGGCTGCTTGTGTTACCTGGCTGATCACTGGGGTTTCACAAGCACTGTTTTTCTTTTTACTGTCTTCATTTTTGCCTTTGCACAATCCTCCTTCCCAGATGGCCTTACTGTTTCCTGCTGTGGTGAGAACATGCAGCAAAAATGAGACCTATTGCACAACTTTCTGTGAGACCATGGACTCTGTCATCTTTCTGAACAGAGCAGGCGTGTTAGCAGTTAGGATTGTGAAATTACAGCCAGGAGCAGAGTAAGAACCAAAATGTTCAGGCAGCATCTGAACATGCACTGTGGCCATCGTTAATCTGTTCCCATGCACAAAACATTGTGCTCACAGATCAAGGGACCAGGAGTGAATGTACAATCTTTTTGTAATTGAAACACCTACTTGGTGTACTTTTGCTTGAAAATGAGGTCATAAATAACTGGAATAGGCTGTTGTTATTTCGGTGTTCCAGACTTGGTTATCAAGTCTTCATAGAAGGAAGATGAGAGGCTTGTGTGGCTCTAAGTCACCTCTCGGCTCCTGCCAGGGCTGGTCCATGAGTCTGTCCAAACCATCCTGTGGCATCAGCCTAGTGTCCATAAAGGCTGTTTTTACTAATAGCAGATATAAGAAGTCCCTAAGTCTCTACCTGTGCCCTCTCCTGCAGCATTTCCCTGAAGATCCTCTGGAAAGAGTGGAGGAGCAGATGGCACTGAACTGGCTATGGTAGCTTTATGGCACCATGAGTTCCCTTGCCTTCAGGGCAGTCCTAAGCTCTCTTTGCTTTACTTCCAGCAGAACCAAGGTGTACTGCTGGGAGGATTGGTTGCCCTTAAGTTGACAATATGGCCCGGGGAGTGTATTAGTCAGTCTCTTGTGTTTGGTGCTTTATAAAAATAATCCAGATCTTCAGAGCCTCTGGGTGATGTCTTCAGCTTCTTTCTCTGGGGAACACTGCCTTGACAATGAGAGTCTGCTGCACTGCAGTGCCTGCTGGAGGAGCCCAGGGTGCCTGGGAAGTAGCTTTTCACTTATTCATGTGCCTCTTTGGCCTGCAATCCCCTTAAGTGTGACGGGGTTGATTTGACCAGCATGTGGCTGCCTGGCAGGCGGATTGGAAACAAAGTTAACACAGGGGAAATTCTCCCAGGAAACATAAACCAATTGGTACCGTATGGGCAGGCCTACTTAATGCATTAAACATATGGGAAGCCCACAAAATACAGATGGGTGGGGGAAGATGAATCTCTAATAGCCCAGGAGAGAAGTAATGGCAGAGACCTTCTTTCAAGAATTCTCTTGCTTCTGTAAACATAAAAAGAAGGGACTCAGTCCAGATACGGCACTAAGGAGTTACAGCTCTTCCCAGTCAGAAGAATGAGCATGCAGATGGCAGAGGTAGTAATAAAAAGCCAAGTGGACTAGAAAATTTTCAAACATGCACGTACTCCAGCTATGCTGTCTTAATCTATACACCCAGGTCACACAGCCAGAAGAGGTTATCTGTTAGGTCTGTGCACAGCTCCAGCAGAAGCCAAGTGCCATGCACACATACACACACATGCAAACTGCTTCTTTGGCAGTAAGATAAAAGACAAGTATACTCATGACTTCTTTGTGCTTCTCTCCCCTTCTCTGGCAGATACTGAGCTACAGCTGAGACGTGATTCCATCTTCTGTCAGTCTCTTGTGGCTGCTATTTGCACCTTTTCAGAGCAATTACTGGCTGCTCTCAACTATCGATACAACAACAATGGGGAATACGAAGAGAGCAGCAGAGACGCCAGCAGAAAATGGCTGGAACAGATAGCAGCCACTGGTGTTTTACTAAACTACCAGTCTCTTCTCTCCCCCACTGTGGTAAGATGAAGAGTTGTGGCACCCTTGGATCTGCTCACACTTGCCTGTATGCTTTTCTGCCACTCACAGCACAGCCAGAGCCCTTCATTATAGCAGCAATTTAGCAGTTTAGACTCTTACTACAACAACCTCTGGAGATTCCCACTGCTGACAACCATATGCCAATATTCCATATCCCATCATTTTCATCTCCTCACAAATACTTGAGTCAGTGTCACACTAGAACACCACAGGAATCTGTCTACCTTCCTATTTGGAGTAATGCTGCTGCATTTCCGGAGGTTTTACTGCTCAGTTGGTGACACATGTGCTGTCTGCCATCTTCTGGTGAGAACTCACATTTCAACAAATAGGTGAAAAAGTTCCAAGTATTTCAAGAGTTTGGACAATATGAAAATCCAGGCTTTTGTTCATACACTGGACACTTTTGAAGACTGGATAGAGTACAGTCTCGCTCACTTCTGTGGTGCTGAGGCATCATGTCTAAGGACAAGAGAAGCTGGTCTTGCATAGTTCATCTGCACTTAATGAACAGATAAGCCACAGCTACAGTAGATAAGCTACCACAACAGTAAAAAATGTTAGCAAAAAAGACAAGTAGCTCTGACACTACAGACAAGTGACATTTTTTTTGGACTTTGTAAACATTGCAGATGATTGAGTGTGGGTTTGTTTTTTTTAAATACAATCCAAATGCTATGCCTATGTAACTACTATTGCTTCACACTGCATGGAATGTGTGGACATTTATTTTGCAGTAATTGATAGGTTGTTCTTCACATCTGTGAAGTTTGGTGAAAGAGATCCATTCAAACTTATTCAGTTCTTAAACTTCTCTTGTCTGTGAATCACAGCACAAAGGGTAGCTGAGCTTGTATCACAAAGTTCAAGAGCCATTAGTAATTACCTGGCTGGGGTGGAGTTAATGAAAAGCTCCACGTTCTGCTCTAGGTTTCCTGAACCAGAGGATGCTCATAACAACTACACCTTCCTGCAATTGATCTCTTGCTGGCAGATTAACCTGTTTCTATCTGTTCTTTGCTCTACAGAAGGAGGAGCGTACCATGCTGGAAGACATCCAGGTCGCTCTGCCTGAACTGGACAAAGTTGCCTTCTATTTCAAGCAGCTGGATGAAAGTCTTGTAGCAAGTGAGTATTCTGTTTCTTTGAAGTTTTTTTATTGTTGTTTCTTTTATGGGTTAATGTCCTCCATGATTATAAATCTAACAGACCATGTCAGACCTGGAAAGCACTGAGCAGCTTCTCTGAAGCACTGGTGCATTCTCTCAGATTCCAAGGCAGACACAGAGCACAGAAAAGCAGGACTGACAGCGCGGGATGCTGCTGGCATGTTCTGTGATTTGTAACTCTGGTCTGTGTCAGTGTACCTTACCCGTGTGGTTTTGCATACAGGGAGCTGTGACAGATGATGAGCAGTTCCTGGCAGATGTTTGTAATTCACCGTAGTACCTAAGGTAGAAGCAGTGTCCCTCCCAGCTCTTCTGTGTCCTGTGTCCCACCCTCAGATCTCTATGTTTACTATGAGGTGCCGTGAAACAAGATGAGATTTTAATTATTAACAGTGTTTATTGTATTAGCATCAAACATCATCCTGGGTCATGCTAACTGTGTATCTTATTAAGGATAATATTTCTGAGCCTGCATTCTCTCAAGAAAGGCTCTCCCTTAAGTCATCTAATGGTGGAGATGTGAAATGTCATTAGATAATCTAACTAACTCAGATAACAGTGGTTTCACATTTCTCCTGCGGTGGTAAAGCAGCAAGTGTTTTATCTTTATTTCTCCAGATACTCATGTCTTCTACCACATTGAAGGAAGTCGCCAGGCCTTGAAGGTTATCTTTTATCTTGACAGCTACTACTTCTCCAAACTGCCTTCTCGGTTTCAGAATGGGGGAAGCTTGAAACTACACACCGTGCTTTTTACAAAAGGTGTCTATAAAAAGCTTTCTTGAGGAAAACTAAGCTAACTGTTGATGTTGAAAGAATCAAAATAATGACCATGCAGCTCTTAACATAATGCAGCTGAGAACTACATACACATTTAAGAAGCAAATGTTCCTGTTCTCTGAGAACCTGGGCAGTGCTGGATTTTAGAATAAGACACACTCATGAGAACAAGATACGCGCATTTGGGGCTTTTTTTATGCCTTCCTGTGAAGGCCATAGAGACATTATATTGGACTGCATGGACAATCTGATCTTGTATGGTATCAGGAGGTGTTCCCAGGCTACAGAGAATTGTTTTTAAAAGCATACACCATGACAGAATTATCTGGGCTAGAAACTGACTTGATAAGCAAATATTCATGCCAAAATACAGTACAGGATATTTCCTTCAAGGGGATATTAATGGGGAGTAATTGCTGTTAGACAGAACTGCTTTCTGTGAAGCTCACCTTTATAACACTACCACTATATCCCCATACTGGGAAATGCATTAAATTTATGCAGTAACAGAATCAGCCTTGAAAAGATCCAAGTCATTTGCTGAGCACTGAGGTGATATAGAGATAAATAAATAAGTGACTAAAATGAAAACTGGTAACATAGGTTTAGTAAAATGTTTTCTTTTTCAGCTCTGGAGAGTATGGAGGGGCAATCACAACCAGGTGGCTCATCTCTAGAAGAACTTCCACAGCAAATTAATGGTATTTCGCTTGAAAAAGTGCAGCAATACTACCGTAAACTCAGGTATTTCATGCTTCTCCTTTGCCTTAAAGACACTGAAAAGAGCTACAGACCTTAAGATTTAATGAAAAAGAGACTCCATTCCTGATGGTTTCTTGTACAAATATGGTTTTTGGAGATTATCACTGTGTCAGAAACTTGTTGATTTCCTTCCCGTACTTAAGCTTGTTCTGAAGTAGCACACTGTACAGGATGAAATTCCCATCTCATTTGACTTTAGAGTTTTGTGCAGAGCTAAAATTGCATAAAAAGGGGAAATGGAATATTTTAGTACAGACTATTTTAACTAAATTACTGCAATCAAAATGGTTCAATAAGAAAGCAGATCTTGAAGCACAAGATTTTTAACGTAGCCTACTCAGGTGTTTTATAGTAGATAAAGCATACAGATACATATAGATAGTATACATATATGTGCTTGAAATGAGACACACCAACTAATGTAGTCCTTGCTGGCCTTTTTGCAGGACATTTTACCTAGAGAGATCAAACTTGCCCACTGATTCCAATACTACTGCAGTGAAGATTGACCAGGTATTGTTATTGTGTTTATTTCCACAATAAATTCGCTCATAGAAATATTATTTCTACTTCTCTAAGATCCCAGTTATGGTATAGCCACATGACAGACTTGTACAAACCCAAACAGCATTTAAAAAATGTTCCGTATCTTAAAGAAATGTTCTGAATTTCTCTGAAGCTTGGCTACAGTTCTTTTTGGTTAGAAGAAAATGTGCAGAACTGGGGTAGACACAAAACCATTTGCTTAGGCACTAATCAGACTCCATAGCACCCTGACTGCCCTTGCTAAATACGCTATCTGATGTTAGACAGATTGAATTGATTTTCCTCTCCCACAGATTCATGAAAATGAACAAATGTTCAATTGGCAAGTTTTGCTTTGTTCACAGTTATAGAAGAAAATAACAGAAAACCAGTACTTCCCAGCATCTCACGTAAAGGCAGTCTGTCTAATTGGGGCAGGTGCAGAAGTGGATACACGTATGTAAGGCATTAGATAGGACTGCAGGGAAGACAAAATCAGATGCTATCTTTCAATTGTATTATACCTTGTAAATAATGTGATTTGTGATAATTGCAAAAAATGCCCCAAGCCTAAATGATTATGTGTATTTTTCCACTTCCAAAGTTCATATATATTCTAAATAGTTGTTACTGTGTGGCAGTTACTCATGTGTAGATTATTGTGCTTAGACATGGTATAAAGAATTGTAAATGTCTATAACTGAAGGTGTAAATGTGCCACTGATGCTTTTTTTTTATTTCTTTGTTTAGCTTATTCGCCCCATTAATGCAATGGATGAGCTTTGCAGGCTGATGAAGTCTTTCATTAATACAAAACCAGCCCAGTCAGGATATTCTGGCAGTAACACATCAGGAGCTGGTCTGCTCCCTATATCCTCTGAGCTCTGTTACCGACTTGGAGCCTGTCAGATTACCATGTGTGGCACTGGGATGCAGAGGTGAGATTTAAGTAACCTGTGTGTTACACTGTGATGAGAACTTTTGTCCTTTCTAGAGACTGGAGCAATATATTTGATTCTGTTCAAAGCAATAGAAAGTCAGACTGTAAGGGAATATAATAAGGACCTAAATCTACTGCCATCTTTATTTCAGGGTAAGTTGTACATTCTAATACTTCTGTTAATATTTAGTATGGACACACAAACTTTTCCATGTTTCAGTCAATGTTGTCTTCAATCATACACTGAAAACATAGCTCAAAAATAGCTTTAGAATTGTGGTGTGTGCAAGGATTGATTCTAGACACACTGCTGGACTTACAGGGCCTCAAAATCATTGAGTAAGGAAAAGATTCATTTGTGAATAACTTTACATGAATCAATGCAGAAGAGCAGTGAAACAGCCTTGTAGTAATGATGCTGGAGACTCAAACAATTGCAGTATCTAGGGGTAAAGAGACTGGAAATGCAGGACCCGAGGCAATTTCATAGTTTAAGTAAAAAAACCTAAAAAAGTAAATATAAGAACACTAGCTAACAGTCATCCTTAACAGGTAAGTGTCCTGTACATACCTATTTATGTATTTTTAAATACGATCTGTGATTTAACATCTCTTGTTCCCATTTCAGAAGCACACTGAGTGTGTCACTGGAGCAAGCAGCCATACTGGCTCGAAGTCATGGGCTGTTGCCCAAGTGTATCATGCAAGCAACAGACATCATGCGAAAGCAAGTAAGTATTTGGATCTGCTGCTGCATGCCCCCGTGTTTGTTCCAGTAACAGCACTGTAGAAACACCAATATGTTTTATGTATTTTGTGAACTACAAACCCATATAGCCAAACTTCTACTAATGTCTGACTAGCTACACGTGTATTTGAAAAGAAACAAACTGACTTTTTTGCACATAGAGCCATTACAGCAATTAAAATATATGCCTCAATGTGCATTATTTAAAGTGTGTGCCTTGATGGTTAGAGACTACCCAGTATATTTAAAACAATTTCTGCATATAAAAAACTCACAGTGTAAAATAATAGAAATTCCCTAGTGCTACACAGCAGTGCTTGTAAAGTGCTGTGGGACTAATTCCATCTTTTAAGTAAACACAGATGACTAATATATCCACCCAATGGATTCCAGATCTTCTAAAAGTAGTTAATGGATTCTCAGATAGAAACCATACTCCCATTATAATATTTTCCCCTAAGGATCAGATGTTTTATCGATACTGTCAGTACCATAAATTCTCTGTTTCCTTAGGGACCAAGAGTTGAAATCTCTGCCAAGAATCTGAAAGTGATGGACCAAATGCCACAGTGTGCACCTCGGTAGGTTATTATGCATTATGCATTTTAACTGTGTGATGGTTTTATGTTTCTGTAACATTTGTAGAGTTCCTGTTCTAACTAAAGATCTCTTGAGTAGTAATAGTGGAAAAAAGAAAAAATACCTTTTCTTTATCAGTATACTAAACCAAGTGCACTGTAGAGTAATCAGCTTTGCTGCTTGCAATTTGCAGATCATTAACTTCAAAGGTTTCTGTATTTTCTGAATAAGATGTAACTGATCAGAGAGAAGGGTCCGTTTGGGACTGTTACTGTGAGTTGGCAAAGCCTAGTGAGTGACATCTGTCTGTGGAATACTTAGAAAGAAATATTCCTGAGTGGCAAATCTGACTACAGATGTGCAAGGATAATTCACAGGCTAATACTATTGTGTGCTTAGAAGAGTTTGACTGTTTAGTTACAGCAGAGAAGGTTGAAGCACAAGCACTTCAGGTCAGAGTAACCGTGCAGTAATGCAGCTCTAAGGAATATCATTTGCCAGGGTTATGTATGTTTTTGTCTAGAAGGCAGCTTTGAAAAGCACTGTACATATGTGAATCCTACTGCACCTAATGGGAGCTAGAGATGTTCACCATCTCTCTACAGGGTAAGAATACCTTTATTTTTAAGAAAAGTATCTCTTTCTGGTCAGTTTCCTCCAATATCGTATGTCTGAGAGAATATTCTTTATTAAACTGTACCACAGCCTTTTCCCACAACGGTAGTAACAGATCACCACGATTTAGATGATTATATGTACAGCATCAGTTCTGGCACGCAGGCATCAGAAGAGATTTAGTAAAGTCTGCCATCCCTTCAGATAGAGTGAGTGCATTGGCTAGTGCTGGAGTCCTCCAAAGAATGTATTAGTTCAGTGTCTAGAAGACTTCCTTAGAACACTGATATCTTATTCACCTGTTAAGATTTCTGAGTTAGTCTGAACAAGCCCTGCCTCTTCTTTTTTTTTCCTACCTGCTCCTCAGAATGTTTATAGGAAATTATTTTAAACTTTAGAGACTGTGATGATGCTTACTGTAACAGTCTGACCCTGGTTTATTTTCTGAGAGACCTTAAAAAGAACAGTATTTTGCATTTAAAACCTTATCCTTCTGTTGGATTATAATTGCTGTTTTAAAAAGGAATAAAATAATAGTCCTCAGTGTCACATATCAGCATGTTAGCAGCACGGGTATTTTTCCTTATTAATGGCTGTACATTACTTTGGTTCCATTTTATGACTGTAACAGCATGCGATGTTCAAAAAGAAACAGCTTTACAAACAAATCCTAAGATGAGGCATTTCTCTTCTTTTGTGTACACTCTAAATCACAATGACGAATTCCAGGACTGTTTACTTGGATTATTTCAGGACAATAAAGCTCAGATACATGTGTTCCTACTGGGTTCCATCATCATAATATGAAATAAAACTGAGCAGAGTTACAAGGAGATCTGGTGAATTAATTTTAGTTCTCAGAATTATATTGTCTAGCATTGAGATTTGTCAAACTCAGTAGTAGTAATTTTGAAAGGGAAGTTATGAAAGGCTTGTGTTTATTCAAATGTAAAGTAGAAGAAAAAAAAACCCAAGAAACACTACCACAAGCAGTCATATATGAGTGACAGTCAAGATGTGCTTGGGTTTAAACACTGCTCTCACTTTGCTAATCTTGTGATTCAAAAAATTTCTCTGAAAACATGATCACTAATTTTAAAGGTTGTTCAACTGTGTACACAAACAAATATATTCCTTCATCTGTCTGGTATCCCCATCCATACCAGGGGTGAACTCTTTTGTTCAGGAAAAACGCTGAACTGGGTTTCAACAAGAGAAACAGAAAAAGAGAGAAGGGACTGCTGAAGACCCAAATTGGGCCAAAGTTAAAAAAGAGTTATGGAAAGTCTCAAATAGTATTTAAATAATGATTGTAAATACTTTAGTTAATAAATCAATCGTGGTACTTCTAGATTTGCACTTATTAAAATTAAAAATAGTGGTGGTATTGATAGCAGATTACTGATAAAGCTTGCAGAATGATAGAGAGAAGTTGAGTCTTGTATACTGTGCCAGAACTTTGTTATCACCCCTGTGATATTTAATACCATACTCTTCATCTGCCTTAAAGACTTTATAGGTTGTGCCAGCCACCAACAGATGGGGATTTATAAAAGCGGGAGAGACATCTACACTGCAGCATCGTTAAAGCATTTGACTATGAGCAGCCCTGTCTGAGGCCCCACACTGATGGACACTGATGGTGCTGAATCAAGAGAGGAAGAGATATTGCTCTGGTTTAGTAGGAGATGAACCTGCTGGAGCCAGGCACCAAGAATCCGCCTTTGAACTCCTGCAGCATGCACAGGGATTCTTGTATTTCTTTGACTTCTTGAATAAATTCTTGAAACAAACACCACAGAGCTAAGATGGATGTTACTGCCATTTGCTGGATGCCTGGAAAAGTGACAACTGTAGTTCAGGCAAGCACAGTTTTACTGATGGCTCGTTTGTGCTGCCACCTAAAAGTTGTGGACTCCCAAGATCCAGATGGGTTAAGAAAACCCAGAGTGCCGCAGGTCTCTCTCCCTGGACTGCATCTGGCATCCATTTAATTGCCAGCAGAATTTTGGTCAGCAGCCTTGAGCAGCAGCTTCATAATCACCACTTTTTCATGAACTGACCTGCACTTTGGAACAATGAATAGCACAATCTCTGCTTTATTCAAATACGAACATAAAGAATTTCTTCTGGAGAAATTTTCCACTTCAGCCCAGTGAGAACCAGTCTCTCTATGCTGCAGAGTATACATTCCATAATACTTCTTAACATTACTTCATTTTACTTACTGTAGCTTTCAGGTTTTTGATTAACTCTTTTTACTAATGCCCTACGCTGTACTCTGGAAATACAGTACTATTTAAGGGGAGAGATGGAGAGTGAAGGATTTTAAAGGAAACTTTACAGAGGAAAAATACAGTCTTATAATCTGATTATTTGAACAGATGTAGTTTTTAAAACAGGTCAGAAGAACTATACTTATTTATGTGGAGTGGAATATGTGTTTTTGATCATGTTATTATATATACAAGATTTAAATAAAAATTATATTGTTTAAAATGGGACCAATATGCTGGCAATTACACAGCTACTCCCAGTTTACTGAAAGAAATCTACATTATTTAAAATCTTTCAATATTTAAGTAGTCTTTAATACAGTTACTAAGATGTATTAGGGATGCTTTTAAGTTAAAAGAAAAAAGGAATCATGTATATAGTGTACTTTATTTTTTCTTGTTTGAAAAATTGTTCTCCCTTCTGTCAGTATTACCCTAAGCACAGTAATTTTTTCCAAATTACTGACTGAAACTAATTGAAACATGTCAGCAGTCTCAGGACAAATAAATGTTCTTTTGGAGTGAGTGCCTTAATATGACCACCCATCCCTAAGGAATTTCAATTGTAGCAGGTCTCAGTAGGAGAGTGTATAGGGAACTTACCCTTCCTCTGTTCCTCCACACCTCGTTTGAAGCAGTTTGTAGTTAGGCGATCCAGAAGCGCTTTGCAGTGATGTATATTCTAGAAAATAAAGGTTTGGGGTTTTTATTTGTGACATTGTTTGCTTCTTAGCTGGCTTAATTTTATTTTATTAACATCCAATCCAACTCAAAAACTAAAACTAGACTTTTTCCATTTGGATATGAAGGTCTCTTAAATTCTTTAATCTACACTTCAACACAAAATGGCTTAGGACAAGTCTGGGGGTGCAGGTTGTTCTGAGCCTTGTTTCTTTATTTTTTTTTCTTCGCTCACAGACTGAAATGATTTGTGAGGAAGGAACACGTTTTGTTTAATCTCTCACTTTTAGCTGTTTCCTCTGACAACAGCAACCTGCTGCAGGGAACTAGGACAACCCATCAACCGCCAGCTGTCAGACACAGGGGTTTCTTGCTGAGTGTCCATTTTGTGCTGCAGCCAGATGAGCAGATCATTATTTCAATGCACTTTTTGTTAGTTTTGGAAGAGTTATTTTTGCCGTTTGCTTTTTGAAGAAGAAATGGATGTTTCTTTACTGAATCCTCAACTTAAAATATACTTAGTGTTATAAGAACTGTAGGAACACCCAAAATAAAAAGAACAAACAGGCCAAAATCCTCACTTAGTCTACATCAGCTCTGTTCAGCAGAGCTGCAGCAATTTACACAGCCTGGTGAGGAGCCTGGCCCACACTTATGCAGTCTCTGTAAACATTAAAGATGCATAGAAGAGTATCTAAGGGCATTTACACTGTGCACTGTTTTACATTGAAATGTATGTTATTCTCATTGAAAACGTGATAGAAGTTTTTATTATTAAAAGTTGGTTTACATTATAAGGAAAGAAGGTATGATCTTATTTTTCTGTTACACCCTTTAGTTCCTTAGCTCTAAGTTCTATTGCACAGCTTAAGTAAGTTCTGATGTTTCTATGGAGTAATGAGGAATCAGAAGTTTAAACTGTAAGGGAAAAGTTGTTTTTGAGATCAGCTCAAACTGGAAGTGTAGAGCTGAACTCTTCCTGTTTGTGCAGTGTCGGCTACAGATGTGGTTTCACTGCAGACTTCCTATTAAAGTAGAAAAGAAAAACTGTTTTGATGCTGTAAAATTGTAAGATTTTAATCCAGTGCTGGAAAAAACAGGTTAAGTGGAAAGTAAGAGGGCAATGCACAAGGCAACCTGCAACTAAAACGAGTAGATTAGATCAGCAGAATTTCCATGGCTAAAAGCAAGGCAGGAATCAGGCTTGCCACAACCGAGCAAGTGCAGATTTCATAGGTCTGGGGCAGCTGATGCACTGGAAGTGTGGAAAATGTGGAAAGCACAGTCAAGATGGAGAAAATGGAAACTAGCAGCATGATGATGAGGTGTGTAAGCAGCTGCTAAAGGCAACACTGAAAAGAAAGTGGGGGTTGGGTGATAGCTGTAAGGGGAATTTCTTATGTAGCAGTCTTGAAACTCAATTTGCTTCACATTTTCATTAATAACTGAAGCACAGATACTATGAGCCTGAGGTCAAGGTTGGTGGGAGGCACTGATCTAGAGAAGGATCAGGGTACACACAAAAAAACCTCTGGAAGACTTTGAACACCGAGCAGATGAAATGAATGGGATGAAATTTTACAGTACAAACATTAGCTCATACATATTAAACAATATTAAGAAAAGTATTTTGTTATATTTCTTGTTAATTGATAATAAAAAGACCTTGGTTATAGAGTTTGTCATGAGATGACTCAGATCCAATTTGATAGAATTATGAAAGCTCAGCCTGCACTAGGAGATAAATTTCCATTTGGGATGGAGAAGTATGCAAGCCACTGTGAGAGACCAAATAATCAAGTGAAATTGCAGTAGCTAGATGTTGAGTAAGACACTAAAATGGCATCAATAAAGCAGATACAATTCTGCAAGGTAAGACCAGGAGAGCTTGATTGATTTAGCCTAAGGGACAAGTATAACTGATGTCTTTGTAGGAAAGTAAGAGTGAGAAAGGTACTGAGAGTCCAATCTGAACATAAATACAGCCATAAGGAAAAAAGGAGTACAAGCAATCAGGGCTAAAGATTGGCTGAAAATTGTTCTGAACCCTAGAAACTTTTTTTCCCCCGACCAGGCTCTGACAAAAAAAGTAAAAACAAAACAACAACAGCAAAAAACCTCAATCTTGTACAAAGGGGCTTGTAAGAGATGAAGCAGTGGGGCCTGGAGCTGTAGGAGAGCCTCTCTGAGTGGGACAAGGCAGCCCTGCCCAGTCCAGCTCCCTTTGGCTGGCAGGAGCTGCTGTGAACAGTCCCTGCCTTGTCCAGAGCACTTGCAAAGGTGTAAAACTGCTTTTCAAATGCAGGCCTTGACTATCTGTTAGCATCAGACATTTTCATATTCCAGTATTCATTTGCAGACTGGAATTCTGGGATTTTTAGATGGGAAGCCACAGATTTAGACAACTCTATGTCTCGTTTCCATTTAGAATAAAAAACTTTGAAAAGCAAAATCCACCTGGACTCTGGTAAATCCTTCTTCCTCTGTCATATTCTCTTATCAGCAAATGGTGCTAATTTGGGAATAGTTTGAGCACTAATTATTTCATGGTTCTAAAGTGATTTTAAGATATAAAACACTAAGACCTAACAAACAGAATTTCAGTGTAAAAAAATAATTTGACACACTCCTACTTCCATATCAGCATATATTGTATTTCATCTGTCATAACACACAGGGCATTTGTTCATTGGTAAAAGGGAAAAGAAAAAACCCCAAAAAAACCCTTAACCAAACAAAGGGCTCATGAAAGCAGCTTATTCACAAAAGCACATAGACCTATTGATAAGATGTCATTGATTAATCAAATTACCCAGTACAATTTGTATCTATCTAAAACTGGTATTTGTGTAGCCTTAGAGTGTTCATATGTGAAATTCAGATTTGCCATTCAGAGAAATCTGCAATAGCTGTTTATCTTAACAGGGAAGGGAAGGGTACTGTTGCAGCACCACTACACTACAGAGACATATAAAAAGTCTTTTAGTTCCCATAAATATATTAACTGAGAGCACTTGGTATAAAGAAAGATGACTGAGTATATTTTTGATGTACTTGCTCTGCCCTATTTCAGGAGTCAGAAGTGCTATGCATTAATACCATCAAGGAACCTAATTTAACACACGTATTTTCATTAGGAACAAAAAAATAACTGCCCCTATCTTCACCAGTTCCTATTCCTCGATATGAAGAACATCAGAATTCAGAACACAAGTAAATGTTACTGAATACTAATTTTAAAATACAGTCTTAACAGAGGATATTCAGTTTGGATTTCAGAGTATCACTTTTTTGCTTATAATAGAACTGATAATAGAAGTTTTAGCTCACAGCATGATGAGAATACTGCTTTTTTTATTGGCAGCATATATACCCTGATGCACTGTTGCAGTGATGCCTACTGAAAGAGAGATTGATTGGTACCTGAACCCCAATCAGTTGAGTGAGTTATGGCTTTGAATTCTAAAGCCTACACTGGCTTCAGTGCTGAATTAAAGAGGAAGAACCTGATTATCTCAGAACAATGGGTTTGCTTCTTGTAGTTAACCTTTAGCAGATGCTTCTAGATGAACTAAGACCACAAGATGGAAATAACTGCACTAGTACAACCTCATAGAATAAACAAATAACTCACCGAAGAGGATGGGCCTTTTGGAAGGCCTCTAGTTTTTGCCCTTTTTACAAAGGGTAGGGATGACCACACTTTAGGGCAAATTTAAAAGGCTTTTAAAAGTCAACTAATAGATCAGCTATAGGAGGCTCAGAGAAGATTGCTATAGTATTCCTGCATTTACAGCTCATTTTGCACCTATGATCAATTACCTCATCTGGGCAGGGGGGCAATTCTGAAATGACACAAGTTGTATGTTTCTGCATGGAACAGAACTTTTCATGGCTTTAGGGAAGTGTTCCAGAGATGATATTTTTCTATCAGTTTATACGATTGGCATTTTCAAATGTTTTGTAAAAAGAAAAAATGTACAGAATATTTGAGAGGTTTTTTCTTTCCAGTTAAGTTTGAGGGATTCTAGTGTACTAATAGTGTTATGTTTTTCTTTCTGTTTCTGTATTTTTAACTAAGCACGTGTATCCTGCATTAAGATAAAAGTCTTAATATAATTTGTTCAACTTTTTCTGTTGTATTGTCTAATCCACGCTGTCATTTTAGCATTACTGAGCTGTGTGTCTTTGGTATGCTGTGTGCTCTGTGTCTGTCAGAGTTGAAGCCATTCAGAAAACACTGTCCAGATTGTCCTAATGATGGGTCTGAATCTGACAGGATTCAGAGTTTTGGATTTGGAAGGTTGAAAGGTATCTGAGCAGGAGTCATTGGGTGATTAAAAATCCTTGGGCTATTGCTTTATACAGAACCTTCTGAACTTTAAGATGATTGAGAAAGTAAAAAGAAAACTGTATTTGATGGTTAAATCCTTTTTTGTTTTGTGAGACAATGGACAATTAAAAAACCTCTTTCCTGCTGTGTGCAAACTGCATTCTGTCTTTATAGGGCATGAACTAAAGAACTAGATCTCTTTACCCTCTGCAAAAAGAGAGACAAAAATTGGTGCTAGGAAAATGCATTGCTGCCTTTGATTTCCTCAGCTGTGCATCTAAAATTTCCCTTGACCCTGAGACGGAGGCAGATCCTGAGTTTTCCCTCAGAGTATTAAACTCAGCTTTTTATGTTCTGACACTTATTCAGAATACCAAAATTGGTTACCACCTGTGTGCTGTATAAAGTGCACAGCAATCCAGGGATGAGGAAGTTCTGGACAGCCAGACATCCTTAACCACCTTACTCTGCTCATAAATGCCTCTTGCCTTTGATCCACTCAGCTTGTCAGTGCTCTCAGCTGTCTTTAAAGTGGGATCTCCTAATTTTCCTCTCTATCCAGGGGCCTGCATGTGGGGACACTTTCCATTTGCTGAAAGAATCAACTGAAGAGATTAAATCTGCACACCTGAAAGGGTTCAGTAAGTTTCAAAGGAAGAAGAGAATAATGTAAGAGTTAAATCCCTCCATTCATGCCTCTGCTCAAGATACTGTGATCTGGGCTTCCTTCTCTTTGTAGCAATAGAAACATGTCAAAGGAGAGATTCAAGAACAGTTTTGTTTGTGGCTTCCTGTGCAGTGAACTTGTGTTTTGTCCTATTACTGCATGTTGAGATACGTTAGGTTTTGGTTCTTAGCCAAAATCACCCTGTCAAATTCCCTAAATCCTCGAACTCTAGTAGCCTGAACATTATTATAAGGCCAGCACAAGCCTCTATTTTTTAACATTGTTTTTTAACAGTGGCTTAATTTCCACTTCACTCGCAAGAAACTTGAGAGGTGCTACTGGTTCAGCAACTCCTGAACAAGAGACCTGTTTCAGCCTTAAAAGAGTTGAACACAGGACACTGGGACAGAAACCAAAGTGAAACAAACTAAGCCAACATGCCAGGGATAGCAGCAATAAGGGGCTACTCTCCGAGCAATATTCTATGCTGAAGAAAATGACAGAAAGCAGAGAAGGAGGCAGTTGGTGCCCTCTCTCACTGACAAGTTTTGTAGAGCTGTGTGATCACACCTCAAGTTTTTGGAAATACTGTTCTGTTACAGAGGCTACTTCTCCTACACCAGAGGAAGATCAGGAAAATAAGGTAAATAGGCATAAGGAATTCAAATTAAGAAATTGAGACCTCAACTAGTAAGCTGTCCTGAGGGTAATGCAGATCACGAGAGGGACATTGGAATAGTCTTACAGAGTGCATTGGGATCCCTAGCCCAATGTTTCTGAGCCCACCAAGAGCCTAACATTTCCTATGTACTTTATAGCATTAGTTTTTGTAAAGTTCCTGTCCTTTTCCCTGGTGAATTTGACTGGCTTTCTTCCCAGCCTGCTTTCTCCTTTGATCCTCATCACCTGGGCAATCAGCTAGTCACCAGAAGAGGAATTAACTGCTTGCTTATTAGAAATCAATTGAGATGTCTGCATTTTTATTTTTTATTTTTTTTCATTTTACTGTTCAGGGGAGATGAGGGGCAGGGACTGGTACTGTGCCAGTTCTTTGCTTTAGAGACTTAGCAACATGTTCAATAGCCTGGACTCAAACTGTCTTGGGCAAAGAACAAATAGCACCAGGGAATCTTCAAAATGAGAACTTGTACCAGTACTCCCAGTACTAACCCCATCCCTGGCTCACATAGAAGTGATGTGAAGTAAAATCCTGCGCCTTAGATCAACGAGGCAAAAGAGTAAGTAATTCCCCTTCAGAGCAACAGGAACTATTTTTAGAAAGTCTCTGACAACTCTTTTTCCTTGTACAGCTCCCAGGAACAGTGGCTCAGCCAGGGACATGCTACTGCTGGGGGTGCCAAGGGGCAGTGCTGAAGACCTGCTGGCAAACTCCTCATGCTGAGCTCGCTGTCTGCCCTCAGCTCACCAGCTGCTGTGAGCATCTGCAGGGGGACAGCTGCAGCCCAGCCAGACCATGGCCAGGGCACCCCAGAGACCATCTGCTCCCAAACTTCCCCTACAGGGGGACCTAGGCTTCAAATCATCTGCCAGGATAGGGGCTGCTCACCTCTGGCAGACACAAGTATACAGGAGGAAATTTTGGGAGGAAGACACAGTACTTGTCCCCTTTGCCCATTCTGCACCCGGGGACTGTGTGCCAGGCAGCTCTTTGCTGGAGCTGACATATGGCTTTAATCTTCACTGTTAGTTCCAATCTTTTTTTTACTGATTATTGTCCTGTGCTCATTAAAAAGCTGGGAGTGCTCTTCAGCGATTAACTGTTTTCATCATACAGATAGCTTTCTATTAAAATAAACGCCTGCCTTGTATGGGTTGTTCTGTTCTGCACTGACAATTTCACTAATACATCATGATTTGTCCCCATTAAGCAGCAAGTAACAGTTACTCCAGGCTTATCCATTGGTATCTCACAGCTTCAATAACATATCTTTCACACACACACAGAGACATTTCAGGTCAGTTGCATTCTCTTTCATCCCAAGGTCTAATGAATGGCTGACAGCATTTTGAGTCAGTACAAAATAATACCTTCTCTATGGAGAAGATTACCTTTTTGCTGGTTTTCCTCTGCAATTGGAATGATGCCTTGACAGAACTGTAGTTCTGTTGATTTTTCAGTCACAGAAGTTGTGTCCAGTTCTGCCTGTGATGAAGATGGATTCTCTGAAGAGCAAAATGATAAGAAAGGTGAAATTATTGAGTGTAAAAATGTAGGCTGAACAGGTAATGTTCTTAAAAGTATTGTCAATAAAATGATAGTACAATCATTTAGGTGCAGTCCTGGTCACCTGGACTTATAGAGCACACAATTTGAGTGAGAAAAATCGAGCTATTGAATTAGCTGCAGGAACAAGGAGTAAAACCCATGGGTTATGTTACATGATGGTTATAATAATCCCATTCAGGTTTAAGTTATATAGTCAGAATAAATTACTGATATTACTGGAATTTTTCTTAATGTATCATATAGGACCACTTAGCCATTGGGTTAAACTCTTTATAGTTATGGCAAAAAGGTAGTCCTTTCCCAAAGGAATTTACAAGCCAAAAGTTTGTCAAGTTTTTGGAGGGTGTTGGTATTCTCCCCAGTTCCTTACAAAGGAGGCTAGCTAGTAAAGACAAGCTAGACAAAAAACAACCAACAAAACCAGTCCTGCAGTTGTAAGGCTGTACATTCCACCACCAAATCCTGAACAGATTGCTGAGTCTTTATGCATTTCCAACTTGATTGGAAAGCAAGAAATCTCCTCTTACACTTCCAAACTGACCTGTACTGTTTCCTATCCTGTAGCAGTTTGTCTCAATAAAGCTGTTTGCTTTAGGATACTTTTTCTTCAGCTTACTCTCCTATTGCCAGTAATTAAAGGTAGCTAGCGGCTCCCTGGCTGGTGTGAATAGCAGTTACAACTATTTTTCCAGTCAACCTGGAGAAGCTGAACTGCTGCTTTTTCCAAGAAGTCAAAGGTCCCTCAGAGCTCTTTAACAATCCCTTCTGGTAGCCATGATTCACCATTTGAAAAATACTTCTCCATGCCAAAATAATGACTCATTTTGTAAAATGTCAATTAATGCCCTGCAGAGTCTGCAAAAAAAAAAAAAGGTCTGTTTTTAATGAATTAGGATTAAAATTTGTAATTAATGTTTGAATCAAGTGATTATTTTCTTGATCCTGCTTAAAATTAAATTTGGTTATAAGCACTTTGAAGGCAATGAGCAAGGAATCATTATTATTTAATCAGCTTTAAATTACTTACATAATTACTTACACGAGTGACGTATTTTCATCTTGAGATAATTAAAAAAAATTAGTATGGCTTTATCATGGTTTTAATGTGCAAAAATAAAATTCATATTATTAGCGGTGCTTGAATACTTGCTTTCTTTTGATGGAATTTATCTGCATATTATTGCATGAAAGTTAATGAAGCTATCACATGAACACATTGCTTGGAAAGAGTGATTTGGAAAGGATGCATCATTTATCTCTGATCCCACATGAACTCAGCTCTATTTTATTTTTCAGAGGGGTTTATTACAGCTTTCTGAGGTAATAAGCAATTTTATAGCCAGTACAACGCACAATGTTTCTTGCTGCAAGAAATAACAAACCTTGGGCCTTATTTCTTTTGCCTACTCTGGTGAAAATCAAATGTACATTCCATAAATGCAGTGGAATCACAATGCTATGGCTTGTATGTAAGCCAAACTCAGGAGAAGCTGACAGACTTGAGTATATAACTCAAACCCTACAAAAGTTTTCAAATTTTTCAACAGTGTGGACCAAACATTCATCTAATTCTTGCCTACCTATACATTATTTCACAAATTATCATGCATTCTTTTACTAATAGCATATAATCAGTTCAACTATCTGAAAGACTTGACTTAGGAAGGCAAGAGTAGGAAAATAGTTGCAGTATTTTTACCTTTTAAAGCGATCTAACTTTAATAGGCAATTTAATTGCCTTTTAAAGCAGTTTAACAGATGGAGATAAAAAGGAGGAGCCAGAGTAATGTCATTAGCAGAAGTGCTTTATGGAGTACATTTATTAAAATTCCTCATTAGAGAATTACACCAGGGTTTAGAGATGCAGTCTAGACCATGGCTGTGCTTCACTTATTTTTATAAAGTGGAGATAGTTACACAACTCAGAACAGAAGTCTGCCAACTGTTCAGGATCTCTGGGGTTTTCAGACCTATTTCTTGTAACAATCAACAGTTATCTACCAACATATCCCTCTAGCTTTAGCAGTTAGTGATTGCCTCAGCTGAATCTTTTGCCACCAGTTATTCAGCACAGGGCCACATTTACTGGTGATTTCATACTTCATCTTCTGTCATGCATCCTCTTGACCACACTGCTCTTACCAAAGATGCTGCTGTTATGCTGACATTTTGCTGCAGTCGAATAAACATTTTGCTTCCTTGCTCACTGAGGATATTATCTATATTCCTGCACCCAGGAGGGCCTCCCAGCTCCTGCTCAGAGTGATTGCCAGCTCTGGGTTGAGATCAGGCACTTGCTTTATCTGCTTCTCCTCTGACTG
This sequence comes from Aegotheles bennettii, assembly GCA_013398125.1. NCBI lineage: Eukaryota > Metazoa > Chordata > Aves > Caprimulgiformes > Aegothelidae > Aegotheles > Aegotheles bennettii. Next base: position 1,523,447 of record VZRW01007582.1, on the reverse strand, counting down.
CAGTTTCTGACTAGCTTGCAATAATATTGAAATGTATTTATGTCCACAGCATCCCTATAAAGTAGGAAGCTCTATTTCTCCACTGTACAGTTGGGAAGTAACAAGATCTCAAAGATTTATTTCTAACTGAAAAGACTGCATTAAAATTGTTGAAAGACAAGAAATAATTGCTAGTTTTCACACAGGGTGGGTGTTATCAGCACTGTGTTCCTTGGATCTGTTTTGGGATCTGCCAGGACTTCACCAATAATTTGAAAAAAGGGTTAAACAGTCTTGTGAAAAAATTTCCAATGATAAAATGTTATTCAAGATAACAAAATCGAAAGGCAATTGGAAAGAGCTGCAGAAGAATGCTGCAGTAGTGACAGGTTGAAGTGATTAAATGGCAACTAAAATTCAATATCGGTAACTGCAGAATATTGGTCACATGAAAAAAACAATTAGGCATTGGATGTACAAAGTCAGGTTTTAAATTTGATAACCAGGCTTTGGAAAGCTTGCAGAGTTTTTGTGGACCAGTCTCTGTGAACACTAGTTCAGAGCTCTGTGGCAATCAAAGAAACTACAGAATCAAAGAAACAATAGAATGATTAGGAAAGGAAAAGAAATCACAGCAGAAAACCTTATTAATTCCATGGAGCCCCTGAGTCTTAAACACTACAATAATTATTCTTATGGTTTAGGCCTCCAAACATGTTTAACTAATCTTGAGAATCTGCATGCAAGCAAATGCCCAGTGTCATACAAGGAGTTTCTTATGCAGCATAGAAATAATCCCATTTCATAGGAGACCAGGCTTTCTCTCACCACTGAACCATCTTTACTTTAAACAGTCACTGTTCCTCCTGCCATTCTTCTCTGTATATATCCCAGAAAGCTTCTTGTTGAGAAGCTCCAGGCCTCTCCCTCCATCGAGTTTCCTTTAGTTTGGGTTTTTTTCCTCATTAAAAACAATGTCAGAAATACTGCTTAGAATCTGCCTTAACTATCAGAGCCTGCTCTCAGACTAATGACAAAAAGCCATAGGAAACTATGTATTTTTAGCTTTGTTCCTCATTACTAGATAACTTTTATTCATGGATGCTCATAAAATTGTAAAATACATTGAATCTCATGGAAATATCAGTATTTAGCAGCAGTCAGTAAAAACCCTGCTGGTTTCAACAGCCTTTTTCAGCTATAAAAGTATGCAGATTTTATGACAAGCAGCCATGACTTACAAAACCCCATTCCTGCTCAGTATCTCTTTTTGATAAAGGTTCCAGGAAACTTCCCAATTTCCAATTAGCAGTGAAATTAAAGCTACAATTTCAACATACCTCTGCATTAGCAATTCATAGCAACTACAGAGACTCTGCGTTTATGACTGATAAATAGCCTTATCCCTCTTTGAACATGGAGAAATCAAATATAGAGGTGGTAAATTATCATGTCAGGGTAGCAAAGGAGAGAACAAGATTCAATGATTCCTCATATTGAAACTTTTCTGCTGGGCCAAACCACCTTGCTTATGGCTTCCAGAAAGTCACTGGTGGTCAGCACACTGTCCATGTAGGCTTTTTCTCCCCTCAGAATAGCCAAATACCAGCTAACTATTAAAACTGTGTAAGTTTTTATCACAGTTGACAATACGCTTCTGGATTCAAGTTCAAGGAAAGTCATGAAAGGACACACATTAGATGTGAAACTGAAATTTGCATTGTCAGATTGGCAGGGGGTACCTGTGAAGCAAAGAAATTGCCAGTATCTCTTCACAGTTACGCTGTATATATCTAAACCTGACAGGAAAATGCATTAGAAATGCTAAGCTAGGTTTTCAGTGCTGCCTGGAGTAGTTGGATCCTCTAAAGCAAGACAAGAAGTAAACATTCAATAAGCTCCACTGGGATAAATTGGCTGGTTTTGTCAGTTGGACATTTCAAAAGAATAATCCATACAGCTATACACACACCCCTAAAATAATGACCTTTCCAAAAGAGAGACACACAGAGCTCAGCTCTTCTATGTAGAAAGATTCACAGACCCTGTAATGACAAAGCAGTTAAGTTAGTTGTAACTGCAGCAAACTGGTCCTCCCGGTGATAGTCTTTACTGCAACTGAATGACACTCAAACAGATGTGAAATGGTTTCTTACCTCTGAAAGCCAGAGGAAATGAAGGGAATCTCTCCCAGTCTCTCTCTCCCCAAAGGAATTTTCCCACATTAATATGAGTAAGAAGCAAACATGCTAGCAGTCACAGGAAATTGGTTTTGAAAAGAAATTTTTGATCGATACAACTGAATGATCACTATTAAGGGTGATTATTAAAAATGAATTTCACTGCTCATATCTTTTTGTACATGATGTCATCCACATGATTTGTTGCATAAGATTGCTCCAATAATATTACTTTTTTTTTTCCCCCGTTTCCTCATCTGGAGAAACCACAGATGATGGACTGCTACAGAGCCTCCCCATAACTAGGTTCAAACATGTTCAGCCTCATTAGTTTTAGACAGACTGGCCCATAAAAAAAAATCTTCAAACATACTGAGAGGTTCCATGTGTGTCCCAAAACTGATATACATAGCAAACTGCAATTTGTGTGAAACTGCAACATCTCTTAAAATAAATGTAAAAGACAGCACAAACCTCTACTCCCACTCCTTTCACATTATTGTAAGAGTATGACTTCAATGTATTCAGAGTAGTATCACCAATAATGGAAGTTTATGCTAGTAGGTGCTGAAATGTAATGTCTTTTCCATACACTGCAATTACATTAAAGTGGCAGAGGTTTGGGATTATCAAACTATTCAGTTATTGATCGGCCTTTAGATAGAGAGCATTTGTTTCCAGTTTCTCACTTTAACTCTGTGTTCCATTAAACTCACCACAGTTAGCACTCAGAATAAATTGCATTTTGGAAGATTAACTAAATCAGATGCCAAGGCTAAGTGCACCATTTATTCTCTCTCTTACCAGTCACTTACAGTTCATCAGTTCTTGCAATAAGAAAAATGAGAAAGGTAAAAGTCTCAGAAAGAGCAGGGTTAAAGGGGGATGTTATGTTTTAATCACCTGATTACTTCCCCCACTCCCCTCATTCCACAAAACAGTGAAGACCATGGGACTGACAATGGGCAAATGAACACATTCTTTCATTTCCTGGTGGAAAATACCATAAGATATGATTGCTTCACAAAACCATGTCAAGATGCATTTTTTCCTGTTTAAGTCAACTTCTCACGGTCAGTGATGGAGTCACCATCCCTGGAAGTCTTCAAAAAACATGTAGAGGCCCTTAGTGACCTCATCTGTGGTTTAGTGGTGGACTTTGCAGTCCTGAGGTAATGGCTGGACTTCATGATCTGAAGGTCTTTTCCAACCTAGTTGATTCTGTGCTGATATTAAAATTAAAATCACTGCTAAGGGATCAATAGCTAATCCTACAGATGAATCCCACCAACAGTATCTAAAAAGCTATTAGCTAATTATTTTCAAAGCGTGTCTGCACTAAAAGCAATGAAAGTAGAGTCAGTATAAGGGGAAGGAGAATTTGGTTCCCTGCATTCAAATCACCCTCTATAAAGCTGTTTCAGTCCTATAGTAAGTGCTGCAGTATGATTTAATATGGGATGCTGTAGAACAAAGATGAAAATACGTCAGATTGTAAAATAATAAATTCTTTTTTCTATTTATAGTTTCTTCTTAATCTTCTGTCTTATATGTAAGAGATTTTTAATAAATAACTGCCTTTGCAGAACCACAAAACATCATCACTTTATGCATACAACAGTGAGAGGAAATAGATTGGCATCCACCTATGACTGACATCCTGAAACCCTAAAATCCTTAGCTCTTATTTAGTCTTTCCCTAGACAAAACTTCTACAGAAACCAAGATATTTCCATTCATGTAATTTAGTTCCTTGAAAATCCCTTCCTTTGATTCTAGATGCTATTTGGCAAAGCAGTTAATGGATACTTAAATGTAAGGTCAAGTGGGTTGGTTGCGTAAGAGCAAGGGTACACAGGGTACAGGGAGAGCCACTACTGCAGCCAAAAAGATGTCCAGCTGCACAGTTCTAGCCCCGTCCTGTGCCGGTCTTGGCACACATCCCACCTTTCTGTGAGCTGATACAACTTGCTAACTCAGCAGAAATCTATTCACTCTGTTTCCTGCTCAGTTAGCAAGCTGAATCAGCTCACAGCAAGGTTCAATGAATCAGTACAAGGTGACGAGGAAAGCACGGAGTGAGGAGTCAGGGAAGCAGGCTGTCCTTTCAGCAGAAAGGAGCTGTTGTACTGCCTTCTCCATGCTGTGTAGCTTCACTCTGTGGTACTTTAATAAAACCTGATATTCACCTCTCTGGAACTCTGGACACAGACATACCTAAGAAACAGTATTCCTGGTGGCCAGTTGAGAGGTGCAGCCATAGGCTCTATAGTTACTATGAAGAAGGCTGCTGGCAGCTAAGGATATTACCATTGCCAGGGGCTTACCATTGCCTCCCTGCTGCAGCTCAGGGCCCTCCATCTGAACAAACAGCTCATGCCAGCACTTCTCATCTGCTTCAGTGCAAAGTTGGAGGACCCTATCGCATCACTGACTACTGTTTGGTAAACTTGGGCTGATTCTGTGACAAAACACACAACGAGCAGATGGCTGACCTACCCCCTCACCTCTGCTTGTGCCTCCACCAAAGGCATTGTGAAAATTGTCTGGTAACATCCGTCATCTTTTATACAGTGATCATGGCCTTCAGTTTTACACCTCAGGAGGGGAGGGAAAGCTGAAGGGAACTGAAGGAAGATGAGAAGGTTCAGCTAGGTGAAGGACCCTGTGAAAAGATGATAACGATAATGATTTATTTTTCAGTAGAAAGGAACGTTGTGGAGCCTACTGTACACAATGGCCCTGTACCATTTAGAGATTTAAAAAAGTATAGTCTTGACACTAAAACTGAAGAATGAAAACTGTCAGGGTAAAAATTGTTGCCGTCTCCCCTGGTTTTGTCCTTTGACCAACAGAAAAGCAGGGTGCTGTAAAACAGAACAGGAAAACAAGTGCAATCTTTCATTGACTCACAGCTCAGCAAGGTTGGCAAGTATTTTTTTAACTGAGTTTAAACATCAATTACCAGGCTAGAAGTGAAATATTTTGCAATTTCTCTCATAGATGAGGTCCAGAGAGAATTCCTTTGTTACTGACACCACATCAGATCACAATACATCTTCAGATGCTGCCAGTGAACCAGAAAGCAACAAGAGGATTTCACAGGGGGGAAAGAATAATCTTATGAGTCTCTGAAATGAGTGCCCTGCTGCTCTGCTGAATGTGGGCAAAATCCATGATTAAATCTGCTACCATTCCTGCTTTGCTGTCTGCTGTTGTCAGGCTTTACATCAAAGACAGGTCAAAACCTTAATCTGCATTCATTTTGTGTATCTATTGAAGATTAAAAAACCCCAAAACTTATTTGGGTCAGGTTTGATTTCTTCTAAATTATTTCCTCATGATAGACTTCTTACAATTATCTCTTCTGCTGCATTTGTTTTTTCCTTCACTATGGAACATTTGGCTAATACATATGATAGATACAAACGTGCATCTTCGGGGCATAACAAAATGCTCTGAGATCATTTATTTACTAGAAACAATTAATGGGATGAGCAGAGGCCTACTGAGTATGAGAAAGAACACCATAAATTACTCTCTGCTCTTTAAGAAGAACATGAAAACCATTAAACACAAAGTCCTTTATCCTGAATGTCCCACAGACTACTCGGTGGGGAGGAAAGACTATTGCACTTCATTGTAAATATGAATGGAAACTATGAATAATGAAAATTAAGATTAAATGTTGCTCCTAGTCGTGTAAATCGTTGAGAAGTGTCAACTTCTGGCCAAAACTGCATAGGCCATTGAGAGAGCCGTGGAATTAGAGCACAGCAAGGATGTGAACAAGCATAATGAATCTAAATGTTAAGTCAAATGCTGTGCATGGCTGCAGGCCTCTGGTCTCATTCTTTAAGGATTCTTTTACTGTAAAACATAAGCCAAACTCTCTAAATGCTGTAATGATACTTTCCAGATTTACTTTGTTACTTATTAGTCTTTTCCAGACACCACAATATACAATACATACCAGCCTTTAGAAGATCAACCTTCATATTTTACAAGCTGGCAGATTCATCCCAAAGGTGGCTATACTTAAGTGTTTTTTTTTAATTACTTCTGCCTATGAACTCAGATGTCACAATGAAGGCAAGGTATTGGAAGATAAAAATTAGGGAACAATAATTCCAAACTGGTATTTGGATACATAAACATTTAACCCTGTTTACATATAAGCCAGAATTTTCTGATTAAGATCACAGATGATGTAATTGTACCAAAGATTAAATTCTTAGGGAAAACATAAATGCTTTATAGAAATTGTTTCCAGTAAACAAAAGGCAATCGTTTTGTCCATTTTCACATGCAGTCACAGTAATATTACCTAAACACTAAAGAAGACATAAGGCAGTTGTTGGCAATATATGACTAATTGAGAGTAACTGATGACCTTCAGCTGTGCCTTTAGCAATTCAACCCAACTGATTTTTAAGCTCTTGAATGGCCTGTGCTGAAATGGTCACTTCAGGAAGTAAAGATAAAAGCACAGACACAATTTACCTTGATCCGTAACACAAAGGGGTTTTGTTGCTCTGTAAGGGGTATTGTTGAAGAAGTCTAAGGCGTTGTCTAATGAAAGAATGCTTAAATTGTCCTCCTTTTATAGCACAGATAATTGACTTGTTTCCACTCACACATTACACCAATGATGGAACCATGTACAAATCTCAGACTAGTTAGGACCCACTGGACCAGGCTGCCAACCTACGGTGAGTTCTGTGTTCCCTGTTTCTCTGAATGGTCAGATAAACAACTGGTGCAATAAGCATACCAGAATGGCCAGCACCGAATCCATGAGGATCCCCGCTGAAAATTCTTTCTTCCAGGGGTGGGGTAACCGTGCAGCTCAGGAGTGGGTGGAGGCATTTTATTATTCTCTGTCGCTTGACCAGGAGATGGCGGTAACTCCCTTTGCATAAATAAGAAAGCTCAAAAAAGATGCTCAAAAATGCAGACGAGGTGTTTGGGGGTGGAGAGGGGGGGGAAGAAATTCAGAAAACAGACTGCTAGATCCAAGTGAATAAAATTCTATTGCAGTTAACAGAAGGAATATAGCTAAGCTCTTTTTATTGTTTGTGATTTTTTTTTTACTATTTCTTTGGTGTCTAAAAGAAAGACAACTTATTGGAAAGATATACAGCTCCAGAGCTTTCAGTTAGGTATTATTTTTAGCACTAATCACATCTGCATATTGCAGAAAGAACAACACATTTCTAGCTGGCATCCAGCAGCTGTATGTTAATGTTATTTGTGAAAATACGCTCAGGAGAATGTAGATCAGAAAGAACCTGAATATGCAGAAGAGACCACCTTTCCCCCAGGTACCTCCACAGTGAAACACCCAATATTCTTGTACCAGTGCTGTGACTCTAAACATGCAGCTTAGCACCACTTCTCCGTGACATTGCCCGTTTCTGTTGTACCTCTCTTCCCTCCTTGCATCTTCGTAGTTAGATCACAGAAATCACTGTGCTATCTTTAGAGCATGTCCTGGGTACATTCTGTAAATCCTCTTCTACCTCAGTCTTGGGCCAAGCCCTTCACCCTACTCACATAGCTCCTGAACTTGTCTTCTGAAAGAGGCAGTAGGAATTGTGTGTCTATGCCTGAAACTGTTACTCTCTGGCCTGCAAAATGCATATGCACAAAAAATTCTTTTGAAACAGCTTACTTCCCTCATTTTGCTTAAGTTCTACAAATATTCTACAGAGGGAATATCCCAGACAGGACTGCTGAAAGATATAGTAAATGTGGTGTGGTTATTAAAAGGTATTAATGATAACCACATTTCAAAAATCGTATTTATTCTGGACATCATATATCTATAAATTTAATAAATTATCATGGCAGATCCATGTGTGATATAATTGATACTGCCCCATTAATCTCAGCCCAAAAGATAAATGCTGATTTTTACCAATGGAGAATCTGGCAGAATGACTGGAAGAATATAACATTCCCCCTTGACAAGTCAGAAGAGTTGACATTTCAAAAGTAATGATGAACATACCTGGCAAACAACTTGCAGAAGCTCCCATGAGAGACATTTTTTACATCAAATATTCATTACATCGTTACAAATATACACCACAAGTTAGTCAATAACAGTATGTCAATCTAAGAAAAGACAAGGGTCTTTCTGTAAATGATGTCTTGTGAGTTTTAAAATACTTCTGCAGGAGAGATTATGTAAGTAAGGACTGTCAGAATAGAACCTTCTCTGCATCTTTGTAATTTCATTTTCTACAGGTATGTGTGATGATTTCAGTGGTCTGTCTGAGCCAGGTAACTGCTGTCATCCACCTCTCATAGAAAAAGTATTTATCCCTGTCTTGTCAGTCTATTACCCAGACAGAACAACTCTTCATGTTGTCTGTTTTCAGGCTGGCATTAGTTACTTCTGTATCACCCTATCCCTCATCCCCTAGACATATAAATTCCAGTCCCTTCAAGGTTATAATTCCGCCAGGCTTACACTGGAGCACTGCCGACCGTACACCCTAAGATCATTAGCTTTGTGCTGGATCACACTATGTCAAGATGGTATTTTGCAAGTAGATGTGAGCATTCTGTGTGTACTTCAAGAAGCTGAAAAGTCATATTAGCACAGCCTGGAGCATCATGGAGTAAATTCACATCACCCAGAGGGTGGAGGACAGGTATTGCCTTTCTAACACTAATTCCTGTGCATCTACAAAAGCCAGCCCAGTTCTAGCTAGTTGTGGATGCAATCAGTCTCCACTTAGGATCACCCTTAATCTTGAGGGGCAGTGAAGACCTGTGGGATGGTCACAGTCCAGCACTATCTGGAGAGACTGTCAATGACTTCAAAAGAGTTAGACAATAAGTGGTACTGAAAGGCTTTTTGAGGAACTGACTTTTGAATAAGTCAGTTGCAGTCTGTCACTAATGAGAGTGACAGCTTCTGTTTCAGCCATAACATGTAAATTAAATGCAGCCTTTAGTCTCTTAGTGAACTGAATATATGTGTTGACACTGGGTACCTCAGGTGTGTTACCTGGGTGGAAGCACACTGCCATGGCATTAATTAATTAATGAAAACAACATGGATGAGGTTTGCATGAGGTCAGGACAGACAACCTCAAAAATTACTGGGTATGTCATCCAATAAAATGATACCCAATTCACCCGAAAGTTACAGCTCCAAGAGTACAATAGAACACAGAGTTCTCCACATCTGAAAATCAGAGTCACGCTCACACTCTACATCGATTTTCTTCCATCCTAATGTTTGGCTAACACTATTCCAACCTGAGCACTGGCATCAGCAGACATGTCCCTTCACTTAACCACTGCAACTTTTTCCAAATAGCCTCTACTCATGTTTGTTGCTAAGCTGTAGGATAAAAAAAAAAATAATCTGTCAATAAACATAGCTTCAGCTTCCTAAGTCCCTCTGTAATTCTTATTCCAGCCAATGTCAGAGTAATCGCAGTTTCATCTGATCAATATCCTAGCTCAAGTACAGTCCCCCATCTGCATAAATATTTCCTGATCTGTTTTTTCACCTAGCCCTGGGAGATCAGTAATTGTTTTCTATTATAATTGTTTTACCACTTCAGTCTTTAGCCTCAAGTTCAAGGTATCTCTGAGTTGCCACCCATGTCAATGTTATTCCATTTTCAGCATAATGTCCTTCCTCATTTATACTGTCATATCTCCTTCTCCTTTCTAAGTGAGAATTGCCTGTCTTTAAAGTCTGTATCTGGGTAATGTAGTATTACAGCCTATTTCCTGAATTGGCCACATTTCAGTTACTTCAATTACACCAAATTTGTCTTTAAGCAGCAGATGTCCTTCCTCTTCCAATCTTGTTTGCTGTTTCCCTCCTTGCCTCATTATGCCCCCCAGCACACAAAGTATTCACCAGCTAAACAGTAAACAGAAGCTGGTCTGTCTCATTCAAACATTTTTCATACCTGTCTAAATAGAAGAGGGGGTTGTTGTGCAGATATTAACTCTGTGAAATAGAAATCTAGAATCTTTTATCAGATATGGATTAGCCCCAGTTCAACAGTAGGAGGTGCTCAGTAAAACCCTCTAATATAAGCAAGGAAACCAGTACTGCATAGGAAGAGTTTTCCCATATTTGTCGCTCATGCAACCTCCTCCACAATCAACTGTAACTTTCCCAACTAGAGGGAGGCCCATATATCATCTGTAAAAGAACATCTGCATCAGTTTCTGGTCATAAGTTGCTGAAAGCAAGAACAAACATAAATGCACCTGTGAGAAGACAGGTCCAAAACTCATAGATGTCTGTGGAGATTTTCACTTCATGGATCTCAAAGTCAGGCTCTTTGCCACGCAGTTTACAACCTAGGTTTTCCCATTTATTTACACAGATATGTCTGCATTAGCAAGAAGACCATAGTATGTCCTTCCTTTGTCCTTAGGCTGCAACACTTACAGTCCATCTGTCACTCTGCCTTTTATTCCCAAGGGCATAGGCATGTAGTGTTATATTTTCTGTTTTATGTCTCCAGGAACCTGGCTGTACTAGTGCTACAACTCTAAACACCAGAGGCTTTTTCTCCTGCTCTGGGGGCATACAGCTTTACACCCAAACTCATCAATGTTAGTCATAAAACTGGAATAAAGTTTTCCAGCTGACACACTCACTGCACATTTTATCTCATTTTTATTTTACTTGAATACATGTATTGCATATGCATTAAGCAGGCTATGCCAGAAGCATCACTCCATAAACATATTTAACTCGACAGCCTGCTCAAGTGGAGCAGCAGTGCTCCTCATTACATATTGGACTGAAAGCCCTACCAGAGCAGAGATTTCCAATGGAGGCTTTCCTTCCCCTCTCTGGCCTACCAAGAACAGAGGAATCGCTGTTTGCTGCCTCAGTTTTGAGGCAACATCACTGTGTTGGATACAATGTGGATGTAGTCAGGATATGACAACACAGATAAAGGACAATTTTGTTTTTCAGAATATGAAAGGAATAAAATTATAATCCATTATTAATAAATAATATATAATCCAAATATCCAAATAATATATAATCCAAATATAACCCAAATTACTAAAAACAAACCAAGCTGTCCATGTGTGTTTGCTCTCACTAGTATTACTGTCTGAGATACCACGGGTTAAATTTAAATTTCTGATCTAACTACATTCAAATATCAGAGCAATGGCATGTATGAATTTGTTCTTCTGTAATGTCTTTCATATGAAAAGTACATTTTGTCTCCATTTTTTTTACATTAAAAAAAATTAGAACATTTGGCATTTTAAATGCCTACAAATGAGTTGAAAAGATGCTGAAAAGAATACATGATGGAAGAATGTTTAAACAATCTGTAACTGAAACACATGAAGTATTAGTGGCATGAGGTACTTACTGAAAAAGCATCAGAGGATTTTCATTGTGGCATCTCTGAGGGAACAATAAAATATCTTGAAGCCCCACGAAAGCATAGTCAGGTACATGACCCCTTAGTAAATTGAATTCAGTACAAGTGCAAAAGAATATTATTAGAAATATTTTTTTCTCTTCTTTTCATAAGCCTAAGCAATTTCTAGGGCTGAAGAGGAGTAAAAGTTAGCAAGGCCACAGACAGTGTGAATATACAATGTTTAACTTGTATTAGCTCTTCTGCACTCTATAAATGGTAGCTAAATGATCCTCACAGCTCCCAGGTTAAATAACTAGCCCAATTTTACAAGTGGAAAACTTCCAGCTCAGGGACCCGGTCTGGCATGGGCATAGGTATTCTTTTTCACCCAGCTACCTAGATTGAAGCAGAAGATACCTTGCCTTGGTGAAAGTCAGATATAAGACATAAAAAAAAAATCCAGGCCTGAAATTCCCATCTTTCTGCTGTCTTATTCGTGTAAGAGGAGGAAGAGATGAGAAATTTAATTTTGATAAACACCTCGTGGAGCAGTGTGCTGTGCCCCCATGTGTGAGGCTGTCTGTTCACTAGCAGTTAACTCAGCTTTCTTTTTCTATGTTTAGTTTGTCTATCATTATAAGGTCAGACTTGCTGCAGAGGCTGGGGAAATTGCAGTCCCACTGCATTTATATCATTACAGTGTTAACAAAATTCTCTCAGAACCAGCACTCTATTTAGAGCAGTACAAGACCCATTTGAAACAAGTAAAGCTCACTACTGTTACTTCTATTTATTTCACAGGTGTTAAGAACCAAATCAGAAAGGCAGCTGTACTGCATCCAAACCCACACTGATTCCACAAGAAACTTGTCCCGTCCTCCTAGCTCAACAAGCTGCCCAGGGCAGTGGAGGTCTCTGCAGTTTCCCCGAAGGTCATTCATAATAAGAGGTAATTTTGCATCACTTACATACACTGTGCACTCTCAGACTGCAACCAGAACAAAAATCCTTACAGAAAGATCTAGCTAGCCTGCCTTTATGGGTTGTAGTGACCATTCTTAGTCCTAACTGACCAGAAAAGATACAGCAAACGTCACTTTTACCTCAAGCTCACAAATATTTTCTGTTGTTAGAAAGAAGATGTGATTTCCCTCCTTAGGATAGGTGGTTTCCTTGGTTCCTGGCAAGAAAAGCATATATTTACAATACTGAGACTCTTAGTCAAGTATATGTTGCCAAACACTCGTGTCCTAGAAATACTGCTGTTTCTGATTAGTTATTACACCAACTATGTATAATGCCATATGGCCTTAATAACATGCCTGTCACTTTCAGAGTAATTACTTTAATTTTGGCAGCATTAATCTGCAATATTTGCTGTCTCTTTGCATGACATCGTAATGGTGCAATGCAAAAGTGATCAACATCTCCCAGGCTGTGAGAAAGGCAGTGTCTGAATAGATTATTATTTAAACAAGGCAAGGGCATTTTTCTTATAAAACAGTAAATTCTCTTCACTAATGCTATTTTTAGGAATATTTGGGAAGGGAGGAAGGGACTATATTACTTGTATAGAATTGCTAGAATCCTCCAAGATTCAAAATTTGAATATAAAAAATGGCAGAAAAAACCCTGCCTGTTTCTAGATCACTCCAGAAAGTAAAAAAATACAACTGCCAAATTAGAAAAATAATTTATGATTCTGGTATTCTGATAACATATTCTCTGGTCAACAAAACAGTTAAGGACACCACTTACATTTGTAGGTTGAGTTCAGACTTCAAATCCTTGTACCAATTTAATTCTGGAGGATTCTAATTTTAATTGCTGGATAAAAGAGATGCTGTGGCTTTCTAACTGATTAGAGATCCTCTACAAGAGTCAATGAGCTGGATGTGGCTGCCCTCTAGGTACTGCAAAACTACATCATAAATTTGTGAAGCATTAGTTCACACGTGACTAACCGTATATATCAGTGTAGTCTCAGATGACTTATGACCTGATTTGGTCTCATTACCCATGTAGTAAAGTGATGTCTGCCACTATTTTAATTGCTTTCAAGTCTGAGAAGTGGAAACAGAAGTCAGAATTTGTTAGCCTGCACAAACACCCAGTAAAATTAACATGGTGAAAGCCTGGACTTTTGTTCACTTCATCCTGTGCATGCACAGACTAATATCCCATCAAGACCTACATGTGTTCTCAGTGTTATTACCACTAGCATTCATGCCAATGTGAATGGAAATGAAGGTAGCGTATAAGTCTGAGTAGAACTAGAAGCAGAATGACAAGGCAAGACAAAAAGCTCAGAGATATTACGGGGCTGCACCATACCTTCCTCATCAAATTACTCACAAGAACCTGTGGAAAACCAATGGTATCAATCACAGCTTTAATATATGATCATACTTAAAATATCTGTGTGTAGATCTTTTCTAGGCAGAAAGCAAGCCCACTTTCTGTAAAAGAGCAATAAAGCCTTCATTTGCCATTCTGTTGTCCAGATGCTCAGTCCTGACCATAAGCATAATCCCTCACTGAACATTAGAAATTATAGAAACTGCCTATACTGAATAGCCTGAATGTTTACAAATATTGACAAAGTCAAACATTGACAAAGTCAATATTAGTACACGTATGCCCATTTAAAATACTGTACATGTTTGCCAGGGTATGGACCTATTTTTTTCCTTGGATGAATACTTCTACAATTACCATTCTATATTAAATTTGGATAGATCCAGGTGGTGTGCTACCTTGATGTAATAATAAGCTATATACATAGCAATACAAATGATCCACATTCCATTGGAAAGAAAAATTAACATTATATGCTGTGTTAATATGTCAGCTGGACATATATGTAGAGGAAATCTCATGCAGGGATACAATTAATGCACAGAATACAAGTAATTATTTGTCATTACCAGAGCACTGGTCATTACTCAGTCAGAACAACATTTCTACATTGAAAGGCAGGGAACTCAGCTATGCAACAAAGTTGTGGTGTTCCTTATGAAAGAAGTCACTTTGGACTTTCAAGGATTCTGCTGAAACAGAGTGGCCTCTGTTCCTACAAAATGAGAAAGAAATGTACAATAGAATTTGAAAAGAGTGGTATCATAGGCTTTGTCTGAATATGGAGAAGACATGGGCTTATTTCTAGGCCTGGCAATTGATTGTCATATATGTCAATTATCATTTACTATGCACAAGAACATGATGATCCACTTTTACCTCCCACCACATATTTCATTGCTGACAAGGAATAGAGACGTTCCTTCAGCGTGTTCTACTTTTCACAAACTGCCACTCTTACTTCTGACACTGCCATTACAGATTATATTTTGGATAGGACAGAATTATTAATTATTTTTATGAAACCACACAAGCTGATAAATTTAAAGCAGAAGGTGTTTTGGTATAAAAATCGCAAGTTTTGGTGAGCACAAGCCTACAAAATAGAACAGCAACGAAGATTGTGAAGCATTTCAGGTGTTACCTTGGCCAGTTCCAATAATAATAAAAACAGGCTTTATTTTAATAGGATATACCATAACATATAGAGCAAGAGAGTCTTTCTTGTTGGTGTTTACTATCCAATTCAATGTCAAAATTTGTGTTTATTTCACTGGATGAGTCCAAAACAAAGCAGAATGCCTATACTGCATATAATCCTTTGCTGCTGCTTCACTGCTCTCCTCTGAGCTCTACAAAGCACTCAGGGACACTGACCTGCTTTTCATATCCTCAGATACAAGTCAAGCAATTCCTTAACAGTATTTCTGTGCCATATGATTTAATCCTGTGTAAAGATTTTAGGTACCTTTGAGCAAGAAATGCTGCACAGCAGAAGCCACATAATCGTATTAGTGCAGCTCTCCACAGGAGCTAAATAGCCTTGCTGAGAAGGGCTTTGCTGAGCAGGGCTTCTCCAGTCAAGCTTGGCAGCTCCCTGGTGCTAATTCAGGTATCTGCTTTGTGCTGTGCAGACACCCCTTTGTTTTCCTTTACCTAAGATCTGGATCAGCCTCAGCTTTGCTTCTGCTGGTTCTTTCCCTAGCCTGACGGGTTCCACAGTCTTTTATTGCAGATCAAGAAATATACTTCTGATTTATGTATGTGGCTGCTGTCAAGATTATAAAATAATATTAACTCCTTCATTTCAGTGGGAAGAACTGCTGCATAGCCAAAAAATGAAGACATTATTTCTGCACTAAACAAGCAGGGACTGTGCTTTCTTATTACTAACTCTTGGCAGAATCTGAGGCCACCCTCATGAGAACTTTAACATAAAGAAATGAAGTAATAACTGTGTCCATCACTGTTCAAGGGGGATATATGAGATCTTCCATTGCTAATGGAGCTTTTCTGCCCCTTTGATCACTGAAGTTTAGTCTGCTGTCAGAAGCAGCATAGTTTCTGTTTTACAGATTTATTATAGAAGTATTGGTGAAATATTCCAGTCTGGTTTCCTGCTTATATGTGCCCTAGAGTACACCATATCCTTGAAATGTGCTACTGAGCTCAAGCCTGAATTATCTGTAGAGAACAAGAAAGGACAATCCAAAAGAACAGAGTAATCAGTCTTCTATATGCAATAGGCTGCATATAATGATCTTCACTGTCAAAAGGCACCAGAAGCTTGCTCAGGGGGCCAAGGAGGAGAGGGACCTTCAACACGAGTTTACAGGCAGGAAATGAAATGGCAGAAAGGATTTGTGGTACCTGCAGTTGAGTCAACAGAGTGACCAAGCAACATCAGTCTCAGCAGCCTCTGCTAGCTCACTTTCTCCAACAGCAAGGATTCAGGATACCTAGCAGACCTTATTCCAACAGCAGAGCTGTCAACTCATCAGGTAATCCAGCCCAAATGAGAAAATGCATTTGTAGTGCTCAAGAGCTGCCTAGGATTACCTTTACCATTCTCATGGCACTATTTTTTACTTCTAACCCTTATCGGAAATCTATAGGAAACAGAATTATATAAGCTATATAGGACTAGCATCCTTCAGTGTTTCTAGAACATCCTGAATGATTCAGTTGCATTGCTGGGAATCTGACATTGTTCAATTCTAAGAGGCTGCTTAGATTTAAACAGCTCTAACTTGTTTGAGTTGTTGGAAATGATGAGTTTCTTCCTGCAGCAGGTAACTCATTAAGCTACAGTAACTCAGTTGTGTATCAGATCTTTAGTGGCTCATCTAATTATGTAAACATGTGTAAATGCATAATTATCACTTCTTGCATGTTGTAACTGCACACTTAACTTTTAAATTAACAGTCCTTTTATCTTTCTAAATATCCAAGTGATAGAAAATTATAGCATATTTATATGAGGCTAGATCGTATCTTAATTTTTCACATATTTTTCCTGCCCAAATACAAATAATTTAAATCAGAGTTCTACATCTAAGTAAAGAAATCCTTACCCTAAATACCCTGTGGTTCTGTACCCAAATTACTTTCTTCTTTCAGCAGTACTGCACAGCCTTCCAGAAGATGGATGCCAGCATAGTGATTATTTGTTTCAAGGTTGCTATTAAGAAGGAACAAGATCAGTGCTGTAGGTCAACAGAGGAACTAGTGGAGGAATGCAGCACCTGGGTGGAGGGTGTAGTTAGTAATACTTATGCTTACCAGACTATTCATTCTCTATGGCCTGCAGTGTATATTTATAATTTCCCTAGACAGATCTACCATTACACACATCACCCAGTGAGTGCAAACACAAAGATTTATCAGCACATTAGCAAATGACTTTATGAAGAACAAACAAATATTTCCCTCAGTGAAATTAAAATTAAATATCAGTGGCATGGCTGCCAAAAATTCATCTGCACTCAAACTGGTTTGTACAGAGATCAAGGACCAGACACTTTTTCAACAATTCTAAATCCCCTGAGGGTCAAGCTATAGAAAGGGGACTCAAGGATGGATTGATGAGTAAGTAGGGAAAAGAAGAGCAAAAGAAGAAAATAAGTGAAAGACTATGGGCATTAGCAGAAATCTATTTGTTATGTAGAAGATTTTAGGGTATCATGACTTGTCTGATAATCAATGCCACAAAAGTGCCAATGAGATTCAGCATTGCCACTGTTGTGAATACCAAGGAAATATGGTCAGTTATATACGATCTCCAAAATTATTTCAACTATTATAGAAAACTGTGGTTACAGATAAATGATCATAAAGACTGACACAGTGGCATGGCACTTGATTCAACCAGAGTCTAACCACTTTACAAACATAAACACCTTCTTTAGCAGCACTTTCTGCAAGCTTATTACATATATGAAAAACAGGAACAAGTTAAAATTTTCAACTTTCCAAAGTTTATACTGTAGCTAGGAAAGAAGAAGCATCAGGTGTTCTAATCAGTCTATACAGAATCCATTCACAATAACGAACAGACCCTACAATAAAAGGACTGTGTCCCTCCAGTTTCTGTGTGAAAGCTTACCAGTAGCTGCTTCTGCTGGAAAACTGATTTTCTTCTAAAACTTCTGCAAAGTGAAATGATGGGGGTTTTTTTTCAACTGCAGCAATGCACCATGAGTGCAATTTAACTTGCAAAATCCCAGCTCTCTTCATAGACATCTATAAATCTTTGCCCTTTAGACCAAAACTATCATGCATCCCAGCTTGCTAAGCCCTCCTAATTTAATGACACACATTTATTTGGAAATACTGTAGCAGAACAGCTTCAAAAGCTTTACTTTGGCATTATTACACTGTGAGAAATTATGATGGTTTGGGGTCTTCTAGCCTAATTAGATTCCATTTTGTTCAGTCATCCTCAAATGAAACTTCTATTTTCAAAGGATTTTGTGAACAGTCTGCTAATGAAAGAGAATTTATAGTATTTATGGGGCAACAGTATAAATGGAATTTAATAGTCAAGTGCTGGCAGGGAACAGTCTAATCTTCATCAAATGCTGAGTAGCAACCAAGGATTTCTGGTGAGATAATGAGCCCTGGGACTGGCTTCTATCCAGTTTTTGACACTGGCACCAATGTACATCCACTAATTGCTATAGGAATAAATATAATAATAACTGAACTTCAACTAATTAGCAGAGATTTAACCAAGTCATTGAAGTTTGTATCTTTGAAATTCACAAAAATATCAAAAGTCAGATAATCATCACAGGCACCTAATATATACCTTAGCTTATCCTATGCAAATAAATTAAGAGATGAATTTCCAGAACTGAGTGACTCCTCAAGAAACTTAACACGGTAATGAGGATGGGTTAAAATGACTTCTATCAGTCCAGACCCAAGAACTAAAAACGGTCCCATGCAAATCCAAATAAGCCCTGCACACCTCGAGGGTTTTCAGGTCTCCATAGCAGGATCTGCCTGTGACTTCATTGGTGATAAATAAGCACACACATATGGAAAACTACTGGAGGTTTGCTAATACCCTCTAGTTTTTTCTATCTACCACTAATCCAGAAACAGAGAGGTGAGAGACCAACTGATTACCCTTATGCAAAAGATGGGCAAATAATTTTGTGTTTATTAGCATTTAATTCAAACATCAGTTTCCAGAAAATTTTCTCTAAAAGCCTTTTGGAGCTTCAAAAACTCTGCAAAATCTATACTGATGATCTTCTATGGGATTCTCCCACAAAGAATCCTTCAAGCTTTATCTCCCTGAAGTACTTGGTTTGTTTCCCATAAGTGCTACGATGACAAGAGAGTGGATTTTCACACTCTTCCAGCTGCAAACAAATGCATACCAGGAGATCTGTGTGAGCTATGCTGCTATTCTGGACACCACAGAAGGCCTGAACATCAGGGAGATCTGTGCTATCCTAACTCTGTAATGAATGGGGTTTCTCTTGTTGTGTTCTCAGGAGAAAAGAGTGTCTTTGTCAGTGATTGTAACCTGTTACCTCCAGGGTTTCTCCTCACTGGAGCTTTTTAAAAGTACAGTGGTTACCTTTGTTGCATGTAAGGACTGTGGGACATGAAAACCTTCAAGAAAGGAAGGTTTTTATCCTTTGTATTTTCAATATCCCTGTCTCTCATTAAGAAAAAAACCCCACAACACAAGTTATGTACAATGTGCTATATTGTTTTGCACCAAGCAGATGTACCACTGTAATATACCACTTGCCAGTTCCTCTGCAGAGTGCTGCTCTGGGACTCTTGAAGTTGGATAAAATGAGTCAGCTATTACGGTCAGAGATAATTATTTCCTTGGATTACATTGGTACTGCTCTCGTAAATGCAGGTCCCCTGAAACATTTCTGTGGTCGGAGGACTCGGACAAAATCCACACTAATTCTTTCCTCTTTATATTTGAGAATTGAAGTTCAAGTGGGTATGAATATTCATTGGTAACACAGGACATCTTCTGAAAACTCTTAATTTATCAAGCAGCACAGGGATATAACTAGAGACAGTAGGTAGCTATACGTCCATACCAATAGGCAGCTTAATGGGGTTTCTGGGTTTTTTGAACATTTATGACCGGTGAGAAACACTTCTGGTGTACAAAGACATGCATATAGGACTCTTTCATAGACTTTTCTATTTTTACAAAAGCAAAAAGCCAGAATGTGTCTTGAGCGTGTGAAGAACTTGGATGTCTCTATTACTGAACACCATTCCTATTTATACCCTGTTGGATATTTGCTTAACAAGTCAGAACTGGCAGGTTGAAAAGCTACTGTAGTGTAGCTAGTGCATGCTCAGAAAGTAATGTCAGGGATGTAAAATAAGACTACCAAAGTATTAAATTAAAAGACTTTCAGAATAAAATGAATTTCATTCTGTGTAGCAGTGTTTAAAGGCTGTATTACGAATTTGTAGTGGATCTAAGGGCACAGGAAAAAAATATACACCCTTTATCCTTCTAAGAAGGTTTCTCTAATTTAGGCCTAGGATTTCAGTCAGAAATAAGAATTCTTACCTCTTCAGTCTGTCCCATTCCATCTGTATCTGGGGTTTCATTTAAGCCCTTTTTAAAACAGAACCTCTCTCTACAGTTTTGATTTAGATTCATTTTCCCCTAGAACCTTTGCAAACCACTTCCTCTTATGCCTAGTGCTGAGATGTAAGGGGCCTTGTTTCCCCTACAAAGTCCAATTACAGTCATCTGAAACAACTGGAGAGACTACAGAAGAGCTTTTTTGGATCTTTTTTGGATACAACTCTGTCAGTTTATTTTCTATAAATGAGCTGTTAAATAAATTAAGAGGTTGTCTGACTTCTCAGATGAGGTAAAATAAAAAAACCAGCAGTGAGAAAAGATCCTATGATCATATGATAATAAAATGGGTAAGAGCTACCAAAAGCAGTTGTTTAGTAAAATAATCCCAGTGTGGAAAGAAAGCTCAAGACAGATGAAAAGCATTATCACACTAGAATGATCTCTGCATGCCAAGTAATGGAAGGAAAATAGACCCCAGTCATTTCACCACTGCAGTCTTATTTTTATTTGTCTTTGCTTAGTAGAGTTCATTGTAGTTCTCAATTGCACGATGAGCAGCCTCATTACAGGTATGTCTGTTTGGCCTACAATGAAATATACTTTTTGTCACTCTACTTGGGCATCAGAAGTTGTCAGTCAAGGAGCCATAGTCTGAATATGCTCCATTCTGAAAGCAAGTGACAGCTCCTACTCATTTGAATCACACATTTAGTATATTCCTTTGCAGATAATAGAGATAATTTGGAACATACATGATAAGAATGCTTTTAATCAGCAATGCATGCTATTTATGTGCTACCAGGGTAGGAAAATGTTGGCAATATATGGGAGAAATATTGCAGAATCATCTCAAGATTAATTTCTAAGTAGTGAGCCTTTCTAGACTAGCTATGATCTATGGATAAAACTATATCTACTGTATTTTCAAGAACAACGTTACAAGACATTTACTATTGCCTTTGTATTCGTCCCTAACAGGTGGAGAATGCAAAATTGAAAAAAGAAAAAAGAAAAGAAAAACTGTGCATGGGGAACATCAGTTCTGCTATAATCATATAAGGTCATAAAATCTCCCTGAGAAATTTGGAATGTTTTTATCACACACCTTTTCTTGCTAATAGGATTTAGGTACTGCTGAAGATTATATTTTAGATTAGATTTAACTCCAGCTTCATCCATCCTGGAAATTCCTGTGTTCCATGTCCCTATGATTAACTCTGCTTTAAGAGATTAGGAAGACTTCAGCAGGTTCAAGAGAAAATGAAGGGAAACTTGGGCCACATAAAGAAATTACTGGAAGAGGTGGAGTTATTCAATTGTGGGGTTTGGTAGGCTCATAATTTCACATTCATATTTTATTACTCTTAAAAATACACCTTTGCTGTACACTGCACAAATAAGGCACAATCTTCAATTACTAGCTGTGGCTCATTTTGTCTTTAGCAGACTAGATTGTTGTTACTGATGCTGTCTTTAAAAATTATTTTGGTATTTTTGAAAACAGTTACATTCATTTACTGTAATTGAACATAGAAATAGAATATTGATTTGCACAGACTAATTGGACACTGGCCATCCATTTAGGTGAATAAATGCCTAACAGGCACATAAAATTACAGCAACTATGCTTGAATATTGGGCACTCAATTTCATTCAGCCAGGCTTCTGAAGTGATGGAAACCAAGGCTTTGGACTGTAAATTTAAGTTTCTCCAAAATCTTTTTTCCCTTGTTTATTACCATTGACAAACCATCTTTGCTTTGTTTATAACATTCACTGAGTAATACATATTATACTTGAAATAGATTAGTTATGTGAGAAATGGTGTTCATTTTTCTTATGCTGTTAAAGACTAGTAATGTATTGGTTTTTTGAAATAAGCTGCTGTGTTCTCCATGTCTTTGACCATCTACATAGACCATCTGTACAGAGGTTATTTATTATTTCTATTGCACCACTGGTGTACATAGCTTCTTACAATTACTGATTATATGACAGGAAAAAGATTTCAGTCAATCATAGCCAAGAATAACAATGTTATTTTCTCACCTTTGCTGATAGCTTTATTAGCATCGAGCTAAATTCATTTCTAGGTAACGTCATTGGCACTACAACAGCAATGAATTATCTACTCATATCTTATTTGTCTATCCGTCCTTTCACAGTTAGCCACCACATCTTATCTCTTCTGTGCCCTGAAGATGGACAGTCCAATTTTTAGGGTGCCTTATTTAAGGAATGAAAGACTTGAGTTCATTTCACTTTGTACTAAATCACCTCAGTCAACTCTTTCAGAACTCAGCCTTAATATCAATAGGCTGAAAAGCACCTCTTCTACTCTGCATCTACTCAATATATTTGAGTTATTTCCATTAGGTGAAACAGCCTCAGAAGGATGCCCTTACTCCCAGAGTACCCACAAGCCTGCTGGGAGGGTGTTCTCCTGCCGTATGAGAGATTCAGAGCCAAGGCCCCACTACAAACCAACAACATGTGAATGCTTTACAGCGGGTTCTTGTGTTTGATGAGGTGTACATCAGCCCCAAATATTATACTCAGCTGCTTTCTCTGCAAAGCTCAAAGACAAAGCCCTGAAAAAAGCCATCAGATTGACTAACAGATGGAAAAGAAACACTGGTTTGGAAATTGCATGGGAATTCTTGATGAATTCTTTCTTTTTGAAGTCTGGCAGTTTCAGCAGTTACAAGATTCATGCTTCCTTACTTGCATCTAAACTCCAAGAGGTTTTTGATGCAGAGAAGCATGTGTTTTGGGATCCCAGCAGTGCTTCAGTGTTCTCCCCAGACCTGAAAGTGATAGCTAGAAGTTCTCACAGAAATCCAGAGACTGCACTGAAGTGTAAGAACAACAGTATTTGCAGATTGGAGTCATAATAACAAGTCAAATAACAAGCAATCTCCAGAAATTATTAAATAACAAAGACATCTAGGAGACAGATTTTCAGTTCTCTGACCTGGTCAGAAGGCCTCTTCCTTTTATTAAGTCTAATACCTTTAAATCTGTAGTGATTTCAGGTTAATTGATACTTACATTTGGAATTTCTTAACCTACTAAAATTTAACTTGTTGATGAACTGCTTATGGCAAGCTTAGAAGTCGGGGTCAGTTGCTGCTCTTAATAATAGCTTTTAGACTAGAGAATAGTTCACTTTGGTTTTTCCTTCTAAAGGTATGTTGTCCACTCAGCCCTTGCAGCAAGAGGCATCCAGCATCTTTTCCTGAATAACAAAGTATGTCAGTATCTTTTTTACTTTATTTGATTAATGTAAATGATTTGCCTGCAGCAATCAGACTCTGTTTGCCAGGGTAGTCATTATACAGTGACAGAGATTAGTGAGGTACTTAATCAAAACCAGCAGTGATTGATACTCCGTCAGTTTTGGTCTTTAATCAGTGAAGCTTTCATCCAATCATCAGCCATTAAAGAGTCTCATTTACCTGATTACTTTCAGAGTATTGGACTTAAAAAAGAAATATATAAAGGTAAGCTATAGCATTCCTGTGACATTACCCAGATGTATGACTGCTTTTTCAACTTTCTGCAGTGGGGAAAAAGTAACCCATATCGACAATTATTTATACAGGATGGTTTGCTCAGATTGTTGGGACGAGGACAGGGAATTTTGCAGTTCAGCTATAAAGCACTAGTAGAATTTAGCCTCAGGTCAACAATGACCAAAACTCATTTTTATTTTATAGCTCTTTGGAGGCCTACTGTAAGTGAGTTGGTGGTCTCAGTCTGGTTCCTAGAAAGGAGCAAAGTTGCCAATATATTTGTCATTTTTCATTTCTTCTCATAATGGCTAACCTAGATTAGAGGATGGAGAAACCAACTGAACTAACTGAAGTTTCTCTCAGGAGGTATGTATAATTTAATATGACACAGTGTGAGTGAGCCAGCTCCTGGTCATAACTTCTCTCAACTTTCCCTGCACATTAGCAACATGTCTAATCACTACAAAATGGAAGACATGTTTCACAGTGTGTACCATGAAGCTACATAAATCCCAAGCAATTCTTCAAGAGCTTTAAGAATCTCCCAGCTTTGATAAGTTATGGTATAAACAAAGCCTAAGCTAGACCATCAGCTCGCGTAAAATTATTGAGAAAGAATTCAATGCTCTATTTTGATGTATAGAGAGGTGCTGATGATAATTGTGCAGTTGAGGTAGATCCCCTAACAGGTAGAAAGGTAAATAAAAAGAAATAAAGCTGTGAGATTTCACTTCTTCCCAATAGTCACATTAGAATGGAGTTGATTAAATAGCTGCAGTGTAAAAGGTACTAAGAGACAGGATATAGATTGACCAAACTCAACCACAGAATTAGGAAAAATATTCTTATTTCACATTCTCAGAATTGTTCATTTTTTAAATTGCATGTCAATATATGAGATTAAAACAACGGTACGTGTACTCATGGCATCTCCAAGCAATATTGACACATATGAACCTATGTACTTTTCACAACAGAAACACATAAATAGTTCTGAGCCTTCAGCCAAAATAATTGATTCCTTAAAAATATATCCTCTTATGCATATGATTGGTACAATTGCATAATAGTAAATTAATATACACAGGTGGAAAAATCAGAGTATTCTGGAAAGCCTGGACTTTCATATTAATTATCAATCAAATGTCACTGAATCAGAAGCACTGAAAGAATACTTCAAAACAGCTGCTTCAGCTTTATACCCTGGTCAAGTAATAATTTGGCTAAGAGAACAGTCTATTAAATACATATCATTCTCTTACTCTCAGCTCTATGTTAATGTAGAAGAGATGCATGGGCAAGAAAGGTTGATGCTCAAAAGAGGAAAAAAGGATGTATTCAAGGCAGATAAATCTGATGGTTTGGAGATGATAATGCTGAATATTGATATTCTACATATTATGGAATTTATTCACACCAGTTATGCTTCCATTGCTGGGACAGAAAAGTTGCTTATGTTTAGAAAGGAAAGTGTGATTTTTTTCTAATCACTACAATCCTTCAAAACAATTAATATAAATTGCTTTGAAAAAAACAGGTTTTATTTTACTTTTATGTTCAAAAAGGGTATATTGACTGTGACTTATGAAAGAAAACTGACAGAACTCAGGTTTGCTTCCCAAACATGAGGTAGGCAGTTGGACTGGATGATCTTGAAGGTCTCTTCCAACCTTGATGATTCTATGATCTCTCATTCACTCGGAGCAAATCAGGAGAAACTCCAATGAAGTTTGGGGGGTTGGACTAGATGATCCTTCGAGGTCCCTTCCAACCCTAGAATTCTGTGATTCTGTGATTCCAATGAAGTTGGCATCAAAGTTTTGCTATAACAAAACTGGAAATCAGAATACTTAAGGACTTGATAGTCAGGGATAGAATGCTGAAGTTGATCAATAGTTAGACTGTTTCATAAAAACTAAAGACCTATCCCAAATCTTACTTATCTAAATGAAGCCAGACTCCCTGCTTTGTATGTGGCGGAAGACTATGAAGCCTGTTTTTTTGACTTCCCTAGATATGCTGGGGGAGTTGAGACAGTTTTGCAGGCAGTACATAAGTAGTTTACAGGAGTTGCCAGCCATCTCTTCCCAGGCAAACTTGTTATTTCTTGTGTTGTTAAACTAGCTTGAGCACAATATTCTGTAAAGAACTGTATCTCCTTCAACAGACTCATTTAGTAACCTACTAATGATGTGCACTGTTACTCATCAATGACTCATTTTCTTGCCAAGGCTCAAATGAGACACAAAGTGACAGACTCAAAATGAAACAAACAGAGTTATTATGCATATAGGAAACTAAAAAGCAGAAGGATACACCTTTCCTTCATGTAAATAAATCCTTTGCATGATCTGCCTTCGGATTTCTTTCTCAGATTTCCTAACAATACCTGCTGGTCATACAGAACTTCCCATCAGTAGACCCAAATTGCTTTACAATGGAGGTCAGTGCCATTCCAGCACTGGTCAAAGCAGAGTCTCAGGGGAATGGGCCGATTAAAACAGGTTCCTGGTTCAGAATAATTCAATGTTAGAATATTGCATTTGATGTTTTCATTTCAACTAAACTTGCTTTGCTGTTCCCTGCCCCCCACTCCCATTATAAACTGATGTTGTAATGTGCATAGTTAAAAATAGGCTTAGGAAATTTTCCCCTCAGCCATCTAAACACACCGGCATTTGTTATTATTGGCACAAAAATTAGGGTTACTTTCATTATGACTCTCATTTACATTTATGTAGTTTCAGCAAAATGATTCTGAAAGAGTAAAACACTCTTAACATTCAAACAACTGGTTGCTAACGTAGAGACTGGATGATTCATCTGCACTGGGGCCTGCCCTCAGTTGAGCTGCTACAGCTTTATAAATAGGAGCAATAACCATAACAAAATAAATCCACTTCAGCAAACAGTGTAACTGTATGCTCAAATTCCTTTTTACTGAGAAACTATACAAGTAGTACTGAATCCTTGAAGTTTGCTTTAAACCTAGTGGTGAAACTTCCATTGGGTTCCAAAACCAGGTTAGTTTTGGCTGCTTTTGAAAAATCCCATTCTTATACATACCCTTGAAGACAGTTTTATTAGAGACAAAGCTGAGCATATGCTGAACTCTTGCCAAATGAAAAAGATTATATGACAGGATTGCATACAGCAACAGGACTTTGAATCCTGTGGGATTCAAATTCTGTAAAGGAAGCCCACTTAAGTTATGATCTCCTCCCCATCTCCCCTTGTTTCAGAAGCAATCTTTCAGTCTATATGCCTCATGTTAAAAGGACTAGTCCCAGCCTAATTTATTAGGTATTAAATGTGTAGATCTCAAAGGCAAGAGCAAATATTCTGGAATTTCTGAGAAGAGGATAGATTCTAATCAAATGGAACATGCTTCAGAATATGATCACAAATGTTCTTTTAAGTGGAAGAGATAAAATATAACATCTGCTAAGCTTCTTGTGACTGATTTCCTAACTTTCACGGATCCAGTAGAAAAGTGAAAAAATACTAAATAAACGTACCCAACTCATGAGTTCAAATGCCAGTAGCTCATGGCCATCGTGGACAATGCTGTATCAAATTCTGTTCTCCTAAAAGGAACTATTGTGCTTAACACCCTAATGGATTCCTAATAAAAGAAAGGGGAAACACTTTTTCATGATTCCATATAAGTGTACAGTATGTCAGTAATCCAGTAAATAATTGGTTTTCCATTTACAAATATATGATATTCTTTTATTTGAGATTGCTCAATCTTGAAAAATACCAATAAAAATCTCCCAGAAATATGTCCTGAATCTCAGTAGATATTTTCAGTGCCAATGAAAGGATTTTCACTGGGGCCAAAAAACCCCAAAAGGCACAAACTATAATCTCTGGCCATCACAAAATATTGCTGTATGTTACTACCACTATAAAGCATTGACTTCACTGGGGAAATAAGTTGCTGCACAGCTGAAACTTCAGTTTTATTGATTGTTCCTCTAGATGCATCCTAAATTCCAATCTAAAAGTTACTGTGGAAAACATCTTAAGATAGTATGTTTGGGACTTTAAAATATGTGCTTAAAAGAATGATCCTTTATTGGTTCATAGTTGTTGCCATGCATATATTTTTTTAATCTAGTCTTTATAAAGAGATACATACCAGAATTCAAAATGTGGCCATTATACAAATAAGAAGTTTCAGCTTGATTTCAAAGGAAGTGAGCTCAGGGTGGAAGTATGTTAATGCAAATACAGAGTCAGAGATGAAGGCTGCTTATTGTGGAGACCAAGAGCGGGTGTCTACCAGGTCTCAGATGAAATACTAGCCTTAAAACACATTGCTTAAAAAACCCCAAACTTCTTCTAAAGCTAAAGTTTTTGTTTTTTTAAAAAAATCAGTCACTTTAGAGAGAAAAATGATGCAGCACCAAATAAGTACAGCAGCTGTTTAGAACAATATGCACAAAAGAAGAAAAAGATTATATTTTCATAGCTAGCTTCAAAACTGGCTGCCATATGTTTGACTGAGAGAGCACTGAGGTACACACTTCCTTAGAACTAAAGAAAAAGCAGTAGCAGTGTTTGTTATAAGTTAGGATGGATCTTCCTGATGCAGGAACTTAAGATGCCACACCTGTATCTCTGGAGGATCCATCTCTAAGACCAGAATATGCTTGAGCTCCGATATCTTGAAGGTAGAGTGCTTATCACTGAAAAATTCAATGTACAGATATAATTTAGGAAACATTACTGATGAACTGCTGTAATTTTTGTATATTTCTGCCATGTGGCAGTCCAAAACTGATGAAACCAAAGATACTTCGGCCTCCCTAGGTTGCTACCTGTGTGTGACTTAACCATTTGAATAAAGGCACACAGAAAGGCAAGGAAAGCACAAAGCTCAAAGTAAGGTTCCCTGACTCCAGACAGTTTGTGAATTTAAAACTGGAACACATAATTTTCTGTATCAAAAAATCTGCCTATTAATGCTGATGTCTTCCAGAATTGTTCTGCATCTCATGAATGGAAAAGAGGAGAACTCTGGATATAACTGGATTATGACTGGCAACAGCTTTGTGTGTGCAACATCTGTAGATATGATCAGATCATGTTTGTTGAATAGATTGAAAATAGGTCGAAAGAGAGACTCCATTTTGAAAATTAACACTCAGAGTCAAGATTATAGGAGAAGCATTGCAAGTATCACAAAGCAATTTTCCCCTCCAAAAAATAAATTTTACAATTATGTGGGAAATAAATAAACAAAGCAGGAAAAGTAGGGAAAAAATACATAATAAGCCCTAGGCTCATATATTCCACAACCAACAACAAAACCACTAACATTTAAAAAGGGTCAACATTTATGAATGACCATTTGCAAAGACTAACCAAGCTTATGAAAGAGTCTTTGGGGAGCAATAAAATATTCAACACTGAGAAGTCTGAAAGGACAACAAAATGAAGATGAAGACATACTCATGATAAGAAAGGCTAAGGTATAAAAGAAAGGATAATTACAGTTTAGAATTTTCCTTGCATATAAAGAATGAGATGTCAGTAAAAGAGAACTGACTCTTAAGAGACAGTGAGTAATTTATTGAGAGTACAGGATGACTCTGCTAAAATAATTACTTAATCATTTTCATCTAAGCTTGCAAAAAATGATTAGTTGAAAACTGCCAAACTCTTCAAAGAAATAAAATTGAGTTATAAAGGAGATTATAAAGACACACATATCCCAATACTCACATTTGGCTGTATTGAATACAGTAAAAAGCTTCATGTGCCAAGCAGAGGTGTACTTTGCCCTTTGCTGCTGGGAACTGATTACAGCCTCCTCCATGTAATAGCATGGCATCTGGGCAGCAATATTTGTAACAGCCTCCAGAAGTGAAGAAGTCATTATGACAACAGTGTGAGAGTGCAATATGATCTATTTGTACCTCTTCCCTCTTCCTGTATCCGTGACAGATAAAATTAATGCAATTGATTCCATATCGTTCCTTCTCATCTCATTTGCCATTTCTGCATGCTAGTGGAATTCCCAACTGGCCAGAAGAAGAAAGTTGAGGCAGCTTCACCAGATCCTAATTGCCAGTTTGTGAAATTATTAAAACTGTGTATCCAAGTCCTAGTTCGAAAGGAAGTAACAGGGGTAGGAGATACTGATTTTCAAGTGTTCATGTATCAGTCTTCCTTCTTTGAAGGAGAGAAAGCACCAGTGTGGAGAAATAAAAATATATATTTATTGATAGCATACTGGTTGTATACCCATTTCTAGGCCATCCAGCCAAGAAAACACAAATTTCCAGGGCTGAATAGCATTTCAGGTATAATGAAATAATCACATCCATATCTTCCCATTTTTATTTAAGTTTGTCATATGGCCAAGTTAGTTATATAGGTAGAAATGTTGACATAATTTTCAACCCGTTTTTACCTTATTCTATTCATGTCTGTACTTATTTACCTTAAAGAGTGCTACATGGATTAGTTCATCTATATTTGTATGACACTTTTGAAGAGAACACAATATTCAGCATGAATGCTGAGTTCTGTTGTTCTTGCTGTACTTGAATAAAAAAAAAATCACTACAGAGGAATATTTAAAAAGATCTTTTAAATATGAGTAGTGCTAAATCACAAATTGCCTAAAATATGTGTATTTAAGAAAGCTATATTCAAGGACAGTACATCAGTTCTGCTCAAGTTCTTACACCTGACCTACACTTCTACTTATGCCACTGGTATACAAGCCATGCTCCCTAAATATTTAATTTTAAGTGCTGCCATTCTATCATATTGATGTCCTTCCTTCTTGTTTAAATGATTCCAGCCTTAGATAAGATGTTACCCTGGAATAATACATGATCATAGCTTTAATCAAGTGCTGTGCAATGTATCTTAACCCCTTACAAAAATGAAGAACTGAACCAGTTTGTAAATCCGCTATGCCTTTGGGCTGGAAGGAAGAACTGAAAAGGACAGAAGAGCAATAGAAACAAATCTCAATTATTCAGCACTTACTACAGTGCTTTTTTGCTATAAATAGGAATAATACATGACATCTCTGGCAAGAAGTGGATTATCAGCCATCTCAGTAATATCCAAGAGGCAACACAATCTCTGACAATCATTTATTAAAAATGAGGGTGGCAAGAGGGAAATTTCATCCACAACAAGGTTAGTGCAGTTTCTGCTCCTTCAGCAAAAGGAAGTTCTCTATTGATTTTTCAAGTGGCCTGACTACCTGCAGATCACACAGGTCTAGCCTGAATCACTGCAATAAGGTCTGGGACAGAAGTGGACCAGATGCTATTCCCACACCAAGCTCATTAACCACAAGAAACATATTAAAGCCATTGACTTCAGCGGAATTACATCAGTGTAAATTAGAAGTGCAACAGCTCAAACAAGTCAGGCCACCAGATGGCAGATCATTAATAGTTTAAAGCCTGTTTTGAGATCTGGTCATTATTTCACATTCTGAAATTTCATTAATATTAAAAGGCAGGGCTTCATTTAATAAAACAACACTGCCTTTATAGGAGAAGGGACTGTTTTGGACAGGAGATCTTGGATTTTTGAAACAAATCTAAATGAAAGAAAGCCTCCTGACCGCAGTATTTTCTATGAAATACATGCAGGTTTATAAATACCTGTAACTGCTGCTTCTCAGTTGACATGCCACAACCATAATCAATTTGAGACTGAGAAACAAGACCTAATCAAAAAGCTTTGTTAAGACTTCCTAGTGAAAAATCAGGCTGAGAAATACAGTGAAGCTATATATAATATTTGGTACAGAGTGGATACAGTGGAGGTACATCCTCCCTGCTGTCATTAGCAGATCCACAATATACTATGCTCACATATACAGCAACCTTATTTATTTGGGTATTTAAGTAAAAGGATTTTCATCACCCTTCACTACAGCTGATGTTCCAGGCTGCACTTTGGAAGTCAGATTTCATGAAAAATACTCCCAGTGGCGCATAAAAACAGTGGTGATGGTTTTGCTCAAAATACAACAACTGATGAGCAACCTTTCATTGATGTAGAATTTATTTTTTTCAGAAAGCTTTTAAAACCTCTCTTGTATAACTGAATCATAGCCAATCTCAGAAAATTAATACATTGTAGAGTTGTGGGTTTTTTTGTGAGCAGCTCAGTTCATGTAGATATACAATATATGTTATATGTACAATATAAAGATCTGCCCTTGTGATGACATATTTCAAGCCTAGAGATTAGAGTCCAGGAAAAGCGTGTAATAAATTAATTGAACTTAATGAAAATGTATATTTTTGGCTAGATTTTTCTGTGTAGTTTAATGTAACTAATTCACTAGGCTTGGTTGTATGTCAGAATGTGTTGTTTAAACACTGACATATACACTCTCTGCATCTCTGGAGACCAGGCTTTCAAGACTTGCTCTCCCACTCCATTTGAACACCAGGACTGAAATAACAGCAGTGGATTTACAGAACCCTGACATGCCAGGCAATGAAGTAACTTTTTTCTTTGCTCCTTGGGGAAATCCAGTGGGATTAAAAGGAAAATAAGTGACCATGTTCTTATTAAGCTGGCAAGCATGAATCTCTGGAATAGGATCAGACATTGGCTGTCAAGGCTCTAGTGAAGTTGTATAACACTCCAAAACTATACAGCCGTCTCCAGGAAGGAGAATGCAATATGAAACTATTTTTCAAAACAAAAAGCCCACAATTTAAAAATCAGGGTCTGACGTAAATCCAACAGGCTGTTTCTGTTGGGTGTTACATGAGGGAAAAAATTGCCCCCGTTACATTAACAATAAGTGGATTGCTCATTTTAAAATGACTAGCATAATTTGGACTGCAGAACACATGGTCCATAGCTGGTTAATTCTAAAATAGTTAATACTGTGATGCTCATGTTAAAATTAAAATATTGATTTGGCTCATGTTTTAAGTTACGTAATTAATTATCAGCCATTCAGAATAGAAAATAGTTTTCAAAAAAGCAATCTAGCTTCATAAAAGCTAAACCGAACTTATTACACAAGATCTCAGTCATATCCAGTTTTATTCTCATTCCTAGTTAGATATAAAGAAACAAGCAGCATTCATGCCCTCAATAGAGTTTGGAAATTCACAAAAACATTGAAGCAGCTTGTTAGCATAGCAATATAACATATTCATTATATGCCAATTGAAGTATTGCGAAGTTTGCAGCTGTTGTCATGAAGATATATTGATATTAGATAGGATTCATTACAATTTTACACCATTCTAGCTTGTATTGTCCCTGCTTTCAGGCTAAGTAAAGAGCTATTTCCACAACAACTAGGGAACAATTCATTTGTATCCTTTCAGAACACACAACATCATTACCTCTGTGCCAAAACAACCTTCTGATGGAAGGCCCTTCTAAATGACAAATTGCACATTCAAGAAATCGAGTTTGGACTACAGTTCCAAAATTGTTCTCTGTTGTATTCCTAACCTGTGCGTGTTGATGAGCTGATGAGTTTCAACTTTAGTAACTATATTTTATTACTGGATATACCTGTCTGTTATGCAAATAGTTTCAATAAAGCACACAGATACCTTGTACATTCAACTGCAACCAGCTAATCAAGTATGTTTGCCTTCCCACATTTAGTTGCACCCACAGACAAGGGGAATGGACATAACTTAGAATCATACTTCTCTGCACATATTTGCCACATTTTAAAAAACTAAAATCATGCAACCTAGCATAACCTAAAGATTTGGCCAGCCATACATATAATTGTACTTTAAAACTGCACAAACACTTGTGAATCCCAATTACTGGAATCATACATGCATGAAGCTGCATGCTGCACGTGCATCTGAAGCCAGCGGAGCGATGAGCACTATCCATCTGATCAGATTTTCTGAATATGCATGTACCCCAAGATGAATTATCAAAATCCAATTAAAAATATATAAATCCCCCACTACTGAAGATTCTCTATAGAGTAACAAATGGTGATAAAATAGCAGTTCATCAACATTTCCATTAGGAATTAGTTTGTTCAAATGTCTAAAAGCAATTAAACCCATAAAAAGTACTTTAGTTATTTATTTGCATTTTTACTAGTCTCTAATACTAGAACACCATAGGTGCCCTTGGCAGTCTTTTGAAGAAAGTAATAAAAGATAATAATACCTAGATCTTTTCACTAGTAGACCTTAAAGTGCTTTAGAGAGGAACTAAGTCTCTTTATATTCTCTAGTTGCAGCAAGTGAAAAACCACATCTATACATGTGTATCCATATTTTGCCTGTAACAGTGGTGTACTAGTTTGTGGTGTACTATGTTATCTTAGAGTTAGCTCAGATTAAAAATACACCTGCTCTAGCTTATTACACTCCTTAGAATT
This sequence comes from Aegotheles bennettii, assembly GCA_013398125.1. Taxonomy (NCBI): domain Eukaryota; kingdom Metazoa; phylum Chordata; class Aves; order Caprimulgiformes; family Aegothelidae; genus Aegotheles; species Aegotheles bennettii. Next base: position 1,489,071 of record VZRW01007582.1, on the reverse strand, counting down.
TTTTTTCCTGGAAGAAATGATGAAAAATGCTTGAGTGTTTCAAGACTATCAAGCATAACACATAATCCATTCATATTCCTGGAAGCTTATGAAAGTCAGTTAACATTCAGATGTCCATCCCCAGACTCATTCATTGGTGCCAGATAAGAAAACAACATGAGCCTCTCTTGCCTAAAGTACAGAAATAATAATTAAACCTCTTTAATGGATGCACTGTTAGAAGATTTCAACACCCTTATAGTTCATAACTCTAATTTCTTTACTCAGAGACTCTGAGTCTATGCATTAAAATCCTGATCCTGTTCATTAAACAAGAAGTGTGATCACAACATTTTTGAAATGTGACCAAATCAGTTTTGCAGAAGAGAAAACAAATGCTTCAAAGAGGATAAAACATTCAGTACTTGTCAAGTAGTACTTCAATTTTAAAGAGAAATAGCAAATGCACTCTGGGTCCTAGTTTATTTTTATACTTATCTGTATGTTTGCCTTGTCTCATTCAAATGTTTGAAATACATCTCCATCTGTTGAGAACTATGGAATGTAGAAAACATTGCTTTCATGACGATTGAATGATGTAATTCAGATCTCAGCTAAAGACCATCATAGTTACTCAGGAAACTAAGTCCAAGTTTCTTCAATCACATGTTAGGCTTCGATTCATCTCCTTTCATTTAGGAGAAGAAATGTTAATCATGAAACTTCCCTCTTCTCAGATTAGGATGAGGATCACAGTCTATTGTATACACACGATCACAGTATAACTGTACTTTACTCCACAATTACAATTTTGATAATAAGAGCCCTTCCTTCAAGCAACAAATTATTAATTAGTAGAAAGCAAGCATCTTACAAACACTGAAAAATGCTAGATACACCTTGCTTTCTTCTTAAGTTCACCTGTACCATTCTACTGGGATAACCAATTCCAAACTTCCACAGACTTCTTCCATGAGGCATACCCTGCAAGTGATGCCCGTAACGCCTCCTGATGTTAGACAATTGTTTTTCTTCTTAAGAAGATTAAGTATTTTACACCCTTAGAATTTCTTGTTTCCTGGCCAAAGGCCTCAAAAACCACACACATACATGACTGCCTTGTCTGGCACGCCAATTTTACCTCCCAGGTGTTTTTCTTCACAAATCCAATGTAAGTTTTAAAGCAATGATACTCCATTCATGAATTTCTATCATAGACCCTGGCTCCATACACACACTGTGGTTGCTGTCAAGCATCTCGTGCTGCCTACTTCCCCTGTATTTCGAGAAAACTTCCACCTCTGCCATATTCCAACTCTTTCCCATGTTCCCTTCCTTCCACTCCCACCATGTCCCCCCATTTTCTCGTTCCAGACACTCCCAACCAATCCTGAAATGTTCTACCACCCACTCATACTCTCACCATCTCCCTTTTACAACAGCAAAGACTGAGTTTTTGCTATACCTCCCTGTCTATCCCTTCTCGCCTGCCTCCTCTTTTCAGTTACCTTTAGCTGCTCAGTGTCCCAAAATGCAGCAGAAGACCTATCATACACTAGATGACTTCACACAGTGCACCTCAAAACATAGTACAGGCTGTTTGGTTCATTCAGAGCTTATAATTCCCATTAGGCAGCCGTTCTGGTGGAGTGGATGTACACCTTGGCTGCTTGGCCACCCAGCCAAGCAACATGTCTGTCTGTCCTGGTCAGTCAGACATTTGGTTGTGGTATTGCCTGTCAGTCCCAAGGTGAAACAAATAACACAGGCTGCCTCTTATCTGCTGATATGCCAAAGCAATTGTCCTGCAAAGCACATGCTGTGTTAGTCTCCGAGTTCCTCTCAATAACTAGGTGTCATATCAATATTTATAGAATTTTACACAGCCTCATCTGTGGAATTCATAACATTATTACATTCAGCTCCCCTTCTGTCACAATCATATGTGACATTATATTTTATTTTAAAATATGTACATGCCCTAACTTTGCTTGATAATTCTAAATAGGATCTTTGCAAAGCTACAGAACATATGTTTGCTTCTGCTAATTGATATAAACTGTTTTCCTTTTTAGAGAGCTCTGTTCAAAACAATTCCAAAATAATTGGATATAAACCAGAAAATTAACTGTTTCAAGGTGGAATGGAAGACAACAGTGCTGATTGATTGGCCCATTATAAAGGAGGGATCCAGATTAACTTGCATCTTGTGATGGCCTTTGTTGTTCCATCAAGATGTAACTATAAAAGCATGATGCTTAGTTCCCCTGCCTGCACAAGTGACAGTAATACATGCCTATTTATTCTGAAAGTTTATCATCAGATCCTAGCACTTTTGTATAGGTGATGAAAATTATGAGCCCACATTCAGATGATTAAAAAAAGTACGTATCAACATAAGAGTAAGATTATGCTAGGAAGAAGTGTTAGCACTTTACAAAAATATGGATGAAAACTGACTTGCACTAACAAACCTGTTAATAGAAATAAAATGCACAAATTTTCACTTAACATGCTATTTCCATTTTTTTCCCCCCACACTTGGTACTTTTTAAATACTTGCCGAAATATACTTGATTTCTTCAGCTAATGAGTATTTAAACTGTCAACACCCGTGCCAGCAAAGTAATGGAAATGAACTTTTTCACCTACAAATCCCATCCCCTCAAAAGGTAAGGATTACTGATGTAACTTGGATTGTATACAAATGCAATGGAAGAGAAATATATATGAAAGCAGTAAAGGGAATGGTCTGATGAATGATCAAAAGATTTCAGAGTATGCACAACACACAAGCCGAGTTTCTCACACATATGGAAATATGAGAGAAATGTTTTCCTGGGGATATCACCTCCAATCATCACATAGAAACAAACCAAAAAAATACACTTCTACAGGTGATTCTGCTTTGGAGGAAGAGGGGTTTAAGGTAAAAGGCAAAATGAAAAAAAATAGTTTATGTATTTTTCATTAAAGGCATGAGCATATTCACATTGGACACAATGTAAGTACATAAGGTATCCCCGGTGACAACACATGAATAGGGAATGTGTCTTGCTTCATCGACTCAAATATTCACAGGCAAAATAATTCAGGGGAAGAATAGCCTGGAAGCTGTTAATTTAAACTGCAAATAAGAAAAATGTGTCTGAACAGCAATAGTGGATCTTCATCTGAAGTAGAACAGATAGGCCATATATATTGATTTTATCTTTAGAATCTTTGGAAGCCAAAAGTTTGCAGGATTAATTAGCAATTGTGTTAATTAAGGAGTCAGGTCACTGTCATAGTATCATCAGGCTTGGCATGGTGGAACACTTTTCAACCCATTTTAAATTTATGACCTTGTTGCTTTTGCTTCAAGCTTTTCAAGCAGCTTTGAGCTCTGAATTGGCCTCACGTTTAATTTGGTTTCCTTCTTGCTCTGGAATAGTGAATTTCAACTTGTTTTGCTATCTAAACATTATGGTGGTACAGTGCAATGAGATCTTTGCACAGAATGTTATTTTCTGATTCATTCTTTTGCTGTTGTGGTCTTACCTGTAAATATTCAACCCACACAGACTCCAAAAGAGTGCATGAGGGAACTAGGATGAAACAGCATTTCCAGGAGTCAATTATACTTTGAAATCAATTTTGATCTCATCCTGTTTACAATCCTTCACTGTGTTTCCTTATGACAAACTGGGTTCAGCAGAGTCCCACCCTGGGTCAGAGGAAATGGAAAATTCTAACTCTCCTTCTTCCACCAACAAAAGGAATAAAAATTTTCTTCAGAATCTATTTTGACACCAGATTAGAAACAAAAGCTAAAATGTAAGCACTAAACTCGCCATCAGACCAACCTGCCTTTAATATGAGTTTCTAACACAAACACACACTCCAGGAAAAACTGTTCAAATACACTGAATGATGAAACTATAAGATCTTTATCAAAGGATAAAGAAATCGTGAACATTTTTGCTTTGTGAAGGAAAATGTCTTCAGTGTTTTACTGCTATAACCCTTGCCTTCACCACCACAACCCTGTGGTGCAAATAACTCAGGGTTTGCATGGTCAAAGCCTGGTTTGATTTTGTTATTACTACTATAATGTGTCTCAGTGGAATAATGACATGACAGAATTTCCTGGAAAATGAACTCAAATTAATCCTGAACTGAAGAAACACAAGTAACATATAAGCAGTGAAAGAGTTACGGGAAAAATTGACTTGGAGTTTATGTATTTCTTAAGCTTAAAAAAAATATATCAATTGGAGGACTTACACCACCAATCTGACATGCTGCCAGAATAAATAATTCAAAATACTGCTTTATACTCGGGTAGAAGTTATACCGGTAGCAACATGAGTTATTTTTGTATTTAATTGATAGTGGGTAAAAAAGTACCATCTGATAGATAAGAACCATGCTTACCTATGGTGATTTCATTGCAATTCCTGTAAAAGGGAAGATGAAGTCATGCTTTTTAAAAAACTGACGTATGATTGACAAGATCAGAATTTAATGGTACACTTCTGTAGATAGCAATCCTGACCAAGAGGGGAAGAAAATCCCATCAGTTTTTAGCAGAGATGTGAAAATCTATTCTGCAAATGCATTTGCATTTAGGAGCTATTGATTATAATATTTATTTATAGGATAAGAAACAGGATTCCAAGGCCAAAGTAAAATTAATACTGTGAATGTCTGCGTGTCCACTGGTCATATATTTTTAAGCTAAATATTTTCATTATTTATATCCTTTTTTTATGATGCCAAAACAACAATTGTACTTTATTTACATTAAATTACCGTAAATTCATGGCCAGATTTACCACTGCTGTAATGAAACATGGCATTCTAAAAAGGTGCAATGAAAAGCACCCTAAGTGCAGTGTGATTTGCCAATTCCTTTGGTGTTGATTAAAATTTCACAAAAGCACACTGAAGTCTGTAGTTTTTAGCATTTAATGTGTCACTGCAAAATATTAATCTGCTTTCATGATGACTCATTGTGAACAAAGAGTTTTATGAAAACCATATGGTGAATAACAAAATACAACCACATTAAAAAGTCTCATCAGAAAAAAATATATAAACCAGATTTTAAAAATCAGGCACACAAAATATGCAAAATTTTAAAATGCTGGCTCTGAAAAATAAAAACATTTTAAAATAGTATAGTTCATGGTATAAATCCAGGAAGTATCTTAGCTAATCGATTCACAGCCAGGAATCTGTCTCCAACTTGGTCTATGAAAACTCAGGACCAGGCTTCAGAATCCAATCCTTTAAAACACCCTAAAGCTACAGCGCATAAACAAGTGCACTCTTTTTTACTCCAGCAAGCATAAAAGTTATTGATATATTCACTGGAAACTCCTTGTGGCGTTTCCCTTTGTTAAGCTAAGGCCATCATGTTCCTTGCTTTTCCTTTCTCTGGGGGTGCTTTACTGTATAGTCACTTGCATCTCCACTAGATGGAGAATCCTTACTGGGATAGAAAGTGTGTCTAACAGTTACATTAATTGCACTGTAACCATGCAGCTGGCAGTACTAATCTTTCGCAGTTTATCTACCTTCTTTTTGGTATCTGCCTATGCCCCCGATTTGCATGGCATTTGTCATTCTGGATCCTTCTCTGCTTTATATTTTCCTAGCTTTTCAGTGCTACACATCATGCTTTTTTTGGTGTTTATAATCGAGTTTCCTTCAAAGGTATTTTTTCTTGGCATATTTTCCTTTGTCTTTGAGTTATCCAGATGGAATTTGCTAAGAGTTTCTCTCATCTGATAGTATTTTTAATTAGGAGAAAAACAACTTATTTCTTTCTCATCATATTTTTTGAGTTCTTCTTTAATTAAGAACTAATGCATGAAAAGATTAAATACATTATATTAAAATGAAGATGTATTAACCAACAGCATTAATGTTCTCATGGTCTATAGGGCAGAAGAGTGGAAAGAACCCTCTGATACAGAAAATTCAAACCTGGTACCAAGGGACACAAGCAAGTTCATTGGCATTTAATTAAAAATGTCATTGGAAGGCCGCTGAATAACTTCCATCTTAAACAATGAAGCCTAAATAGTGACTCAGTCTTGTCCAGATTATTCATTAGAAGAAGATCTCAGTGTCTAAGTACAATAGACTCTTAATGTCAGCTGCAAAATACTGTTCTTGTCATTCAGAGATACACAAGTTAAGCTATGTATTAGAAGACAACTAAAAAAGTTAATTTTGTGGAATGCACTTAATCTAGAACCAAAACATAGTTATGTCCCTGGGCTTCCAAGGAGAAACTGTACCGAATGAAAGAGGTGCTTGAACAGATGTGGGCTTCAGCACCCAGACAATAAATGTGATCTCTCTTGGCTTCAGTTTCCAAACTTAGTGCTTCGGACAGAAATAACTTTCAGAAGATACTAAATCCATGTAGGGCAGGAATACATTTGGTCTTTAATAAGGAAACTTGAAGCATTCATTGCTGGAGACAGGATAAAGAGAAAGAGTATAACCACAACTGAGAGCTCTGCTGGAGAAATACTGCATGATATGGTTGCTTTTCATAAGCAGGGGATGATGGCAATGATGGAACTGCCTGACTATTTTAAAAACACATAACATTCTATGGCAGTTAGAAATTAGAATCAGTTCATCCCACCTTCTTCAGTACAATCAAACAGTGTTGAGCTGAGCAAAAGAACAATATGAAAGATGAGCGAGATATGAGTGAGCTGAGAAACACTGAAAGCAAAGTAAAAGCCAAAAGCATCCCTGGTGTAATTTCAGTGCCTGAACCAAACACTAAGTAGTCATGCAACAGGTTTCTGTAGGATTGAAAGCTGCCTTCTGTTGGTTTCCTGTTTTCATTTGACTCTTTGTAAGAGCCATTCAGGGCTTGTCATTGTCAATGTAAAAAGCAATTCTAAGCACAAAGCTTTGACTATATGAGCAGATGGTGACTTTATCCATGAATGTTAGTTTGCCAGGCTGTATGCAGCAGGCTTTCACATTAAAATTTAATCGAGATGACCGTACAGATGTAGAACAAAACAATTTCAAACAGGCACAAAGCAAACAAGGAATGTGTCTAAATTGGGCAGGTTTGAATGACTGAAAACAAAATAGCTTGTGACTTGTTCTTAATATTCTTGTTCAATTGTTAGAACTAAAGAAAAATTCCCTTTAGCAGTTTAATATATATAGCACTATCAATATCATGTTCTCAGCTTAGAGAAACATCAATTTTTTCTTACTCACTCTGGCATTCTTTATATGATAGTATTAACGTGTGTATTGACAGATCCTGCAAATCCTGAAGACCAGGGAATGTTCACTCTTTAGCTTTTCAGAATTAACTTTTTGACAAAACAATCAAAACAAATTTAAAGGACAGAAATGGCTACCTGGCCATAAGGTCCACCAGCTAGAGCAAATACAAGGTGAGTTGGCAAGTGTACTACACACTTTATGAGATCAGATCTGAACAAGTACAGTCACTCTATAGTACTTGCACAAACCCTGCCATAGACACCAGTAAATATATAAAAAGGTTCTTTATATCAGTATGACAAACCCTCTTTCCACAGCAGAAAGCTATTGAAATGTCAAGAAATATGATAGCCATACTGCTACATCAGGAGGCTTGTTCTGTTTTGATGCAATAATCTGTGTTTGTAAACAACTCAGTCTTTCACAAGTGTGAGTTCCAAATAGGTACATGTGGCCTTTAAATAGAAGCATGTTTTTCTGGTTCCACCCAGAAATATGTAACACTATCCAGAGTCTCCCAAACAACCATCTTGATGCAACCAACCAACTAGATGTCTGTTTCACAGCTACCCCATATACAGTTTTCATGCATTCTTTATTTTAGCATTTTGAGACACCGCCTGCACAGAGATTAATAAGGTAAGAGGAAAATGTTCTTTTCTTGCGTACAGCAAGAAAAATATTCAACAGCCACAAACTTGTCTCTAACCTATGGATGTAAATTGAATACATCCACAGACAAATAATCATACATGTGGTGGCCATGGTTGAAAATTTGATCCACAACCCTCTGAGCTAAAATGTAATGGTAAGCTTATATTTAGGTTTCATGATTCAGTGAGATCTTGATATGTGAAAATCTGTCATGTCTGCTCTGGTAGGCAGCTGAAGTTTTTCGTAAACAGATACATTTCATTTATTTGTTAAAACTGAAATAGGTCAGGTATACAGAATCAATACCCTTATATTGTGGAAATACTCTTGAGACTAGAAATTCTAAAATAAGATTGTTTTTTGAAATACCCTCCTGTCACCTGCTTTTCTCAAAGAAGTCTGAGAAGGCATATTCATTAGTTTCAAATCAAATTGACCATGGTATGATTTGCATCATATAACATAATATGACAGTAGTTAAACCCTGAAATGACACAAGAGAAAAAAATCAATTATAAGAATTTTCAATTAAAAAGGTAGCCTGTAAACCTGCAAAGTCCCATAAACAAAGAGGAAAAGGATTATAGCTGGCAATGCTCTCAATGACTTAATTTACATGTGAAAGAGCTCAATTTCTAGTTAATTATACTGCAGACACAACCCTGAATATCCAGGGTATGAGTATTAATTTCTCATTAGAAAACTAACTTCTCTATTTTCTTTAAAGAATCATCATCTCAATGGTGTTCACAGATCTGCCGAAAAAAATGCAGCTAAAATATACCAAGTGTGACAGGTATTGATATCAAAAGTGTTTTGGCATGAGTGTTTTATTCATTCCAAGACTGTTTAGCTAAGTATTCTGCTTATCTCTTCTTCCGCTAGATGCTCCTGTGATTCCCCTAAGCTTTCTACCTTTAATTCATAATACACAGAAATGAATAGGAATTCAAGAAATCTACACACACCTTGCAAAAAAATATCTTTGGTCACATATTCCTTTCTTTACAATTCTCTGTCTTTGTTCCATGCCTATAAATCACATCTATTGACAGAGCAAGCTCACTTCAACAGCTGCTTAGACAGAGATTCACAACCAGATTTGTCCAGCCTTTTCACAAACATGTGCACAAACTGAGAATCCTAAACTGGTAGAGACACTTCTCATGGGCATACTGAGTGTTACATGATTTCTGCAGGGGTTTGTAGGTACTTTGAACATTTCACAGGATCCCTCATATATCAAGACATGTAAATTTGCCTATTCTCCCTTCCACCTTAACAGCTTTTCCTACTTTAAAATCAACTGCTATTCAAATTTATTAATACAAGGCATGGAGTTTGATGTTTTTCATAGCTCTGCTCTAATCATACCTGCTGTGGGACGATAGGACGTGAATGTGTGTTTACTCTCAACCTACATCTGAAGAGGAAGGACTTCTGGCACTGCAAATTATTTGAAGTGCTATTTAACCTTCCCTGGTATTGACATAATTTCCTTTGGGAGTGGAACAGAGCCTGTCATAGGTTATAGTTTTTATTCAGCACAGTAGATCTCATCTAGTTTGGCAAAGGTTCTTCTCTGGCAATTAATTCCATGTTTTATTCATCCCAGAATTCTTTAAAGCTGCAAATGAAAATGCCACTCTGTGCATTGCTAACCACATTATGAACCACCAGTATTGCAAATAAAGCTGCTTTTTGCATAGCAATCAGATTGCCTCTTTTCAGAGAAAATGAATTTAGCTCTGTATTTATCTCACCAATTGCATTCACAGCATTACAAAGTATCACCCACCTCTGATTTACATAATGCAAAACCTAATCTCTCTAAGTTACTAAACCAAAAGTGAGCCATACGATTCCTCCCGAGACCCAGAAAACACATTGTTTGAACTGTCAACCTATATGAATTAGCGTTAGTGGGGAAAAAAGTTTAGATACCATAAACAATATGAGAATAATTTCCTCAGAGTACATGTGTGCTGTAAATTCACTGCTTAAAGAAAAAACAGGACAGATGACCAAGCACATGTTGCTGAATTTGTATCTCCTCAATAAATATAAAAATGAAGAGATAATGTCTTGAGTTCAGTTCAGTTAAATCAAAGAAATAACATTTAAATGGAAAGCAGTGAGTGCTCTTACAATTATCCCTTCCAGATGCCCCTAGGGCTCCATCAAGTTTATGGGTAAGGTTAGTCAGTTTTCATTGTCCCACTGCAAGTTGGAAAAACGAAAATCTTTCCACAAAGAGGTATATAAACGTGTGTCCCAACTAGCAGGCAAACTACATTACAAAGAGTTACAATTCAGGGGCCAGGATCTGCTGTTCTTATTTCGGCACAACTCCCACTGACGTCAATGGGTTCTTCACTTGAAGCTGTTCTGAGTAAAAACAGACTGAACCCCAGGTTGAAATGCTGAAGCTTAGAAAAAGTCTATAGGGTACATTACTGTAGCTAAGTATTGCCAAGGGTTTTTAATTACTGCTTTGTACTGTAATTAGTGTTCCACCTCCTACTCTATTCGCATTATCAGTGTGTAAAGCGCCCTTCACAAATTTCTACAACAGAACTGATTGAGAGAGTGCATTAGAGACAGTGTTTTCATACTACAAATTCTTTTCCATTTTTAATTCTTTGTAAAGGTCCCTGTTCACTGGAACAGCTCACCAGTTTGGTGCATTATTATTACACAGACTTTCTTTCAAAGTGGCAGCAGTTTAGTTTTTTGAGATGAAATCATGTCACACCAGAAGCAATGCATATCACTTTTCTGTGGCACTCACCAAAATGGAGAGCATCATAAACACTAACAAATTTACTTTGAAGCTTCTGAGATAAATAAATACCTTAATTTTATATTCTAACAAAGAGACTATTCGCCTCAATATGTCAAATGCCATTGGTAGTGTGTGGCAAATCCAAGAGCAGAATCTAGGTCATCAGCTTCCCTATCTGTTCTATAAAGTACAAGATAAGAAAGCAAAAGCACAAGAGCACAAGAAACTACACAAGATCAATATTGAAGAGCTTTTAAAAGCATGAGAATAAATTCAGATCTGACCTGAGATAATGAAGCTGAAAGGAGTTCTACCCATTTTTCTCCTTCTTTCAGTATTTATACTTGTTCAGGTCTCCACAGCTACTAGCTTTGTAGATGAAATACATAGGTGGTGTTCTGTGTGCTTATAAAATATCTGTATTTTCCTCTGTACTGACTTCTTTTATAATATGCCTCTCTTTTTGAGTAAACCATATTGCTTCTGCTTCATTATTGGCTGAATGGAGTTTTGGAATATTTCTGCTTGTGAAAGATTCTGCCTGTGGGATAAGCCTACTGGTTAGAATCCTTTTCAGATAGTTCTCTACAGAACAGAAACAAGTCCATGTCTTCCAAAAATGCAAAAATCATTAATAATCCTTTAAAAACTAAGAAAGAGACACTAAAAACATCATTCATCTCACCTGCTTTAAAAGCCAAAGGAAAAAAATTACAAACATCTTACAATGACTCTGACATATTAATTCATGGAAGGATTTTATTGGCATTTGGTTCTGTCTCCAGAGCTTCAACTGAGGTTGTGGAAGATGGGATACAAGTGTGGAGAGAACGTCTGAAACCCTAATCTATATATATTTCTCTTCATAGTAAAACTAGGATAGAGAAAAAAGGGGATGTTACCTCTCCTAAACTGAATTTGTGATGTTCATTCTTGTCTCTTATTCATGATTGATTTTGAAAAACTTTAGTGATGCTGCATGGTGCCTCTTTATAATGGAAGTGCTCTGTGATCTTACATGGCAATATGTCAGTCTATTTTCTCTATCATACAGTATTATCACACAGAAATGTGAAAATACAAGTACCTAGAAAAGGGAGGAACTGCTTGTCTAACAGTACTGAAGAGCTTTTAGACTAAGGACAATATTGTCTCAAATGGACCAAGAATATATAATTCATAGAGTTAAACCAGGAAAGAGTTTTGAGTAGTTGGGGAATTTCCTTCCTCTCAAACATAACATCTCTTTTTTGGTGATACACTGATATATACAGGCACTTGTCAGTTGCAAAGCATTAAGGTATATAAAAACAGAAGTATAAAAATATATAAGTAATAAATAAGGTTTAATAATTAAAAAATTATTCTTCCCATAACTTCCTTGTGAATCTTGCTTATGGTTGAGAGAGAGAACTGAGAAACACATGTACTTTCAGCTAACTTAATCCAGACCATGTTACTATTAAACATATGATATGTAACAGATTAAAAGAAAAAAAAATCCCTAATGAAAGCTTGTAACATGCCTTATATTTCTCTAGTAGAGCCCTAGAAATGATCACTGAGGAATCCACTATTTTCACTGTAAAATATTTCTATCTAGTTTCTGCTGTGCTTTTGACTCCTGAAAATACTGATAAAATGATAACAGTTTTCCTGCAGCACTCACAGGAGGAGAGGCTGTGAGCATTCAAAGTCTCACACTCTTCATCAGCCACTGATGCCTTTCACTACTTGGGAAAGTTGGATGATTCAAAGGCATTCTATGCTGGTGGTTGGGAAGAAGTCTTGTCAAGAAATTTTTGTTGAAAGAGGCACAAAGAGTCCAAATTTTCTATTTCACAGTTTATTCACCTATTACTTTAGGATCTGAAAAATATTATAATTAATTTTATCTAACAAAAAAAAATAGGAGTGCTACTTGAGTCACCTGGCAAAGAATAGAGGGTGCATTAATTCCCTGCATTGGAGATAAACACTGCTAGTGTCAAAGCAATCCCTGACCTTGCCTGTGACATGTCTCAACAAGCACAGAGAAAATGAAATTGAAATAATTTAATGTTGGGTTTTTTTTAATCTTTTAACCTTTATGTAAGTTATACCACTGTAAAACTACTACCTCTTCAATTTACATCTCTTCACTAAAATCCTGTTGCACAAGAGAAAGGATTGATATGCACCAGCAATTACAGATCGATACAGTGTTTATCACTGATGGGGTAGAGCTTTTCTCTCTCTAATGCCTAATAGCCAAGGTTAATTTTCTAATCAGACCTGCATTTCCTCTATAGCTATGTTTTACTAAAGGCAATCATTCGGATGGTATGAGGCATAACAAATCAGTCATTTTTACCATGTCATTTTCAATGTTAATGTAGTGACTCTGAACACAATGAGTGCCTTGCACAGATGATGCCTATCTGGTTTCATGCAAGTTTTGCATTCTTGCAGTTATAATGCAAAGCCAGATGGTTCACTCAACCAGTGCCTGTTAGATCCAGCTCACAAAATTGGGGAGAAAGCCAGTATTCTTAGGAGCATGGATGTTCTACCATCTCTACCTCTTGGCCTGAAATTCGGCAGAAGTGAGAGTGATCAGAATTGTACTTGAAGTCTGCATGCAAGTGGTTTTGGCATTGCACTACAGTTACAGGAAAAACAGTCAGGCTGAAGGCTTGAATTATGATCTTGCTCTTTCCCCTCCTGCCTTCCATTGCCAACTTTTTCTTAATGTCCTTTCAAAAACCTGGCATCATAATAGAATGTAAAAAAGTGGAAAAAATTATGTTCAAATCCCTTGGATGTACTTGATTGATCCCATCCACAGTGAGCAAGCAGCCAGTAAGTTTCCCCTTGGGATTCTCAAGCAGAGAAATAGCCTCACATCACCTTATTCCCTTTTCTTTCTTTCTCTATTCATTTTAACATATTAAGGTGTGATTTGTGCTTACTTTTGGTTTTGTGGTGATTTGGATTATAAGAAATCAAAATTAGGGGAGTTTTATTTGCTGATTCCACTCAAAATGAGCCCTTGCATTTTAGCACCAGGAAGCACCAGGAATTGAAAGCTAAATATTTATTATTTCAAAGTTCTGGTCCACATTTGAAAAATACAGTCACTCAAAGGCTGGTCTCTAGAATATAGAGCCAGAATGTATGTCAAAAGGTTTAGTTCATTACCCTACCTTAATCCAGGATCCATTATCTATATTGAACAGGGACTCACTAGTTTTTCTTTCCTTGCTTGAATGAACAAGATCTAAGACAGGCTATAGTAGCGCAAAAGCCAGACTCCAAGCTGAGCTGAACTCTGCACCACTCTCCCATTCCCCTGGGCCAGAGGGGATGTGTTTGCCTTCACTATAACCTGATAAAGTTTATCAGCTGTTCTAACACCTGGCAGTTGAAGGTTTGGTCTACTCTTCAAGCCTCTGGCTTCTTCTGTGTTGGTAAGAGAGCAAGTAGTGAGATGTCATCTTAGCTGGCTTCAGAACAGCTGAGAAGCATCTCAGTCCCTGAAAGTGCTGATAGATTGTTTTGATTTGATGTAGTTTTTTTGCCATTTTAGATGTTTGCACTGCTCCAGCTGTACAAATGAAACTTGGAAACACAGGATAATACTGCAAATTATATTATTTCAACAAATTCGTTTCAATAAGGTTTTTGACAAGAAACTGAACTTTTTCATAGCCTAGTCTCTGCATAGGTGCTCTTATTCAGTATTGATGCTGTCCATCAGCAATAGTAACCCTTACAACAATCATTAGCCTTTACTGTAAGCTCAGCAAAACCTCCCATATACCATCCCTTCACTGCTTAGGTAAAATACTTAGGTTCAATACTTAGGTTCCAAACACAGATAAAGAAACATTTATACAGAAACTACACTAATGAACATAACTGAGACATCACCATGTATTAATCACTAGGACAAAAATACAAATTATTTTTTTAATCTTCCCTCAGCCTACCTTCTGAAGCAAACAGTGTCTAAAAGCCACTTCTGTTAAAGCTGAAATTAGGCATGATTCATTAGCCATGCTGATAAAGTAAGAACAACACAATTCAGCTCGAGCACCTCAAATCCTCTTGAAGAGAAGAGTCAAGTAATGGATACTACACTGATAATAAATTTATGATTTTCCAACTTAATTAGTAAGAGACAGCTTTTCCATTCTTTAGAAGCATTCACAACTGGTTGAAATTGGGTACCGAGTTTAGATACTGCAAGTCAGGAAGCTGATTTCTCTGGGATCACAGAATAATCAGTGAAGAAAAACCAGGCCTATTAGATTTCAGAGGACAAATTTCCACATCCTCTGGGAATCTTCTGAAATAAGCAGAGTACAATCCAAAATTTCAGTGTGGTTTCCTTCTTAAAGATATTTCTCTACAAAAAAGAACCCACGCCTCGAAGAGGGGTTCTATGAAATAACTGTTACGTAGCTCCATGGAAACAATTCTACAACTAGTAAAAAGCTTTCATACCATTAGCCCACTCTCCTTCAGAGGATTTATTTTTTGCTGGCAAATAAGGTCCACCATAACTACTTTCCTCACTTTGTTACACACACGAGAGAACACAGTAAATTTTGCAATTAGGTATGGAGGGGTTTTATCTCTAATAAATGATGTATGGCATGACTAAAACATTTGCTCATTTTCTGCAAACGGACTTTGGTATTTATGAAGCTGTTGGTTATACATAACTTCATTTGTAAGTATATTACAGCCTGGCAGGGTTTGAAAAGCTATTTTTTTTAACTGATTTTGTCTGTTTGGTACTTTGTGAAGCTGCTTGTGATTTACATGGTCAGTTACTGTTTCCTCCAAGCTGTAAATAAGTCATTAGCCTCTTTCCAACTGCCTATATGCAGCCTTTCCCAGGAACTGGGATGAACAAAGGTCTGTATGTGTGAGGGCACAGTGAAAAACAAAAAGGAAAAACTGAGTGTGGTTGAACCGAGCGCATTTGAATAAATATTCATGAATACAGCTTTACAGTATTTACTTAGCTTTACCCCTTAGTTTGTTTTTTCTTCCCCAAGGACTAATGAGAGAGGCATATGTACCTGCAGTATAACACTTGAGACATCAGTTCTGGTCTCTTCTAGAAATGATATCCTCCTTCTCCCAACTTGGACTTCATAACCATTTCAGATACTGTGACCCAAAATATCTCACTATGGCTCTAAAAGCAGAATGACAGTAGGAAGCATAAATGCTTCTGTCTGCAGTAATTTGAAGTGGAGCCAGTGCTTGAACACTTGCTTGTGTAGAATTTTCAATCCAGGCCTCCAAATCCAGACTTGCCAGCCAACACTGGTCGTTTTGTTTCCATCAAGAGCTATGTATGCACTAACACATCGGGATGTTCCACCTAAAAATTACACTTCTGGCTTGAGCTGGCCCTTCAGTATAAACATATTAGCTCTCTAATGTTTATGTATCTGCTTGACAACTCTCTAGCCATGAGGATGGAACTCTGCCAACCAAAATTCTCTCTTTCATCCTTAATGTAAACAGTTGCTTTGAAGTGCTCCAGGTTTATTGAATGAACAAATAACTTGTTTATGTAAAATATTCAGGGAAAATTTCCACAACATTTCAATATATAATTGCAGTTTGCTTTCAGATTCATATGGTATATCAACATGTCTGGTTTTATATGTATAGAGGCTCTCCTCTATAGCAAAATCTTAGAACAATGCTTATTCTGAAAGACAAAATTGTGAGTAGAAAAGTTGAGAAAACAAAGCAAGCTGGCTTAAGCCAAAATGCTCAAATCCAGATACATAAGGTTAAGCACCTAAAGTCATAGCTGCATACCAGTCACATAAATATTTTTAGAAGTGACAAGACTTTTAGAGGCATCATAAGTGGCTTTCCTGACAAAAATATTACTGTTTATCTGATAGTACTGTAAATCAGTTCATCCTGCAGTGTATAGTATTGATTTTTAAGTAGTATGCAATATAAATGAATAAAATATCAGCTGTAAGAATCAGTTTTACTTGTCTCTCCCTTGGGGCTGCCTCTTCCTGGACTGCTCCTCAACTGCAGGTTGAAGCAATCTTCCAGCTGCAGTCATTTGTATCTGTCTGCTCTCCAGTCTGGACTCTATGTGCTACTTTTGCAATTGATCTTTACAGTGCACAGCCAGTTGTTTCAGGAAGCAACAACCCAACTGTACTATGTGTATGGTAAGTACATTCATATGAGTGGGGTGCAGAGGGTATGTAGCCTAGTGTAGGATCCTACTCACAGCTAGAGAAAATGCATCTCTGAATGCCTCTGGTCTAGACTTTAATAGCCACCAGCGACGGCTTTAATATAAGGAGTACATTGTTCTCACTGATATTCTTACCCTCCTCTTGATTTAGTAATTTTACTTTTTAATGCACCATGTTTATTTTCACTAATTAAAAATCAGGTTCCATTTATCCTCTGCTGATTAAGATAATCTCCTTTAGTGGGCAAACAGCAAAAATACATAAATCCAGTGGATGCTTCTGAAAGTCATTATGACAAATTTTCTTAATCTGGAAAAACATACACTGAAATCAAAGAATTCAAACCTATTGTGTTTTTATAAACTCTTACCAGTAATTTTAGATTAATCAGATCAAAGTGTATTCTTAACATTTGCATGCTTCAAAAACATTTTTAAATTCAAATATTACTAAACTATAAGAAGCATGTACTGAGTGAAGTCAGCTGCTACTGAAGTCTTTAATTCAGGTGTTCTTGTACAAGCCTCACCTTCTAAGAGCACCACCAGTTAACCAACTTCTATTCCTATGTATCCTGTGAAAGTAGGACTGGAAAATATATTTCAATTCTGTCAGCAAGGCCAGTTTCCAGTGAGCCCTGGAGTCTCTCCAAAATCTGCAAAAGCAGCCAATGGGGAAATCCCAAAAATAGGTCCCTCCCAAGAAAAAAAAGAGACATTGGCAAGTACATCTATCTTCCAACACATCAGCCCTACACATAGGCATATTGTCTTTGAGGACGTTTCATTTGTGATTTACACATATAGTGGTTAACTTCTGTAACAGAAGGTAGTTTCTAGCACTTGGGATACCAGCCACAGGATAAGACTGTTCCATATATCTTGTATTTTAGACCATTTTTTAAAAAATTCCAATTCACTTTTTCCTACAGCTTGTAACTACACTTGCAGATGACCAATATGCTCAATTATCTACAGTAAACACATTTATCTCATTTATTAACGATAGTGTCATGCTCGTTCATGCTACATGAAGAATAAACTCAACCATTTTAGAATCAAGAATCTGAGTTAGATTAGGCTCCTGTTCTGTATTGCTCCTGTAACAGACAGTGGAGGAACTACCTCTTTCTGCTGACTCTAGGAACCCAAAGGAGACTGGTCTCTTAACCTTTTTGAACCAGATGCCTAGTGCTGAGCTGTGTGAGAACAATAATCTTTCCCCCAGTGATCCCATAGTTCATTCACTAGCTTTGATACCATTCTAAATCCCTCCACAAACCAGATGCTCCTGCAGTCAACTGCAAAAGCAGCGATAGCAGGAGGAGGAAGATATGAAGGTATGGGATCTGCTAATCTTTATACTGAGTAACTGAAGCTAGGAAATTTCATCAGGAACACTGCTCCTATTTACTGTCTTACTTAACTCTTCTTCAATCACAATCACCTTTCAGTTTAAGTAAAATTGAAATCACCTAAGAAGTGGAAGTGCTTTCCAATACCTGATGCATATTACAAGTTGGGATGCACCCTTGTTCTTCCTAGCTCCAGAACAGGAATGACTGCTCTGCAAATCTGTTGTTTAAGTCTCATCCTGTTCAGTACAATTCTCTTCTTGTTCTTCATAATTGAAATACAACATATCTGAAGTGGTTCAAGCTTCCAAGGACTTTCCTTGTTTTCTCAATGACAAAAAAGTTTGAGCAAATGCTGACATCTAATAACTACAGGATGTGTCAAGGTGAGGACTGAATATGTGCTTAGCACTGTGAATGGCTGCTCAGGCAAAGCAAGCAAGCTCCACTACAGCTGGCAAAGATGCTGCAGATGTAAAGTCCAGCTTACAAAGGTCTTTCTGGTCTTTGTAAAGCCCATAAAATAAAAGTACTCCATAATATAAATCAAAAGTAATTTACAATATCTCTCTCTCAAGCTGGTAAAAAAATGCCCTGTTTCAGATCAGCACTCTGTGCAATAGCCAAACATGGCAAAACACCAAGAAGAAAAGTGGAATGTCTCTCCCCCGCAACTGTTTATACTCAGGTCATTTGAATTGATTCTTAGTCCATAGACTCATTACTGGATTCTCAAAACTGGCTGTATTTTCCTGCTTATCTGAAAGGTAGGCAGTAAGTTCCCATTCCTCAGAAAGATTTAACTTCTCTGCTAAGCCCTGTGTTAAATTCATCTCCTCTTCATAGCTGCAACATTGACTTCAGTTTAAGATGAACTCAGCTGCTTATTTTTTTGATACAGACAAACTTCTTCCTCTCCCTCAACCATGACATTTTCTCACTGACTTTAACTGGATCTGACTGGTCTATTAACAAATTATTCAAATAATTTGAAAAGCCCGTGTCATGAAATAAATGTCTTCCATTCATCAATCTAAACTGATCTGTTTGGACATAATTGAACCATGCTGTCTTTACATGAGAGTTATTGCTCGGCTCTTCCTCTGTGCAATTTCTTCCTCAAAATATTTGCTCTTAAATAGGTTTAATTGTTTTCCTCTGCCCACACCGAGTCTGTCAGGAAGGTAAATGCACAACTAACCTTAACACACACTTTCCCAGGAAAGAGAGTAATTTATCATTCTAAGAACTATAGCAGATCTAGGAGACATTAATAATTTGCCAGCCAAGTGACCTACATATGGCAGGGTAGGCTACAATCAGCACAAGAAATCTTATATACACAAAAGAAGCATGACTACATCTGGTTTGAGTTGCCATCTTGCTTTTATCTGCTTTTGCTGAAAGTTTTGACTGCTTCTTTGACCGAGCATCTCTTTATGTTAGATCTCAACAAGAGAGCAATTGTATGCAGCAACACAACATTCTCACACTGTTATGATTATGTGCTAGTGGGAAGGTCTGGGAAACCACTAAGGGTGTATAAACAGCAATAAATTAGTTCCACCTTAAGTAGTAAGTGTAAAAGTAATAGCACAAATGTGTACTAACCTATTCTTGAAAAAAACAGTAAAGACCTACAAGTCTTTTTGCACATCCATCATAACAATAACCACTGTTCTTGTCATGTATCAACAATCACACATAACCATAGGCTTCTTAATCCACACAAGGCACTGTAACATTTGAGTGTTTACCTCGAGTGCTGATTTGGACCTCTCTTCCTGCTGCAAAACACTCCCCATGGCAGCCATCACCAGGTGATGAAGTTTTATTTTGAATACATCCACACTATGCCACTGATTTCTCCTCCACTGGGAAGTCAACCTAGAAGGTCCCATATGTCATCTACTATTCAAAGGAAAACTGCTATTCTGAGTGAAGGGTAAGGCTTCAGCTAGTCTGTAATTTCAAGCAGACTGAAATATGACTTGGACATAACCTGCACCACTGTGTTTATACTGTAAAACACACAAGTAAACAAAGCACACACACAAGACTCACTTTGAGGCACTAAGTTAATTTCTCTTAGTTCAAAATGGGGAGATTGAGAATTCACACTAAGTTTGTCTATATATCGTTCTTTATACCTCAGTGGTCACTGTAGGTTGCTCACTGTAGGTTGTTAAAAATCCATTCTGCTAGATGCCCCTCCATTGTCAAGGCAAGGAAACATTTTTGAAGAAGTCAAATGAATTATGTCTTGATGTGCTGTTGAATGCACATTCTGTTCTATGACTATTATCTCAAATAATGTTAACACATAAATGCCACTGTAAATTGTGCTGCAGGCATTAACAACTACTGTGCAATTGCCTTTTTGATAGGAAGAAGGGAAGAATTTGTGAAATACAAGCTCAGAAAATTCCCTGGAAATGCAGAGCTGGGACTGAATTAATGAACCTTATTAATCTCTCACAATCAGAAAGCATAAGGCACACAACACTCACCATTAAAAAGTAAGCATTTCCCACTGCTCTGCTACGGAACTGAACTGCTAGAATGTTTGTTTTTTAGAAGTGTTGACTATGCTGTTTCTCCTGGCTACCACTGAAAGTTTTGACTTTCAAAACAGCAAGTGGGATCAATCCTACAACAAGAATTTCTGTAAGCAGGCCACCTGCCAACAGGCCAACACCAAGCTATTCATCTTTGTAAAACAAATTAAAAAAGATTGTACTGGTGACCTATAAACATACCTCCCCATTTATTGAAACAGACTGACTAGTAATTGTTTTCAGAACTCCCAAAGCAAATTGGAGATTTTGCAGGATATGTGCTTGCATTTCATTCTCAAACTCTACGCTGAACTGAAGGTGCCAGTGGTGTATTGCATGAACTGTGAGATGTCCTGCTAGTTAACTTCTGAACAGAGTGCATTAAACATGCAGGCTATATTCATCCTCACCAGGAGTTACCCATCATGGACTCATTAGGTCCAACACCTAATAATCTGCTGTGAAATTTCAGTATCTGGTTTTGTCAATTGTTTCTGAATACAAACTATGTAACTTGTATCATACAGCAGCTGATGGACAGAGTATATAAGAAGTCTAGTTATACCACTGTTTCTTTGCTTTTCTTGTTTCAAAATCTTCTTGATACACTACATTGGTTTTACACTTCATTTTCAAGCATAATTTAGAGTTTGTACTACTCTAAGATGTAATACAACTGGCAATTATGTAGCATACCCTGCAATAGTATACTATTACACAGAATTAAACATTACTAAAACCCAATTATTGTTTCTAGCCTGTTATCCCTAGTGTGAGTAATATTTGGTACTCATGAAACATGCTAAATGAACAGACTCTCCCTTTACCCATAAAAGACACATGATACAGGCAGCCTGAGGTTTAAACAATCCCTGACCCTTACCAGTGTGCCTCATGTCTGACCTAGAGGTGGTTAGTTCAGCCCTCAAATTCCATTCAGTCCTTGACCTCTATGCTGAGACTGTCATCACAGGTGCCAATTAGTGGCAAAGCAGTTTTGGTGGGGGATTCTGTGACTGACCTGAGCATGACAGGCTCTGTATCCCATTACCTCTTCCTCCACAAACCACTTCTTTTTTCACTTGCTCCTTACTAATCCTGCTCTGATGCACTGTAGAGATTTAATTATCTTAACTGGCCTGTATTTGTGCAGCAAAGTGACAGTTCTTTACCACACCATTGACCTGTTCATTTCTCTACAGTCATAAGTAAAACAGTGATTAACTTCAGCTATATCAAAACAGGTATCACCAGAACTGGAGATGCTTTATAAGAGTTGTTTTCAGAAATACTCACACTTGGCCACATGCTGACTTGACCATGAACTCTTGCTCGTATGATGAGTTGAAACTGTTGATGATTTTAAGAAGATTACTTAGTAGTAACTACCTTCACATTTAGGGGTAATTCTGATTTATAGGTGTCCAGTCATAATCCCACAGACAGCAACCTTGTTTCAGTGCCTCCTCAGCCAAGCACATAGTGGCTGTCAAGATTCAGAACCCACAGTTCCTCTTGTGCTGAGCAGGAGCTTATCTTTAAGGAAGTTATCATTAGTTCATTTAAGTTATTCAACTAATCTGCTCCAATTTAACAAGAATATCACATGAATGGGATGGGGGACACTGAGGGGACAACACAACACTGAAACACCACAAGAGTTCCGTAGAAAGATGTAAGTAACAGCACAGATTGATTGAATACGGAACTGATTTGTTATGCTGAACTGTGAATCAGCTTGTAGCTGTAATCCAACTCAGAGCTAGCCACACTACTGGGAACAATCAAGCTCTAGGTCATACTCCATGACAAGATGGATACTTCGGGTCTGAAATTGTATGTAATAGGAGTGAGAAATGTTTTCATGCTAGCAGGAGTCAGAATAGCATAAGACCCAAGTTCAGCATTGCTGCATTAAGACCCTAGCACAATCTGAAAAATTGCCAGCCTCTTACATCTACCAACTCAACAACAAAATTGTCTGTTTGGTGCTGTTTCTCATTTCTGCCTGTAACCTTACTACAGTTAGCAATTTTGAAAGGGACATTTACAGGGCACTAGAAATACTCATGGTTTGTTTCAAAAAGCCTGCCTTCAGGTATTGAATTCACAAGAATTTTCTTTTTCTGTATTCCATTGTTAAAATATTTCCTTTAAAAATCAACATCCTGTGGGTATATATCACTTAATACTTTTGCAAAAATATACCTAAATAACATAAAAAGACTACAGAAAGTTTACAGTAGACTGTATGAATAGGAATATTTAGAGCTTGTATATCCTCCAGAATCATTCCTTGGAAGCTGAAAGAACAGAATTATTTCAATGAATGGTGCTTAGTCCAAAATGTCTCTCTCACCCCATGAACCTCCTGTAGTAAGTGCAGTTAAATGCCAACGCATGACTGCATCAGTCTAAATTCTGCTTTATGGACAGTGTCCAGGTTTATGACATCTTGGATATAAGAATATCAGGCCAAAGCCCAGGCTTTCCATTTCTTACAATGACGCCAAGTGGAAGTCATCCCAGCAGAGAGAGCCCAAATGATGCTTTATGCATCATTAAGCTCTGAAACAGTGATTTAAAATAGCTTTAGGTCCACGTGTGGGTCCTCTGTAGCAGTGAATTACATTTCCATGCACAGCCTCTTCAGTTGATTTCATTATCAGCAAAGCAATGTGGTAGTGAAGAGAATAATGTGTGAAGTTTAAAAATAAAACATGAAGTCTATTTTAATGATGAATTTTACTATCAAAATTTTACTACTAAAACCAAAGATTTCTCTGTTGCCAGTTTTAGGGGTTTGGATTGATGTATTTTTTTAAAAAAAGCCTTTGTGTATGAACTTGACTTTTGGATTTCAAACAGCTCAGTGATTATGCAGTGAAGGCCCATATTTTATGTATATTGTGTATATATACATACACACATGCATAACTGTGTGTGCATGCAGATCAACAGTGGTCATATGTTTCTGGCAAGTAACCAGTGAAAACATTCTGGATGTTCCTGTTTTATGCAACCTGCCGACAACAGAATCCTCATGACAGTATCTCGAGCCATGCTTAGCACTGACAAGCAATGAACACTGAATTTTATTTCACTGCTTCTATTGGGGGAAAACAAAAACAGCAGAAAAAAACCAAGTAGCCTGAGCTTGAATTACATTATAAAAATAGAGCAAGTCTTGTTTCATGTTTCAGTTCTGACTACAGCAATCTTGAGATCTGAAGAAACAGAAGAATCCCCAAATGATAAGAAATAAGTATTACTGAAAGATGGAGGTATTTGTGCAGTATCCACCAGAATATTTTTATAACCAATAATGGAAATAATTTTTTAATAAAAAAAGTCTCCAGCACAGTCATTATAAGACAACAGGTTAAAGGAAAATAACAAAGACCAAGGGACAAAGAAAGTTAATGGCAGCTTGGGTCCTAAATTACTATTATTTGCATTTTAATGTGATGAGAGCATTTCTTGACATTAATAGGAATTAGTCAGCATCACATGCTTCCTGTGATCTCATTGATTAGGGTGAAAGTCTCAGACTTCATACTTAATGGTGTTGTTTGCAGACATTAAAAATTCACACTTGCTCATACTCTGAACAAGTGAGAAAAGATTTGAGATCTATGTTATTTAGAATAGCTCTGGCTGATTTTTCCTGTTGCAGGGGAAATTCTTTGGAGAACTATCACTAGAGAAAATGAAATAATTGTTGCATAGAAAATATTCCCAGTCAGGTGACCCTACATTGTTTGTCTCAGACAAATGCACTGACATGCATTCAGAGATTTAGTTAATAAACTAAATAAAAAGCCTTCCTGTATTAAAGATCAATGTGGAACACTGCACTTATTTTTAACTCAAGGAAATTTTATCCCAGCACAGTTCTGTATTCTACAGATTTTAAAACAGGTTCTTGTGCAGATAGGGCACATTAACATGATAAAGATTGCATCACTCATACTCTACCTAACCTTAAGTACTGCTGCATGCATTGTACCAGTTGTTGCACAGTCAGCAAGTCACCCAAGATGCTAGGCAAATTCTTAACAGTCATTGCTTATAAGCAACACCCCTATATAGCTACTTGAAAATTGGATTCAATAATCCCTTGAGAGCCGCAGTTACATTTTGGTTACTCCATAGGCATACTCATTTACTGTACTCATATTGAGGAATATCCTACTCTGTAAGTAGTCTCAAATAAAAGAATGAGACCATTTGTCAAGTAAAATGTGGCGTGATAGTGGTTCTTAACTACAGAACAGCAAGAACAAATGTAATCACAATAGAAAATGTGCTTTAAAATTAAATCTGAGATCTAGAGAATCAATGAACAGTACATTAAAGCCTGTAGGAATCAAAGACAGTCCTTACATAAAATGTATGAAAAGTCAGAATGGAAAACAGAAAATAGGAAAAGTGAAAGGCATGATAGACCCATATGGGTCTATCAAGTGACATAAAGTAAATCTGTTGAGAAAGGAGAAACAAAGCAGGAGGTTTTGAATTAGACAAAAAAGCAATCCTCTTTTTCCATCCCTCTCACAAATAGTAATTTTTAAATACTAAATTTTAAACATTAGATTTTGAAAGGCAAACTTCAACTAAAAGTGGATTATATGATTCCTAGAATACAGACTACAGATCACTTCTTGTGCTTCAATGTTCTGGGTAAAAAGCTGTGTCTGCTCATCTTCATAAATTGAACAGAAACTTGCTACCTCCACAAGCTCTCCTCAAACATCATGAATTATTTTCTTCATTAAAAGCTTCCTCATTATTGTTAAATGAGATTATACTGAAATTCTGAAGAGTTTTGTCATTTCTTTTAGAAGCACACTTAATGAAAAATGTTTGTTTTTACTACACAAATATCACAAAAGATATCAACATAGTATGTTTAAGAAATTGTTTCTCTGAGAACTGCTAATTACAGTACAGCTGCATCCAGCTCCATCCTTTCAGTGTAATGAGCAAATCGGTTAGGCATTTAAAAATCTATTTAAAAA
The DNA here is from genome assembly GCA_013398125.1 of Aegotheles bennettii. Taxonomy (NCBI): domain Eukaryota; kingdom Metazoa; phylum Chordata; class Aves; order Caprimulgiformes; family Aegothelidae; genus Aegotheles; species Aegotheles bennettii. The sequence continues at coordinate 1,463,230 of VZRW01007582.1, read as the reverse complement.
CCTGATTTAAATGTTTTGATGGAGACAAGTGACGTGTGAATTCCAAAATGTTAATTTTGTTAAACAATTGGCTAAAGCTTGAAAAGAATCATAGACCACTGTGCAGCAACAAACAGATCTCATCATACTATATTAGTGAGAGAAATAGCCAAGTTCAAGCAAACAGTGGGTGGCAAGAGAGGTTAATGATGACAAACCAAGTTTGACCGTAAGTAATTTTCTACCCATGTATTCATTTTTAAAAGAGCTACTCCCCTCATATCAGTAGAAATAGTGTATATGGCCTTTGTTTTCTCTTGTTTAACCTTGAAACCTGGTCCCATGGTTGTCTTGAAACTGAGATGCCCACTAGAACCAATGAAGTGTGATCCATGTTTTCTTCAGGTCTTTGTAGCCATGAAAGTAAGACAAGCTGATAGTGTCTGCAGAAGTAATGGCCTCTCTGTAGGTCAATTGTTCAAAATACATGTGCATCATTTGCTTCCTGAGAAGGGTGAAAACATCACCCTTGAAAAAAACATGAAACCCTTGAAAACATGAAAACATCATGTTTTATTTTAAACAAGCAGTGGTTGGTGAATTTCAAAGGCCATTGTTTAGGTGATTGAACTAGTTAAAATCTTTTTGTGCTAAAATTTCAGCTGATTATGTTCCTTTCCTCTATTTTCTGATAAAGTATTCTGTATTAAATAACAAAAACCTTGGTAGCTTGCTAGGTGCTGTTCCTCAGCAATGCCCTACGCACCCCCTAAAAGTCATCTCTTGACAGCAGACAGTTGCAAACTCATTTTTTAATGGTCAGAAGAAAAAACCAAAAGGAGCAACTAATGTACTAAGAAGCCTGTCATTAACAGCAATGATGTCCATTCCTGTGACTGCAGCAGTAATAAATGATATTCAGTGGATTTATAATCCCAGTGATCTAGTAGACAGCTAAGTACTGTTCAGTGAGTGAAATATGAAACTGCAAAGTTTCATTTGACATCACATAGGTAATAACCTATTTTCCTCTCTCAAGCTGAGGTAAGGTCTCTCCTTCCTTTAGTAATTAAAATACAGCTAGCTTAAACTTCATTTTCTTGTACTATTAGAACACTGTACTCTCACACAACCTATAGCTGAGATCCCCCACTGAAAAATACAATCATCTGCAGTCTGAAAGTGGGGAGTTCCTAAGCACTGCAAGAACTGCACTTGAAATCAGGTCTATAGTCAATAATTCTTCCAGCATGTCCTCATCATTCAATCCATTAGAAGCTCCTCAATTAGTCACCTAGTATCTTGCCACAACGGAATTAAAAATCATGTGGGAAGAAGAACTGGCATAAACCTTAACAGTACAGGTTATATCAAGGTCTCCCAATGGTTTTGCACTATTGTAATAGCTATTAAACCTAAAATTCTCATTGACAAATTGCAACATCTGAGCCCATTGGAGAGCTCTTATTAATTCCAAACACTGATCCATTCCAAATGGTAAAGAGAATGAAGTTATATGTCTAGAATCACATATCTTACTAACAGGTTATAGAGAAAGATTGTTGCAAAATAAGAAAAAATGTTATACAAAATGAAATACCTTTTAGGGATTGACATATAAAGAATAATATGCAAGTAACTTATGCCAAGTTTTCTACTTATCTGGCTTCCCTATGAGTTATGCATTAACATAAACCAATATTTTCTTATCTTCTAATCCTAGCAGTAGAAATATAGAATACACGATTAGAATGTAACTATTCAGCAGCTTCTTAGACTATCAATTCAGCGTATTTTCCTGCACCTGTCAGCAAACAGCAGTGCAGTAAACAGAGACACAACAGCCTAACTTAACTATGAACATGTAACAAAGTAAATTACTTTATCAATTTAAGATAAATTGTTATGGTTGGCAAAAAAAGCATATGTTAGGCAACTGCTAGGCTTGACTTAAACAACTGACCTTCCATAGCAGCGTGAAAACAGTGCCTCAGTCCCTGCAGTTCTACCCCTAACAGCATGACATCTTGTTAGGTATGCAAGTAATGATCTTCTCGGGAACAATAACAGATTAACCACCACTAACTGAGTCCTTAGCTATACAGAGGTGCTGGCACTTCAGAGATCGTTATTCTCAGTAACATCTGATTTCAGCTGTAACTAACTTACATAAAGATGAAGCTAAACAGGAACCCATTATAGCTTTCTGGCTGTAGTGAGTGTGGGGGAAGAATTAATATGAGCTTATATTTGGCATATAATAAAGTAGTCTAAGGCTTCTGTAACCTTTCGCTATCTGGTACCTGAGTAACCACACTAACTCAATGAGCTGTCTTGTGGGAGATAAGGTGGAATTGCCAACCACACCATCTCCTTTGGAAGGACTTGGAAAAGTTGACTTATTTCTATTTTCAGATCATCTGACTAAAAACAGTTTCCAGAACTGTGAACCTTGTGTTCACAAAGAGTATACAAGTCCTAATTCAGAAACATATGTAACCTGTCTGATATCTCTTATTAACTAGATTGTTTTATTAATTAGGCTGCTAGGCAGATGCTTAAGGCAGCCTAGCTAAAGGTAGACATATAATGACTTTTGTAGAAATAAGAAAACACATCCTGCTTGTGTTAGAGACCAACTAAATATGAACTGGCTCTGAAAAAGAAGTTATATAGGTATAACTAAAAGAGGCCAACCTTATTAATTAAAGCACCAAGGCTGTGCAGCTGATGGGTAGATCTAACAAACCTGGACAGCTTACATCACAGACAGAGTAAACTTGCATCTGTTTGCAAAAGTGTGTGCAGACATACCCTAAGTACATACCCAGCTACACTGGGCAGATGCACATCCAAGACCTTGCTACTAAGTTTTAGTATGTAATGTCCCTTTGTGATTTGTCCTTAATCTCCCCATGTCCTGCATGTCCACCAGCGCAAATATGGTGATAATATTTATCTCCTAGAGACATGGCTCTTTAATTTTAATACATTTAAAACTTCCAAAGCATTTCAGTCTTCCTTACATTCCTCCCCATTTCCCCTCTTCAATTAACACTGTGCCTTTGTTTGTAAAACATCCCACTCTGCTCTGCTTTTCTCTCCACCCAGTCTTTTCCAAAAACACTGAAGGCAAGAGCAGAACTTTCCAATCCAGTATTTGGAATGGTTCATAATTAGGCAAAATGTGTTCACTGACACCTCTAGCAATTGCTCATTATGAAGAAGCTGAAAAAACAAATGAAGGAAAAAAGAATTAAGGAGGTCACTAAGGACTGAGCCATTTGAGACTTACAGAGTAATGAATAGCCTTCTGGAACAAGAGAACTCTGGCCACACAGACTGCTTTCTTTGGTGACCTGTTGAGACAGCTTATTTCTGTCACTCCTCTTGACCAAAACCTGGTAAACTAATGGCTTTCAAAAGGTGGAAATATTTTACATGTTTCAGTTAAGGACTATTTAAACATGAAATGTGTGGCCTGGGCAGGCTGTTAAGATGGGCACAGTAAGGATTTATCTCTTGAAAACTTTCCCCTGACGTGATTTTACTTAAGGACACGTGGATTGTGTGGTTTCTTTTTTAAGGCAAGAGCCAAAGTTTGGAGTGCAGAAAAGTCTCAAATCCTGTAGTTAGGGAATCCTTTTAAGAGAGCAACACATGGCTTTCATTGGTTTTGCTTTTACAGACAGAAAGCAAAGGGAGCCTAAGCAAAGTGGGAAAACAGAATGCAGCTCCATACTAGAACTACAGCAAAACTCATCATAAAAACTTACATACAGACAGTAATCAATATCTTGCACCAGAGCCAAGTTACAATTAAAACAACGTAAAATGAAATGACTGGAAGAAACACATTCCAGCACATACCAATTAATATCAGTATTTAACAAAGGAGGAGGTGAAGGGTGTAGATAGTAGAAGTATCTTCAAACTGTACCATATTATTTCCAAAAGAAAAAATGTCATTCATGTCTTCTATTCTGTCAGGGCTCAGCACTCCAGAGCACTGAGCAATCATGGTTCTCAGAAAAGTACAGAATACTTGATGGCTTTCAGCACCTTGCAAAACAAAAATATACTACTGTATTACATTTATGAACAAATGTTTCAAATCAATGAACCAACGCCACAGATTTTCAGTGAGGTATACAACACACAGACTGTGGCAACTGAACCTGACCCAAAGTCAATGGAATGATTCCTATCAATTTCTCTGGGACTGGGATAAGGCATTTACATATTTTGAAAGAGGCCAGATTGACAGCCCTGGAGATCATAAGTTCTGTTTATCCACATAACAAGCACAGTACAGACAGAAGCATGTGATTTTAACCCACACTGAGTTCCCTGACAGGAGGCCTCAGTCATTCATTTGAAGAACAGCTTTTTCAGGTGATAAAGGAATTTACCCATTTACCCCTTGGCCTCTATGCTGAAGCTGCCTATTACAGTCAGATGTTGGTAGCTTATTTGTCCTTCCCCAAACTGTTGTTACCTCCAGTGGTGCAGATTTAATTGGAACACTTTTGCCACAAGTTGAAAAGAGGATTTGTAACTTACTCCAGCCACAGCTGTGGCTAACCAGAACAAGTGGCTTTGCAGACTTATCTATTAAGTTACCTTACAAAACAAACTAGAAGCTTCAGCAACCTGAGAAAGTCCTGACCTTGAAGAGATGTAGTATCTACTCCTTAAGTTTGCATTTCTTTGTACATACAGCATGACAGTGGAAAGAGCATGGCATAGAAGCATTCTGCATTACTTTTTTACAAAATAACAAAACTTCACTATGTTGAACTAAAAGGTATAGTATTGTTTAATTTAATTCTACAGTTTCCTAAAAGGGTACTAAAACTCATGTAACTGTCTTTCAGTTTTCATCTAAGTAACTGTTTCAAACAATACAATTCCTGCTGCAGAACAAGACTCTTTATTTCCTCATTTACCCACCCCCAACCTTCAGCATGCCTTCACCTGCCCTGTCCCACATGGCTACAAACCATCAGCTCGGAGGTGAAGAAGGCAGGTGTTGTCTATGTAACCCACAACGAAGTTGACAGAGCTCATGCAAGGTGTGGGAGAGTCATGTTCCCCAGCTCTGTGGGGGGCTTTTGGGCAACCAACATGAAAAATCAGCCCGCACAAGGGTATATGTTTTTTCAACGGAGGACCTCTGGTAATTTTCAGGATGTCAACTAGCTCTCTAAACACTTACCTCATGCTATCCAGCCTTTTACCACCTAGCTTTGACACAATGCACACACACAGAAAGCTTTGCCACTCAAGAAACTCTTCAGCACATACAGATGAAGTCAATCTAAGTAGTTTTCCCCACCCTAACTCCATACTGGGGCTTAATCGTTCTGCCCTTTAAGAAAGTAACAGAAGGACAAATGCCTATTTGTAACTTAAGGTAGGTGCAAAAAAGTTCCAGTCAAACATGTCAGGCTCTTAAGAACAAAGGCCAGGAGAATTTTACAACATGAAAGGGTTGGGTTCAGCTTAGAATCCCTTCAGAAGCTTCGCCTGTTGTCATTGCTCCACTATTAACAGCATTGCTGCTTTGCACTTTCCCTTCCATTTTCACATTGGCACACAGCAGAGGAGGCAAAAGAGAACTTAATTATATCTAAAGTAGTGCACAAAATCCTAACAGCCTTCATTAAGTTTATCCTCAATGCCTCTTGCATGAGAGAACAGTGCTCTTCCATCCCTGTTTTACAAAAAGAGAAGTAGAGGCCAGAGATTTGTACTCAGCCTAGATGAAACTGCTTATGTGTCCAACTCCTGAAATCCTAACCATTGATTTAAGCACACTCTTATGACCTGGGCCAGAGTTATCTGAGTGGTTCTGAAAGCAAATAACACCATAAAGAAAAGGATGTATTTCCTGCCTCTTTCAACTCTTTAAGTTCCCCACATCTACTTTTGTTGCCCTCCTCTGGGAGATAAAGATGAGCTCTGCCCCTGACATCTCTATGGAAAATACATAGCATTTTTATTATTATTTACTTTTAAAATGTGGAATGAATTTCAAGGCTAGCAAAAGCAAGTCTGCAAATGCTTGCTGAAATCCAAACTTAGTTTTCTTTGCTCGTCTGCATCACTGTGAAATCGGAATTACCATGCCACAGGAACACCCAGCTGAAATCCAAATAGACTCCCACTTTCCTCTCAGGATACTCAAATTTTCCAGCATCTCTGACTAATTTAAGGATTAACAGATCTTTGGGATCTGGCCCAGTGTAAGGAGCGGGCCTAACATCCCAGCCAGGCACAGCAGGCAGCCATGAGTCAGAGTCTAGAGCAGAAGGGAAACTCTAGCTGGCACACCTCAGAGCTGATAGCTGCTGGCTGGCTGAAGGCCTCGTGTTAAGGAACTACAATTAAGACCCAAAGGGCTATGGAAGGAGACTTATAGCACCACCCCAGAGTCTGCATCACTTTGACCTGAGGAGAAGGCAGAGGTTGAAAAATCATCCCATTGAGGGATGCTAGCTGGCTAGCTATTACAGAAAAGCCAAAGAAACAGAGCCAAAACCAGCACCTTGTGCTTACAGTGCCAAATCATGTACAGCTTGTAAAAAAATGAAAGCAATAGGCTGAGACATCCAGGTAACTATCACATGCTTGCCATCAGGCTGAGAAACCCATACCTTTCTGCAGTCTTATGTATAAACAGATAGATCAGACATAATTTCTTCAAAATTAATGACATTATATCCCCATAAAAAGCAAAGGGATCAGAATAAGACTCAGCACTCCTGAGGAGCAATGGATTCACTCCAAGATGACTGGCCTTCAACACAAGCACATCATCAATACCAAAAAAAAGGAAAGAAAAATAATCCTACTTACAGTTCATCTCTAGTTTGACAACTGCTGGCAGAGAAAAGAAAGATGCCCTTCTCATTTAGACAGGGGGAATTGACCAGTCAGGCCTCTCTGCATTTGGCATAATTACAGAGTTCAGTGATTTTGATGAATTGTCTAATCTCTGTTCCCTGTTCCTAGAGTCCCATAATAAGAAGTCCTGTTCTCCCATCAACTCCTTTCGACACATAATAGCCTTCTGATTGAATACTCTTCAAAATTCTGTATTTTGTCAAACATAATTTAGATTAAACTCTTAAGGTGACACATCTCTGTTACTTATTCAAACCAAGAAATTGAAAACTCCCTCCAAACAAGGGCACATGTACAAGCTTGAATGTTCACAGTAAGCCCCTAATCTCTTACTTGTCTAAACAAGAGACCTAGAAATGAGCCTGAACATGACAAGTGCACATCTTTAGACAACCTACAGTGCCTTTAACCTTGGCTTTTATCTTTCTACTGAATGTCATTCAATCACTTTCTCTCCAAGGAGAGACACTGAGCTATGGTATAGATGCACAGAGCATGGCTAGTAGGAAACTACATCATGGAACAGAAAATGTGACACAGAAGTGACTATCCTAGTTTGAGAATACCAGGATAAAAGTTTTCTGTACTAACCTCAAACCACACCCAGGACACCGCCAGCGGCTGCAGCCTGTTCACATAGCCATTGCAATGACTGGGGAAGCAGCTGTACGGATGGGGAGGAGAGAATGAGTCAGGTGACCCAAATGGGCCAATCATGGTATTCCTGACCATGGTGCTCAGTGCAAAGTGAAGCCTAAGAGGGCTCTCTGCTAGCACCTGGGGCTGGTGTGCTAGCAGGGTCAGGTTTTGCTTGTTTGTCATCTCTCCCTGTGCTGTTGGTGGTGCTGCATCCTGTTTTCTTGCTGGAGAAGAACATCATGCACTGAGGCAGTGATCTTTTGGTTCAATGAAATCTTAATTAGCTCAGTCAGCAGAGAACAATTAGATAAACATGGAGATGTCTGATACCCTCCATCCAAAAGAGACCTACAAATGTAAGCACAAGTGAAAACATTGTAATGATATAGTTTCTTTGGTGCTTTGGTGATTTCCAAATATTTCTGCCTTGCCTCAGGATACAACTCCATTAGTACTCTGTCACTATCCTTCTGCTTTCTGGCAACTGATCTTTTTACTATTTTGTGTCTGTAATTCATGTTCTCAAAGCTACAATGAGTCCCAGTGCATATACTTTAAAAAGAACAGATGAAATGGCAGAGGTTGAAATATACCTTTCATATCAGAAAATGTATTTGGATTGTACTTCACCTAAGATCACTGAACTAAACAATATTCTTTACATATTTCATTCAGCATGAGTGAAAGGAAAGATAAATTTAAAAACCTCTGATCAGAGAGTATATCATGCAGGATGCTGGATTTGTTCTGACCCTTGGTTTTGAACCCTTGTTTTCATCTCTCTCCCCAGCACCACTCTCCCCGGAATCAGTGTCAAATACAGTAGAAGAACTCTCAAGATGCCAATGGGATTTTAATTATCTGAAATCTCTGTCATTTTTTCGATGCAAAGACAGAATGTCTGAGCTTAACACAGCAAAAAAAATAATATTCAGGATACCTGTTCTAAAGAGAACCACCAAGCATGGGCTGTATTGTTTTTCTTTCCTGGCATAGTCACTGCCGTTCAGTACAATACAGGACACCAAACTCCAAACACTTAGTCTGCAGATCATCAGAATGGTACTTGCTCAGGTTTCCCTTGTTGTCATTATCTCCTTACTCTATGCAAGCTTGAGAAATTTCTGTAACAGCAATTCCTAAATAGTGGTCTATAGGGAGCTGCCTTCCTCATTTCCACAGAAGCCCTTGGAAAGAGGGAATATGCACCAGCTTAGCTCTTGCAACATAACAAGTTGAGGAGATCAGCCAGCTGGAAGCTTCCCCTAGAGATCAGGCAAGAAATGAAAGTAAATCCAATAAGCACCAACTTGAGGCCTGAAGCTGCCAGCCATAACTAAGAAGCAACAGCCTTCAAGTGGAGAAAGAATCAAGACAGCCAAGTAGCCAATCATCAGGGCAAAGAACAGAGAGAATAAAGTGAACTAAAGGGAGGACAAACTCACACAATTTATTTTCTCACTTCAAAGGTCTGACTGTACTGAAATGAAACTATGACCCTTCACAATTGCTGTAGGTATGTTCACAATCCCTACAAAAAGAGAAGGTGGTGTTCACATGGCATTTAAGAATGACTCCCATGAAAAATCCCTGAACTGAGCAACTTCAGAGCAAAGGTTGAATAAAAGAGGTAAGTAAAGATACAGGGATTAAGGGTAGGAGACAAAATACAACATGGATTTAGCAGCAGTAGATCATGCCACACTAATCCAGTATCTTTTTCCTAAGGTAACTGATGGTCTAAGGAAACACAGCAGAAAAATACAGCAGACTGAATCCAGCAAAAACTCAAGGGATCATTTGATAAAATGCCATATCAAAAATATCTTATTACTAAAGATAGTGAAGATGGAGATTTATTAGACTGGTGAGGTGCTGCCTAAAAGCTTGATTTGTGTTCACAAAAGCTGCAGTTTTAGACTGGCCATTTCATATTTTCATTAAGATTCACAGCAGAAGACTGAGGAATGAAACAACTGAACCTGCTGATGACAAAAAATTAGAAGGTCTCATTAATAAGAAGATTAGGGTATCATACAGGAAGAAGTTGGTAGTTTATGATTGGAATGACAGAACTAGGATGTAATGTATCTCAAATCCCTGATTTATTAAATCTGCCATGGGTTTTCTTACAAACAACTTTCAAGTGATAGATATAAATGAATGAAAAATAATTAGGACAGATTTTCTTTTTCAGTTTCCTTGGCATCTTAGTGCAGCCTCCATGAATAAAAAACATCTAAAGCTTTATTTTTAAATCTTGTGATGCAATAAACAAAAGTTTTGCAGAAATGCAAGTTACACGATAACACCAAAGCACAAATTTGATTTTACAGCACAGAGTGTGTGGAACAAGGTTTTGCATTTTCTTCCACACTAGACATAAACATAGGCACCCTGAAGCCCTGCAGAACTAAATTCCAATATGTATATATGTATTTCCCCTGTACATGCTAGACTTGTTTTCAGTTACCCCTGAAGTATGAAGAACTGTCTTGAAAATGAAGCTAGGATGAGCTGAAATCAGCTTGTGAAGCATGTAGGCTTAGGCAACAGACCCAACAAAGCTTCAATCTTTGAGGTACAACTGTGAAATACAGAATGCCAGCAAGTTAGCTTCCAATGGCATGAAAAGACTTTTGAAATATGATGGAGGATGGGGGAGAAGAGAGGTGACAGTGAATGCAGAGAGATAACACTAAGCATTGTAAGTAATGAAGTCATGGGTAGGTCTTATTTTCTTTTAGAAGTTTCTTTGAGTTTCATCTTTTTCATGCCTGTGGAGACATCACAAAAACTGGCAGAAGAATTCTCACCACCCACACAGGATTTCCATTTTTCACAGGTACAGAAATGACAAGATATCTTTCATGATTTTAATATCAACACCAGTAAGATTTTCTTTAGTCTAGCAACAAGATTAAAAATAACTGTTCCACTATAAAATTTCAGTTTGATTTTCAACATAAAAACCATTTTAAGTCCAAGATATTGTGGTATAGAACTGATAAACAATTATTTTCTATCACCAACAAAACGGTAAAAATTCAAAAACTGTTCTATAAGTCTGCTTTTCAAAATACTATGCTTGAAGAAGGAAAAAAGAAAAACAATCTCTATGTGGCCTCATTCTCCTCCATGGATATGAGTTTAGCCCAGACTATGTTTACTACATTGCATCTGTCATCCCTCTGACTGAGCTCCCATGTGCATCACAGGAAGCCCAGGAAATCACCTAGATGACTGTAATGTATAATATTTAAATTAAAATTTGTGTGAGAAACCACACTGAAAACACAAACTTATACTTCAGGAAATAATTGGTGATCTTTGACAAAAAAGCCAAGAGTGTACGTAGAAGGTGTGTCCTCTGATCAGTCAGAAAAACAATTTGCTGGCTGTTGATGGCAAATTTTTGATGAAGAAGCATTTTTAATTCTGGTTTCAGAGACCTTTTATGATTTTTTTTTTCTGCTGAGTATTCCTCAAAGAGAAGACTTAACTCATATGGTGTTTAAGGCCTTGATTCTGTAAATACTTATGCCTAAGAACAATTTTATGTATACAAATGGCAATCTCATTAAATGTGATGTTCACTTGCATGAAGTTACTCATTTAGCTCCTAAATACTAAAGCTAAACTGAAGCTACAATGAGACCTGGAGGAATTGGTGTATTTAACATCTTGAGCATGCTATCTTTTTTTAAAAAAAAATTATTCATTCACATCATGTTCTGTGAAGAAGTCTTTGAAATACTTGTTTTGTTGAAATCATGCCTGCTTCTGGATTCTTCCCCCCACCATCTGCTCTATTTTCTGCTATTCACTTTCACTATGGGATTGGTCATCCAAGTCACTGCTGGTTTTGCTGTTTAGTTGAATGATTAGACTTTTAAAACAAGAAAAAAAAGATATTTCAAGATGGTGTGTACTGTTTCTGAATGGAATGCATTGACATGCATGCTTGGGAGGCACACTCAACATAAGAACTGAGAGTAAAAATTTTACTAAAATATTTTTTTTTCCAGAAAATTCATTTGGAGACTTCGTAGAATTGTTTCTCTCTTTAGAGTTTACTTATAATTTTTTAAAAATTTAATTTCCAAAAATACTAACAAAACAAAGCTCTGTCCATTGTATGAAGGTTTTTGAAACTAGCTCTAGTCTAGGGAACATTTGCCTAACTATTAGCTTGCATGCATACATACTAACTGAAAAAAAACTTATTTGGCTTAGCATGAACATCAGTGTGTGCTCACACTTTGTTCTTTTGTTTTATTTTAAAAACTGCATCACTTTATAAGGACTTATTCAGCTCTGTGCCACTTGTAAACAAATTATGGTCTCCAGAGAAAGAGCAGAAAAGGGAAGAGATTTCTCCCTTTTCCAGTCCCCATGACCCTCAATGTATCATATGGCCAAACTGCAGTTGCTCTGAGAAACACAGTGGTGGATTGTAAAGATTCATGAAAATAGATACATGCAAGGGGATAAAAATACAATAGTAAAATAGTTTCTAATTAATGTCTATGGAAACATAGTCAGTGATCCTCCAAACAAGGAATAGAAGGAATGTCATATGGTTCCATTGCATGTCCTGGATGTTCCCAATTAATAACATGTGAATAAATTGAAATGACTGGTATGTTTGAGGCAATAAATGAGGTAGTTGTAGTGAGTTACCTGTTTATTATTACTTAAAATGTTAATACAAATTAGAATATTAGAAACTCTTACCGAATTCCTAGTGGAACCACAAACATCCGTCACAGCATTCAGAAATCTTCGCTGAAGGATCACACAAAGAATCCTTTGCTGAAAAGACAAGGGGGGAAAACAGTCTCTAGAGAATTCTGTCTGGTTTGCTTCAAATATTTTCCCTGCAATTCTCCATCTCTGGAAGACAAAGGAAGGGGAATCTTCTCTCTGATGCTGGGGTGAATTTAGCTTGTGTCTTTGTGTCTCCATGGAGACAATGCAAACACATCTGTTTTCTTTTTGCATTTGTGATGGAAGCATTCTACAAAGAATTCATCATTGCAGGAAACAAAAAGGGCATAAACAGGGAGAATTCTTTACCACAGTGACCAAAGCGGACCTGGTTTAGTTCATTTCCATCAATGATGAGTGTCACCAGAAGAACAGACCAATGAGTGTAAAGCTTCAGCCTAAAGCTCAAGGCTTGTGCCTCTTGCTATTTGAATTTAATGTTTAGTCAAATAACAGATCTTAAACTCATCTTGCAAAGGGAGAAAAAGAAATATAAATGCAAGATATTCAAGGCCACCAGGTGAAATGCAGTGTTCTAGAATTCTGAAATGTCAGTGTGATATTATAATGTTGTCACAGCTGTTATACATTCTTGCCCCTTTGTGTAGCCACTACAAATGAATAATTCCCAAGACCTGACAACAAAGCTTCATTGTAGAAACAATTTCCTATATACATTATTTGTAACTTTATTTTACATTTCCCCCAACATTTCAGTGGAGGAAAACACACTGCACTGCAACTGTGTCAAAGTTATTTGTTCATCTTGTCAAACAGATTTCAACTACAGAACTGGCAAAGAAAAGCAATAGTTTAAACCAGCATTCATTGTTTCAATAGTTGCATGTTCATTCAGTGCCTGAAGCATGTTAAACTGGTTTTTACTGGTCATAATAATGTCCCATGTTCCTTGTTAATACATGAATATAATGAAGTATATCAGTCTCCAACATCACTGTCCACAAAAGGAGGAAATAAGAAATCAAGATATCCTACGGGAATTTTAGTGTTTTTAACAACATCAAATCATTGATTTTAGAAAATACACCACAATCACACAACCTTCAATATACATTCCTAATATGCCAGCATTTTATTCAGCATTCCTGCTTGTGAAATCTTTACCCTTCAATGTGAAATAGCCCCATGATGCACTAGCCAGTTTTTGACTGTGACTGCAAGCCTAGAAATAAGAAGTTCTCTCTGTAAAGTACCTTTTCTTAAATAGAAGCGATTATTCTTTACCACACAAAATCCTCACAACAGTAAAGCAACAGAAATGTTGCTTTAAATATATATTGGAAATTTCAAATACCAAACCTTTTTTATGGCCTAGTAAATCCTGCTATTTGCTTTAATAAAAAGTTAATGAGTATATTTGATAGGGGAAAAGTATTAAGAACATGGAAAGCAATTAATTGTATATTTAATAGCTTAGCATTTTAAAGGCCCTTGACAGGTCTACACAAAAAGTAATATAATGTTATCCTTCTAACACTCACGATATAGTAATCAGAGTTTCAGGTTCTGAAAACTACTGTCCATCCACCTTGGGCTTTTCCAAAACACTAACTAAAGATAGGATTTTTGGTATCGTCGCTTTGTGCTACTAAATAACTACCATTTCCCAAACCTGTGGGATTGAAAGAAATGTATTTGTGCAGCCGCTGTGTCTAATAGTATATTTATTCATATATGAAAGCTCTAGGCCCTTTCATTAAAAGCATGTGTATATTTAAATAAATAATATTTGTCTTTAACTAAATATTTGCTTCCCAGATAAGCACCAAAAAATAGAGCAGGCATCCATCTATTCTGTGTGAACCTCTAAATGAATGACATTAGCTGATAGTGTTTTGCAACATTTAACATTTTGGTTGTTATTTTCTTCCCTACTAAAGGAAGCTCTAAAATCATGAAGATAAAACTATGCAAAATTGCTTTTGTAGCACTGAAATGACAGAAGTAATTCCCTTATCATGGAAGTCTCTTGGCTTTACAAGATATGTGGCAGAGTTAGACATGCAAAAGGGAACAAATAATTCAAACTCTCAGAGCCCTTTCCCCACTGTTCTCCACCCCGAGCTTCTTTCTGTTCATATCTTATAATTAAGATAATATAGCAGAGTAGAGAGGATAATAACAATAAAGATGTCACAAATATGGAAAACAGTACTAGGTTACTCTAGGTTAGTTACCTACAGTACAAAAGTCACTTCCCTAGAGAGCTTTCACCTTCTTGCTGTTCTCAGGGTGTATGTATTTGTATGTTCACACAAGCTTGAAAGGTGTTCTGTTTCACATCATGATTCATCAAGGAAAGTAAATACGAAGAACCTAGATGTAGAGAAGTATGCTTGAACAACACTTACTAGTGGAACAGGACAACAGGTTGTAAACCTGTTCTGCTCCTAAATGAAACAAAATGACAACAGCTCTATTGATTCCAACAGAACAATACACTGCACGTGCAAAAGGACTGATTCTTGAAATTTAAATTATTTTGTTAGTGTCTTCTCTTGAAAAACCTTACAGGTATGTAAAATCCGAAATCTAATAAAAATGAAATACAGTCTTCTGTTAACTTGGATGGATACTGAATCAGGCTCTGAACCATGAGCACAAACACTTGCAAACATAATAATTAGTTATTTATTGTTCTAAGTTTTAATTTTTGAGCAATGATAATGTTATACACAGATTACTATAATTATTTCTCCTGTGTTCATTTCATGATGTTTGTTCCCTCCTTAGTGACAACGTTTATTAAATTATATATTCTGATTTATATCTAGCTCCACATCCTACTAAGCTTGTTACACAGTTCATTCAATAAACTGTACAGCCAGCCCCTTAAAAATAAACATGTGTTTACTTCTGAGATGTCACCTTAAAAGATTTAAATTCATCTGACAGAGAAGAAAAGTGGTAATTGCAGATAAGAGCTCAAACTTAGTTTTTGTCTCTTTCAATCTTAATACTTCAATTTGCCCAGGAACTCACATGAGATTGGGGTCTGGGCACTACAGACATTTGTCTGACCTTCATGCACAACTAATACTGAACAAATGATGCAGTCTTAGGAAGGATTATGCCTTCCTGGCAAAACAGTTACCAACATCATGAAGAAGAGTTAAAATAATCACATGAAAGAAAAGAAGCTTAAGCATAAACTTTCTTTAAGATAATAATAAAAAGTGATATTTATAGCTGTCTGCAAAACACCAAGTAAGTTTAAAACACATGGCTTGGAACCATTTTGGTGACAGGCACAAACGAAGAGAAGGCATGAAGTAGTAATGTGAGGTGCAGTGCTCTTACATTCACAAATAAATATCCTTTTATATATTTTTGGTTGTAGCATAAATCCCTCTCTTCCTCTGCTCTACCCATAAACCAGACTCACCTAAGTCTTGTTTTCTTTCACAAGTCACAGAACACAAACTCACCGGTTTCCTACGCTGAAGGTAAAACTATTCATATGAACCAATTCTTGGTGTTAATGAACAGCACCTTACATTTCAGTTTTATGCAAAACCTATTGCAGTTAGCACAAAAAGGTCTTTGACATCACCAGATTTTGTATCAGTCTTCAAACTCTAAACCCAGCATACAAGTGATGTGGGAGCAGAATAAATATCTTATACCCATGAGCAGGCAACAAGCATATCAAATATCTAGAATCAGACAGCACTGAGGCTGATGAGGAGAACCCCTTCTTTTCTGGTTAGAAAGAAGGTTTGTTGTTTGCTAGTTTTCTGATATTCAGACAGATTTCTAAAAATGAGTCACTGTTTCAATTTGCTTTTAATTTCCTTAAGAGTAGAATTTAAAATCACATCACAAAGGTTTGGTAACAAGCTTCTGTGAGCTCTTCTGTGAGCTCTCCAGCTTCTGTCTAATTATCTCAGGGAAAAACTGGAAGGTGAGATTTTGCTAGTCCAACCTTAATATATAAAAGACTCTTCCTTTCTAGGACAATAAAAGATACTTTGTGAAGAATTCATACTTTTGTTTCAGTTTTGGATTTATCCATTTAAATGTTTAACATTTATTCGCTTTGCAGCTGCCACTTTTATGCTAGTTAAACATCTCAACCTTCTATATTTATTTTAGAAAAGTAACAGCTACCTTGCAATAGGAACCCCACAGGCAGGAAGAGATGTTAGCATAATGTTGCAATTTGAACTGTTTAATTGCTAACTAGATATGTGTGATGTCCCATAAATTTACAGAGATGTGTCACAGAAAAGATGCACACCAAGTCATGTTCTCTCAAAGGACAGGTCATATGATTAAAGCTGAAGCCATTAGTCATTTCACAACTTGTTTGGGTTGGCCGTGATTTTTTTATGCCTTTCAGAATAAGGAATTTCATGACATGGCAATACTTAAATTGAAAAGGGCACAGTAATTAGTTGAAAGCATGAAAGGATTTGATTTTATAATGTCAATTTTTTGACTGCAGAATGCACAATAACAGGAGCTTGTAAGTTTTTGTATGACAAACCACAAAATTATCCTCGGAGATGATGTGAAAAATTTCACTTAAGTTTTTGCAGAGTAAGATAGGAGACAAAATGCCTGAGCTGCTTTTCAATAAAACAAACATTTCTTATTGTCAAATATAAGACCATGGATTGTCAGTCCAGGGTAGAAGTTATTAGCCAGCATTTACTAATGATACTCTTCTTCAGCTATGGCTGACCAGCCTGGGTCTGACAGAGCCCAGCTCTGGGCACACACCCAGCTGGCACTCTCGAATCACAGTAGCTCTTGTCCCTTTTTCAACTTTGCTGGCAAAACATCAACACGAATCTCAGGGATGAATTAATCTACTGTATAAACATATACCATGGAATCTTCCCTTGGGAAAAGAGTCCGTGTTCACAGAGAACTGTCATTCTAATTGAAAGTGTCATTGATTCAGGAAGTGGTATTTAGTTACAACTTAAGATATTTATGAATTTATTCTATAGCTTTTCCAGAAGGATGTTCACTAGAAATGGCTTCCAAATATCAATAAAAAAGAACACACAATATATGTTTTCTTGATGTATTTAAAACATTTTAACATTTCAATGTTTTATATTTCATTTTTTCAAAAGGTCAAAATAATATTAATTTGGATGAAATTTCAGAATTAAAAAGGAGATAAAAGGACCAAGACAACTTTTGTGCAGTGTGGCTTCTTTTTCTCTCCTCATTCCCCAGTGTTCAAATGGAAACAACTTGTGTGTTCACTATTTACAAATTTTTAAAACAGCAAACCAGTACATCAGAACACCAAAAGACTTTACTCTTCTTCTTCCTACCCAGCCAAAGTATCAATACCTTTTTATTTATAAGTAGGAAAATTGACATAGAAAGTGGAAAGAATACAGTAGGTCTAGAAAAAGAACTCAAAATTCTTAACCATTCTAGCTCAAATCCATTAGACCGAGTCACACTGCTGCTCATTAATTTCAGACACACAGAATGGAAAATTCAGATTGGGCATCTTGCTTACTGGAGAAGTGCTTTTGCTGGGCAGCACTATGCAATTAGGTATGACATTGGTAATCGTCTGAAGGGTCTGTCTGTGTAAGAGTTGACTGGTATTCTGAGTTACTTTTCTACCACCAGTGAAAAATGATGAAACATACGTGAGGTGTGAAATCCATGATTTCCTAACAGACGTTTGTCACAACAGCTATTCTCCCACACAGAAATATAGAATAGCCACACATTTTTCATCTTCCTCCTTCAAATGTGACCACTTAAAAACAGTGGGATGAGCACATATTTGGGAAGTTAGTTTTCTTTTGACTCACCAGAGAAAATGGGAACAGACAATTTATAGAGAAAAGACCCCTCCTTTCACTTTTTTTGGAGTCTGTAGTCAACATTCCAAAATAGTCAAACTTTTTAAGAAACAGTTTTAATCACAGTTACAGAAGCAGTAAGGAGTGAGGGGAGCAATGATGATCAAGCTAAACAAGTATCTCAGAATTCAGGCTTCAACCTTGAGTGGATGATGTCAGAACTGCTAAGCTCTGGCAGGAGTGCCAGTATGGAAAATAAACTAAAGAAACAGATGGGTCTGCTCACTGACAGCAACCTTTCCAAAGGGAGACCAGCTGCAACACACGTAATGTAAGCCGTGATCCTGCATCTGTGCTTCATGCTGCTGAGAGAATCTAACTGGAGGTGTGAAACAAAAGAAGGATGCTGACTCTGACATACCACACAGATCCCTCTCTATCCAAATTAACATTGACCAAAACATGCTACCAGTCAGCAGAGACTGCATTCTGCTAAGGAAAAATTACTTCCACTCCAGTAAGCTGATGCACTGTGAACAGGACTGAGAAATGATGGCCTTCTTCTAAGTGACAGCAGTGGCTTGGGGGATCAGATGAGAACAGAGCTACTGAAAAAGCCTGCACTCAAATATGGGGATTCAGTCCTCCAAAAAGTTCTATGACAGACTGATTAAGCATTCACAAAGAATTAATCCCTTGGCTCTGGTACAGAATAGTGTAGGAAATGCTTTTCTGTCCTGTAGAAATCTGGGATTTAACTCTTTTTTTTAACTTCAAAATTTAAAAAAGAAAAGCATAGAAGCACATCAAAAAGAACCCAAAGCTGAAGGCTGGCCAGCTGGCACCTATTTTATACGTAAGTTTTGGTAGGTGGTCCTCAAGTCAGAAAAAGTCATCCACCCTCCAAAAGTTCATCAGTTTAATTCAGTATATGGACAAGCAATATTCAAACCTAGTAGAGCAAGAAACTGAACCTGGGCCTCTCACATCTTGAAGAACAGATAGGGGAACCCTGCCCGTTGGACTTAAGGCTTATTGTGCTCTAATCAAAGACAAATTTGATTTATAAAGAAAGTATTTCTTCTGGCTATAGATTAAATAAGCATCTGAGAATTGCAACAAGAAAGAAACTTCATCTATAAAAGCTGAAGGCTAGAAATAAAACAAGATATTTATAAGTCTATAACTCCAGAGAAAAATGTGCTCTATTTCACTGCTAGAATCCAGAATGCACTCCTCCTCAATGATTTGGCATTAGAAAGAAGTTCCTACGTCTTCTTTTTTCTCTGTGATACATCCACTCATTTCCATATTGTGTGTTTCATCATCTGAGTTTTAATTTTCCAATGTCTTCTAGGGCATTTGTCACTCTGAGTGACAATACAGCAAAAATATTATTTTCTTAGCATCATGTGAGAGGCAAACGCTTCTTTGCTCCAAATCAGCACATCACCAATGAAAAACTACCGTGCTACTATGTTTACTATAAGGGAGAAGAAGGGGGGGAATTATTAAGAATCAGTCAAATCCCCTGTTTAAAACACTTTCCCCCTTCACACACCCACTTATTCTGTCCACTGGGAAAATAACCTACTAAAAGCTGAAGGGATTCTCTCAGGTAATAGGGATGAACTTCACTCTTTTGATTTTCTCTTCAACAATAATGAAGATTTAAATTAACTTTAGTATGTAAAAATATTATTCCTGTGAATCTCTGAGAGAAGCACACACAACATCCCCTGAAAACTGCACTCTCAAAACTCAAAATTTAATCCATAGTACAATGCCTACTTCAGGACAAAATGCCAGCCTCCTGAAAGCCTTAGCATTCTCTCTGCTCTGCTGCTGAAGGATTGCTATTCCTAGAAGAATTCAGCTATGTAAGATAAGTGTTAATACATTATTTCTGTAGGTCTCCAGGGCCTGAAGTTTGAATTTAATGTGAACTGAATAAAATAATTTGCTTTTTATCAGCGTGGTCCATGAACCATGGTTTGAGGCCAATATGTGACTCTAAGGAAAATGAGTTTAGCTCCAACTCCCTAATCCCTGGATAAGATCATAAAATCACCACACATCACTCACCACTGTTTAGCAAGAAATGCCTGCCTCTGTAGTAACAATAAAAAAAAATGAAATTACAGACACTGGCTCCTCAAAGATGATGGCTCTTGCAGGTTCAGGTGAAGTACGTGATTGTGTATGGAGAGGATGGAGTGCAGCCAAAACAGCACAACAACCTCCATTTCACATTGATGTTTAATTTCTGGAAATCTACTCAGAAATCTACTTTCAAAAAACAGCTATCCTCTTGCACACCCCTTCTCTCTTAAACACACACATACACAGGCTCTTATGCATAAAAATTCTGAGTCAAACCCATGCTTTGCTGTAGGTATAAATCCAGAATAAACGTGGAAGTAACTCCTAATGTAGACTGCTGTAATAACAAATTCAGTTATGATTTATTCAGTTTATTCACATGCAAACATGGAAACACAAATGTAGAGACAGTTGCTGAAACAATTAGTGTTTTCCATAAAATTCATAGAATTACATATGCTAGAAAAGGAAAAGACTCAAAAAAATAACAGCCAAGGCGTACTAGTTCATTATAATTCACTGTTATTTCAGATATTGGTGCCAACTCTCTTGATTAGGTGCAACTAATTTCACTAAACAGAAAATTTAGTAGCAAGAACTAATGGCAAGCAACTAAGAGCAAACCGATATCAATAATTTCAATAAAATAGAAAAGTATAGCTGAATTTCAACTCTGTGGCATTCACAGATATTGAACATTCAATAGCAGAAACCTGATAGTACACATGTCCTGACACAGAGCAGAAACAAACCAATACAACCAATTACAACTAATTATCCCAATTTATAGGGCGAACCTAACAAAATAAAACACTTCTGACAATCTGATGGAATTATCTTGCACGATAAATATCCCTGAGAGAACGTGCAGAGGGAAAATACTTGAACATATTATTTCTTGCAATTTCTTCTCAGAAGCCTGTGAGCTCCTTTAAGATTCTTTGCACAGTGTAGGATGAACTCAGTAGAACATTCTCAGTTTCTTTCTCTGAAGCAAGCTTAAATATTTTTATTCCATTATGTAAACTTTTAAAGAACCTTTTGGCACAAAATCTGGCAAGGATGCCAGCAGATTCTGGCAAGAATATATTTGGGCTATCTGAGCATGCAGACCTATTTTAAATGGTACTCAATAAAATTCCAATCTTCCTTAAAAAAACCCAAAAAAACAAAAAAACCCCAAACAACCTGACCATGATGTTCAAATAGGAATTCAGAGTCAGACAGTGATATTCTTTAGAATAAATTACTTTACACCCTGGATTAAACTGAACATATTCTCATCTGAAAGATTTTCATACTCAATAATTCATTATTAAGTATGAATATGTTATTATCATGTTATTAAAATTAATTATTCAGTGCAGATATGCTGCAGCATTTTATTCCAGAAGGGCTCACATAGGGTCCAGCACAGAGCTTTTTAGTGCTCTTTTTTTCCAGTTCCTTTCTGACAAACAAGAACATGATCATCATTGTCTTATACTTTGTTTCAAGCTAAATCTCTTGATTAAACTTCCCTCCTCATACTCAAACAACTCCACTTCCTTGTTTCACTTCTTTCTGGATAACTTTCAAGTTTACATTTTGTCCCCTTTTAATTTTTATTAATTTCTGTTTCCATGCTTAAATTTGTAAATTTGAAATTCTTCACTCTAAGCATTTCTGGTTTTGCCCCTCTGTCTGGATATGTACACTTCAGTGAGGAGCTGTGATGACAGGCAAAAACCAAGGCTAAAATAACCAGAGTGTGTAGAGCATGTGGACAATTGTATTAGAGAGATCTCAGGTGGTGGGAGGAAAATACTTTTAAATCCCAGTTTTTCACAGACTGAGGAAAAACTCCTCTTAACACAGAAAGTATTGACTGATTTAGACATATCAAGCTGTCAGCAAACCAGCATAGATAGGAAATAGTGATGCATAGACCTAAACAGGAGCAAAGGCTGAAAAATGCAGGATTTTTTTCCATGTTCATTTGAAAATTATAGCTAAGCTCTCTAATGTGTATTCCAGCTCAGAGATAAAGCATTTGTAATACCTACTAGCACTTCTACAAGAAGTTATATTAACTCTGCTAAAATAGTTTCTTCTACATTTGGTTTTGGGAGGGGGAAGAGACATAGGAATTTTTTATTTGCTTGTTCTTCTACAAAACAAGAACTGACTTGGTCCTGGCTAAAACTTCAGTCCCACTGAAATTGTGTCAGGGATACATGTGAATAGTGAAGACATCAAATCTTAAGTGTCAAGAAACAACTTCACAGCATTCAGCTCAGGTATGGCAGCAGAAAACAAACTCAGGGGAATAAGGAATAATTTCTTTGAAATGCAGATCTAGATGTAGCAGGTAAAGTTTTGTCATCTGATGAGAGCCCTCTCCTGCCATTCAGTGCATGTTTCCAGTAATAAATAGCCAATTTTCCTGCATCACCCTTTGGGACATTTTGAGTTTATATTCATAAGGATAAGCAGAGGATGCATGTTTGATGACTAACAAGACAGGAAATAACAGCAAAGCTACGATTAATTCTCTGCTGGCTTAAACAGGACCCAAAAAATAAAAGGCAAAGTATTCAGCATGACAGTCTTTTTGTCTGTGGACAGAACCAATCTGTGGAGAACAGTCATACTGCTGCAGTGCTAAATCTGCACTGGTACATAGGCAGGGCACAGTGTGGGTAAAGGACTCAAAGCAACAGGAAGGAGAAACATTGTCAAAAATTGCCAAGTGGGAAGCTTGGACTGTTATTGTAATACCTAAAAAAGAAAAATAGTCTTGATGGCAAAGTTAGAAAAAAAATTTAATTAAACACAAGAAACGTGACCTTCTGCTCTGCTTTTCAAGGACTGGAATACGTACATGCCCAGAAGTGGATATTTAAGCTCCTATGCAACAGGTACTCAAGGAGACAGTGATGTACCTAAGAAACGGAGGAACCTATAGGTTTTTATTGTAGCTGATAAAATGGGTTTCAAGGATAATATTTGAGTCTCAGGTACAAAGAGCCAAGTCCTTTGAAAATTCAATTGTAACATGCTCGACATGAAGACATGTAATTCAGTGATAGCCCAGGGCAGATATAAGAGAATCCATCAACACAGGAGGCAAGGAAAAACATAGGGAACACTGCAGAACAACTGTAAAATACTTTCCTTAGGAAAAGCATTTAACACATTATCACTGGAGATTTACAAGAAGAGTTTAAATTATTAGTAGAAATGATAATGCAGAGAAGTCATCAGAGAGTTATGAAGAGAGCAGAATGGTCCATGTGATCTTTTCTACTTCTGCCATTAATAGTTTGATACAACACAGAATAACTAAAAGTTCTCTTGATCAGGGTTACAGGCTTATCTAACTATAAATGATTGTGCCTCAGATGAGACATCACAAACAATGATCAAAGTTAAGACATTCAACATAAATGGCCTCTGTGGATATCCTCTTTGATTTGCGTATTTTCAAATTAAGAAAAAAAAATATGCTCAACTCTGCTGGGATTCATTCCGAAGCCTTCAAGTTTAACAAGGTTGTCCTCTAAAGCCATTGATGTATTCCTGCCTATGAAAAACAAACACTTTACTGTATCATTAAAAAACTCCAAAGAAAACAAATACACACACATGCAAATGCTTCCAGAGTCACTTAGGAATCAGAAACTGTGGATTGAATCTAATCAATAAGTGGATATACCCTGTATTCATCTTTAACTGAACTGAAATGGAACCCTCACACACCTTGTCAACCTCTGTAAATACCTACTACAAAAATATACACTGGACTATGAGCTGGCAGACATGACTGAACTGAACGTAATTTTTCTGGTGCACAGAGCCAGCTCTTTCCTTTTTTCCCATGTTACTGATCCTGTTGCTGCCTGATAAGCAAATTAAATCTCTCACAATTGCTAAGTAAAACATGTAATTATCATTTCAGTACACCGAATTGCTGCCAGCCCACTCCACTGGTTTGAGAGCTAGGAATACTCAACTAATAAATAATGCTTCTGATACTGACTTTGGACCATCCCTACAATTAAGTTGCTAGTCAGATATTTCACAGTGGTGATATAAAATCTGGGTCATAATTTGGAAAATAGAAGCCTAGTAAACTAGAGATTTGATAGGAAATATGTGAGAAAGGTGATTTACCCTTGACTTGGCCAATGTCTGTCTTTGATAAATGAGGAACAGCAAAAGAAATCCTGTGAAGTCAGGGACCTGAAATGTCTTTGATTCTTTTTTCTTAATGATGGGTCAACATAGTAAAATTAGAGTGTATTTTGCCTAGACAAAACAGTTTCATTTTCATATAGATAATGTCAGTGTGAGGTTAAGTAATTAGTAATAGTTTGATATCACAGCAATGCATGTTACTGACTCTAGGGTAAACAACAGAACTACTCTGGGTTATATATATCACACATATAAGAGTGTGATACCACACAACAGGACAGTTTCATCTGCCACCAAGACAACTACTCCAGTGACTATTAGTAGAACCAGAGGTACTTACTACCAACATCTGCTGTAACAGATTCCTTACAAGATTTTTGTATGGCTACTGAGGCTTATCATGATAGGTAATATTAACTCTCACGAGATAACACATAAGACAACAAAACAGGAACTTAACCAGAGTTATGATTTCAGAACATTACTCTCTTTCTCAAGACTGAAAGACTTTCCCTAACTAGAAGACAGCTCCTGTCAATGACTTTAAGTCAAGAAATGGTAACTCATTTCTGTCCTGCCACTGCTGCTAGTTTTCCTACTGCAATTGCAACTGACATTTGTATTTTGGATGACAATGCCAAGAAATGTGTTATGAGGTACACAATGTATGTTCAAAACTAGTAGCAGCGAGATGGATGTCAGTAATACACTTAATTTGTTCCATTTGACTGCTGCTGAAAGTTTATGGAATTCTTTCCCAGCTGACCATTGTGGAATACTTAAATCACCCAATGGCTTTGTAAAAAAACCAAGTGAAAACAGATCGATCAGGCCAATGAGGTACTGCTCTCATTAAAATGCATTAAAGATGAGTCTATCCTAAAGTTGGACAGGAGATTTAGCAATCCTTGCATTAGTAAATACATGTCTGGTATTCCTTTTAATTCCCATTACATTAGTTTAACAGTTATTAACAATTCCCATTCTCACATAAGGGAAAATGATTTAATTATTCATGTTGACAGGTCAGGGTGTAATCAAAACCAGTTTGTTACCCTTAAGGATAAGGAAGCAAAAGATCCTTATTGCAAACATATTAAGCATACAGTTAAGAAGAAGGAATCGATACCTTCATTTAATTGCATAAGCTTTCTTTAAATGGGTAGAAGCATTTGCTTGAACATGACTGTAGTACTGGTTACTAATGTCAGGCCGGAGCCAGCACAATTCACACTAATGGTAGGACAAGTTGATCTTATTTCAATCAACTAAGATCCAATCTACCAAGTAATTATATTTTACAAAGTAGTTCAAGAGTACTTTAAAACACTGGGGAGTTCAGAAAAATAGCATATACCCTATCAGTTCCAGTCTTTGGACATACTAGAGCTTGTAAATTGGGCAATTAAAACTAGCAATTAAATACTATGAAAGTTAGTGAATGCTAATGGATTTGTTAGTTCCCTCTATTCTAATGGCACATTGGGCCCTTCCTTTGAGGGTAAGCAAAGAATGCTCACCCTCACCTAAATATCTGATAAAGAATACTAATAGTTTTCCACTTAAGAAGGTTAAAAAGGTACAATTAGAAAGTTACTTGCAATTCTTACAAAAACCATATAAATCAGCTATATTTGCAAGTAGCTACAAAACTGGAAATATCAGAAGTTAAAGCAAAAGCTTCTTTTGGCAAGATTCAGCAATAAAATGACAGGAAAATTATAGTTCTTGTAATGTTATATCCACATGGTGTTCAAGTACAAGTTGAGTCACCAACAGAATAGCCCTTACTAAATTATACATAAGTTCTTGCTCTTGAATGTACAAACTTAGAATTTATGAATATATATATATAATATATACATATTATATATATATAAGCTGCTGCAGTAACCAACTGAAATCATACAAGAAGTATGAAAGTCTTCTGATTGAGGAATAGAAAGATGGAATTGAAAAGGAAGATGAAGCTGCATTTTATTTTTAGAGGATATATTTTGTATTTACCATGTTTTTTTCAGATAACAAAAAATCTGATTTTAATGCAACACCCTATATGTTGTAAATGAGAAAAGCTGAAGTCTTTGTTTAATGGTGATGTTGTTTTAGAACTGTGAAAGGTTTTTAGGATGGAAATTGTAAGTATAGAAGAGTTATACCCTAAGTTAAAACTGGTTTGTAACAAGAAGATAATCTCTTCTAAAACAGGCAATAGGAATTCCTAAATACAGATTTATAGACAGTTTAAAAATAATTCTGTCAGTAGACTTGAAACAGTTTAGCTGTATTAATATGAACCATCAGAACCCAACGATTCATCAATTGCCAAAATGTGCACCAGGAATTTCTTATGTTGGCAGTTCAGACAGCAACAGGGAAGATGAAAAGATTTGTGATCAAAAGAACTCTTCATGTAAAAACATTTAAAATCCGAGGTACAATAATGAGTAACTAGCAAGAATTTCCAAGAATTGCCAACAAGCCCAGTGATTATTTCATACATCACATATTACTTCTGGGACCCTGAAATATTACAAGACCATTCAGACAAACTGATCTGATTGTACACTATGGAGTATACTGCCTAGTATAACTTTACAAGTACTAATATGTTACCCTATAAGACCAGAAAAAATCTCCTTTTAGGAAATGAAACAAAAGGAGAGACTATGGAGAATCAATTCCTTCTTCTCCTGCACTAGTAGCACCCGTGAATGGGGTGAATCAGTCTCCCCTTGAATGGACTGATTAACAAAATGTACGTAATTCTCCCAAAATTACCTCCAACTTAGATGGAATGAAATTAACTTAATAACTGCAATATAGTCTGTCTATGAGTTTGATGGCTTAGGCCCCTACTGCTCCATAACAACATGTTAAGAGCAAATTACCAGATGTATCACAGTGTCAAACGTCTGCTCATTAGCAAAGGTTACTATTTTGCCAGGGAAGATAACCACTTAAGAAGAAGCATTCTTCATGCTGGAAGACTGAGAACCACAGCAGCACTCTTCTTTTTTAGATCTTCAAATTAGTACACATTTTTGTCATGTCAGGATTCTACATCTGTTTAAAAGTTGCAAACATTTATGAATATTAATTACCATTTGTTCCAGAAGAGTTGTAAATCAGTTAATTAGGAACTTGTCATCACTTTTATATTGCCTAAAGGAAAATCCAAACCACAACAGAATATGAAATTAAGCTAAAATTTGATCTACAATCACAATTTATAAATACATAAATTGGTGCACTCAGAGCCTTCACATAACATGAGGTGATCTTTTTATTTTTCTATTGTTCATATTTTGATATAATAAATACAAGAACTGAGAGATACATTGTGATGACATTCCAGTAACAGTTAGGCAAACACGGATCAAATGGGCCAGTTTAGAACTCTCAGCTCAAAGAGGCCAGCAACTTCAGGAGATGCTGAATTCAACAAATTGAGAATTGCAAAGAATGACCCCTAAAATCAGTAATAAAAATAAATTATCCATAAATAAATGATACACTGACAAATGATAAAGTTTCAGCTGACAAATACTTAACATTGGAACTTTCCTTCCTATACACCTTCTTCCAATATTTATTAAGCTAATCATTTCAGTGTTTTATGAATGCAAATGGATTTTTCTTCATACTCAGTTAATTTTGGCTCTAAATAATGGAGTCTCTTCACTGATTCACATCACTTATACTCTGGATCATCCATATACTCCAGCCAGCAATACATTCTTCCCTCACAGTCTGGGGAGAATATGGCACACATAAATTGGCAGCACAAGTGTAACTTTGAAATATTTGCCTGACTTTGACCCTTC
The DNA here is from genome assembly GCA_013398125.1 of Aegotheles bennettii. Lineage (NCBI taxonomy): Eukaryota > Metazoa > Chordata > Aves > Caprimulgiformes > Aegothelidae > Aegotheles > Aegotheles bennettii. Next base: position 1,435,020 of record VZRW01007582.1, on the reverse strand, counting down.
TGTATATATAATGTATTAAAAAGAGACTCTACAGAAAGGCTCAGCTATAGCCAGATGTTGTTTTAGTTTTCTAAGATTCAGAAGTTCTACCTGTGAACCAGACTCCTCCTAGTTTTAAGATTTTTCACTGAAGAAAGCACATCATTTAAGTCTGTTAATCAATAGTGTAAAAAAATCTACTGTGTCTTTAGTAAGTAGCAGACTTGGACCATTAACACTGACTCAGTAATGTTATTTCAGTGCACAGGAGAAAATTACTTGTATGAAGGACAAACTTGTAACTAAAACTTAATGGCAAACCTTTCTAATACGGAGAGCAGTGAAGACAAAGCCAGCCACCAAGAAGAAATGTATTTCACTACACAATCTTCCCAATGTAGGTGACTTTTTGACTTTAAGTGACTTTTGCAGAATACTTGTTCACTCCGTTTCTATGCATTTTCAATTTAAACTTATATGCATTAAATTTCAGTGTTACCAGGAAAGCCTGCAAACACTTCCAAAGCTTCCATGAAGCTGTCGGCTAACACTCAAATGCCTAAAGTTTTAAGCATTGCTTCATGAGAAATATCCGCACGCAATTTTTACATAACTTCTTCAACTTTCATGCAAATGAAATACTGTAGGGCATGTAAGTTAAAATAAAGGTTAGTTCCCTCTCTCACACATTTTACCCTTTCTATGACTATTACTACTTGTGTGCAACAGAACACAATGTATGGGGTGTTTCACCATGAGTTAAAGCCCAGTTGAAGTTAATGACTGCTTTCTCTTTTTTGGGGCCATCAAGGCTCAGCTCAGTGGTCATCAATCCCCAGGAAATGCCTGGTTCCTGAAATCATTACTGCTTAATTGAAAGGATAGCAGCCAACACAGTGGAAAACATATAGCCTTCTACTGGGAATGTATGAAGTACAGGCTCACATTGAAGAACTCTTCCACACCCTCAGATCAGGAGTTGAGAACAACCTGGGAGGGGAAATAAATCAAAGGATACAAAGAGCTTCAGCAACAAACCAGCAGGTCATAAATATAATCCCTCCCCCTCAAACGCCAAGCGTTTTTGTTTTTCTTTTCTCTCTCTCTCTCTTTTTTTTTTTAATCATTATTCACCCTGACATGAATCCTAATTAAAATTTTACACAGTGTGTCTTTTAATTAGCCATGGCTAGAGTGGTGAAAGCTATCAATATTTAGCAGGATAATTGTACGAAATGACTTTTCAAAAATGAACAGCAGGCATGAATCCACTCAACAGCAGGGGGTTATTCAGACACACACTGTGCAAGATGGGGTGCCTCAGATAATGTGTGAGAGATAATAATGCACACAGGGAGTGACACATGCTGCCATATTTTGTGCTTCATTGGTTTTCTGCAAACAGCATTTGGCTCTTGTTGCACTCAGGACATCAGGGTTCACACAAGCTTCAAGCTGGTGATTTTTATCTTTATGTTGTTGATTTATTTTATCTGAAATAGAAGGATGTGTTTAATAACACACAAACAAAAGGCTGAGACACAGCCCAATGTATGACTTAGTTTGATTATACTTTGCAGAGGCAAACAATGAACAAGACCAAGAACAGAGGCTTTCTTTCTTTCTTCCTCTTTTTTTTATCAAAAAAGAAAAAACCAAAAGCTTTGCCCATCCTGGCAGAATACAAAGCAGTAAATTAATTTACATTTTGCAAATGCAAGAAGAAAATGTACTCAGCTTTATTTTGAAATATCTTTGTAACAGTTCACTTCTCACATAATCTTTCTTTCATAAAAGAACTGGGATAGATAAGGTGCAATTTAATGTGCTTGCTATGGCACAGCAAAAAAACCAAGAAACACCTACAAATGTTTCCCACATGCACCAAGGAAATGTACAGTAGCATCACATAAAATGGGGTTCTGAGGTAGTTATTCACAATGCAAGCAGTCTGTGGGACAAAGTCTTTGAGGAACTACGTATTCAAGAGTATGAACACAAATCCCAACACACAAATTCCCTATACAGGGTGCCAGGTATAAAGCCCAAATGAGAGTAACAGTGTGCACGTTCAGATGAAGTGTATGCAAGAACCAGCTGTTTAGTTTTAGAAGATGTGAATGACCGTGTTTCTACCAGTTGCCTGCAGAAAGTCTCTTGCTTTACCATCATGGGAAAGATGATTCCCTCAGCTTCAAATGATTCCATCATCTCCTGCAACTAGGCAGGATCATCTCCTGCAACTAGGCAGGTAGAGCAGAACACTGGTGTGCATTCAAGGCTCTTAGTAATACTAGAATTAAATGCAAAGGGCCAAAGTGATACTGAAATTTCTGCTCATCAATAAGGCAGCCGATCTATGACTGAAGACTGTATGGATTCTGTACAAGATGATAGTACCTGTATGATTTCAGCACACAAAACCACAGTGTGACAACCCGTAAAATGCACATAGCTTCAATATATTCTGGCCTTCTCTCTCTTTTATTTTTTTTCTCTTTTCATAGCGTGAGATTAATAGAAATAGCCTGTGCCCACAATGCAGTATTTCAGCAGAAACAGTAACTATTACTTAGATGTGGCACATAACGCAACATCAATTGCATTCAAATCTTTCCCATAATTCTTTACAGCCAAATCAGCTATAAAACTCAGAGACCTAGACATATAGCCACTTTGTATATCATCTCAATGCACTGCATACCAGCAACAGAACAATTATAAAGCTGCTAATAGAATTAGATTGACAGAAACATGAGAGGTTTACAAAGTGAGATCAGCAGGAAAGACATTTTTTCACAACTTAACAGCAGTATAAAACACTAAGGTTTACAGCACATCAGCCATTTGCAGTGCTATACCACTGACAAATTACTCCTTCACAGGCTCTGATCTAAAGCCCTGTGCAGCTACAGGAGTCCCTTCACTGAGTTCAATGGCTACTGGAATGGGCTCCCAAATTAAGTTTGTGTGCAAGCCTGGGAATCCAAAATCTTGTTCTCAATACTGCCAGAGATTTGAGTGACTTCAGCCAGTTCATCTCACCCTTCTGTGCCTTAGTTTCAATTTAAACTCAGCATCACAGTTTTTACAACCTCCATTCAGTAACAGTTGTAAATCTCTCTCAGATTCCTGGAACGTGCTATACTGGTGCTAAGTATTTTAACACTAAACACATTACCACATACAAAGTTGGCACTTAATGGTTAAGCAGGAAAAACAAGGGGCACAATACATCCAGAGAAGTAGAAACAACACACCAAGGTATCCTAAAGTTAAAAAAAAAATCAAAGTTAACACCCAAGACAACTGATTTACCCAACTAACTACTTTAAAACAATTCTTTATAAATACCAGAATTTACTCTTTTCTAAACACAAATCAAATTACAATCAGAATTTGTTTTGTCAAAAAGAAAAAAAAAAGAGGACAAATATGAACTTTGAGAATTTCAGTTGATTTTTCAAGGTGTTATGTGATGTAGTATTTCAATGAAAGCTCTTTTCTTTATCTTTCCAAAACCAGAATTGATTCTTATTTTTTAAATAAAGAGCTACACTTGGGTGTTTATTATTCCCTGGTTCTATTTATTTCAGAAAAATAAAACCTCTCAAAGCAAGGTTGAATGATTATGTTCTGTGTTTAAGACAATTTAACCCAAGCCTGCAAAATCTGCAGATATGAATGAAAAGAATCTACTTCTTAGACTTTTAGTAACTGTCCTAACAATACCTTCATTTGCAAATTTCTATTCTGTATGAAATGCACATATTGAATACAAAAAAAAAAAAAAAAAGGTATGCTATGATGGAAAAGTATTAAGCTGGACAAAGAAAGAAGCACCATAGCTTAATTCTTTTCCTATTAAAAAAATATTCATCCATTTTATACTGCATAAGAGGAAGGAAAAATGTGGAAGCAAAGGGCTTTATGATGGATACAATGAATTTGCAAAAAGCAGTTCGACATATGATTAATAGTGACAGAGTATTGGGTGGGGTAACTATTAAAACAACAACATCAACTATTTGACTTTCAGGCAACAGTAGAACATCAGATTATACACAGTAACTCGATGTAACACAATGGAATGTCTGTAGCTGAGTTGAAGGTAGTAACAAGACAGTCAAAAAGTACAGAAAGGCCGATTGAGTGGTACGGCTACTATAATAAAAGAACTAGTTTCATGGTTATATAGAGTATCAATGTTAAGGAATGATGATGGTTAGCACCAGCAAAGGCAGATGTTTGCCAGGTTTTAAAGATGGGAAGCTCTGGCTGAGAACTGGAGTTGGAGTGGGGGCACTGGTATCAGAAACTTGCTCCTTCAGTTAACATAAATCAGCAAAGGAATGTAGCTCTCTGTCAGTATCTATTACATACCTCAAGGGGCACAGCCTAGTCTTCAACACCGGCTGCCCACTCTTGTCCCCCTGGAGCTCCTACAAACCATCACCCTGACTCTTCCAACTCCCACACAAATAAATTAGAAAAATAATTACATGCAATAATCTATCTAGAGCCAGCAGCATCTGAATTGGGTGACTAACCCCAGAGATCTTGTTACACATTCACATCATTCACAATACATTAATCTTGCTGCCAGTAAAAGTAATTGCTTAAGAATTAACTTGGGTATTTATAAAGGCACCTTACTCTTCATATAAATGAAAGCTCTGTCATTTAGTGAGCCTTACAAAAGATACAGTAACTGAAGGGACATCTGGATTAAACAAGAAAATAGTGTTGAACCCTAAGGGAATGAATCTGCCATAAGTAAAAAAGAGATAAACATAAAGTACTCTGGTAATTTATAAACTGAGTGGTTGTCTCCCCGCAGAGTTAACAGGTAATGAACACCAAAATCTCTTGGATGTGTTTCTAAATAATAAGGCCCAGATTTCTGACAAATTAAATATGTAGCCCTGGTAATCCATGCCTAGAACTGAAGGTTTAACAGGCAGAAATACCTCAATAACGAAACAGTTGAGCCTATTTTTCTCAGAAGGATAATGTGTGACTACAATACTGCAATAAAAAAGTCATTTAGTTGTGTATAACAGCTGTCTGAAATGTTGGCAAGTTTGCCATGCATTATATAATGCCAGGCTTTCAATTAAGCTTTGCTTCTATCCAGAACTGGTGAATGGTGTTGATGTTATGAATGAAATGAACACAGATTTATTTCTCCTTGTTCTTTTTTTAAATACAAATGTGCGTCATTATCCCTGTCACAAACACCAACATCTTGTGCTATATGTACCCCTGGTCTTTTAATAAGAAGCAAATGTGTTACAAATATTCCAAGCACAATTTACAGACCTTTAGTCTTGGAAACAGGAAAGAGAAGGGAAGTGAATTGACATTTATGCTGGTTCCCTTTCTCACCTGTTTACATAAATGCTCAGAGGACACTGCAGGCCTGACTTCAAGGGGGTAAACGGCTGGAGAGGCAGGCAGCAGTCCTGAAATGAACACAAGATAGGAATGGGAAAACCATCCACTGAGAATAGAAGGGAGATGTAATCACTGTTATGTAAGTAACCTGGAGCATCCCCTGGGGAACCAGGAATCACCATGGGGAAGCTGAAAACTACCTGTCATAAAATTCCAAATACTGAATGAATATAATACTTCACAGGAATGAGTAGTCTTTAAAGTAAAAGTAAATATGAAATTCAAACATTACCAGCAGTAATTGCAAAAATCTTTTACCAATATGTCTGCTAATATTTCAGCCAAATCTTAAGCACACATTTCGCACCCATCTACAAACAGTTGTGTATTTTTGTTTATCAAGTATCCTTTGGATATTTCTATGGCTCTTCTTCCAATATTATCAAAATTCTAGTTTGTCTTACAAACCCTAACAAAAACAGCTATCCACATTCAACAGAGATACAGAGAGAATACATGGGTAGTTCAAGTTCAACTACGCAACAGGGGGATTTAAACCCTCATTATTTCCCTCCTCCTAGAACATCACTCCTATTCTTCAAGAGAATCATAACAGTGAAAAGGGAGGAGACATCCAAATTCTTTAAGCAGCTTTAAAGTTCTCAATCCAAAAGCCTTAGGGTAATTTGTTCATAATCCTGTTATATCACTCTAAACCCACAGATTTTTATCTGTATTTCAAGGAAAACAAAAGACTGGACCTTAATTTTCAAGCAAACACCTTTTACCTGGAAAAGATCTGTAATAATAAAAAGTTTTCTACATATTCTATCTCAACTAAAAACTTTCAGATAATAGTGATGTACAGTATCTGAACACATTGCAACACATTCTAAATAAAATTTACAATAGGGACAAATATACATAAGAATGGACTGTAGCATGCCAAGTCATGGCACACTGTCACAATATTTTGCAAGCACACTTACAGATGCTTCTATTTAGCCATTTCACACACAGCTGCCTGATTGGAATGCAAAAGAGCTTGGCATACAAACTGTTGAAAATTCTTCCTGCTAACTACACCCAAACATACGACTCAGCTTTTTTTCTTTAAATTAGATCTTATGGAAAAATATTTCACAGCACGTGTCCCCCTCAAAATCCTCAAAAGAATCAATAAAGATCATAATTAGAGTGTTTATTTGTAGCTTGACGTCTGTAAAATTTCAAGAACGTCTATTTTACTGTTGGATTAACTAAGGCACAGAGAAGCAGTTAATACAAAATCAAAGCAAGTTAATGGAAGACTCCTAAGTGACTTCTTGATGACCTAAGGGCTGTACGAGTCGTTACTCCTCATTCCCTTCCTGGCAGTAAATTATTCCTTTAAGGGTAAAAAGGTAACTTCAAGCTATCGTGTCCCTGACAAGGGTAATATCCTTTATATAACCTCTTCAATTTGCCTGTCTGTACCAAAAGCTCTGTATGCATCACTGAAGTCTTAAAAGAGCCAGAATCCACAGAAGGTCAAGACATAAATGACATATTTCCCTTCCACCTGCAGAGAAATTAGAGCAAGTTTTCTCAGCACAGTCTTAACAGTGGGCCCTTTAAGATTTATGCTTCATATCAAAACCAGTATCAATTTATACCTGGAACACAAAGAATATAGATGACTCAATAAAAGTTTTCCTTCCTTATGTTTACCAGATAACACATAGAACATGTTTGTTCTAGAATTATTTGTCCTGGGCAGCAGAAAGCACACCTATCACATGTGACCTGTGCTGCTGCCACGTGCTGTTGCCAGATAGTGTCACTTTTAATATCACAGTACCATTACATTTAAAATAAGTGAAATATCAGGATACAAGTGTTCGTTTTCCAACATGGATAAGTTTTGAATTAGCTCTTTAAAACTGAGAATAAAATTAGAATAAATGGAGCAGCAAATTAGACTAGCTGCTGCATTTGTATTTTTTTTATTTTTTTTTTTAAGCTCAGGTCATTTCCATGACAGGTAAAGGTTTTCTTGATGAAGTTTTATTTTTTTAAAGACATTGACAATTTGCACTTGGAAAGCTTCTGTGATCACATGCAGTTGCAGTAAACACTATAGTTGCATATGTCACAAACAAATGTGCATCCATCTGTTAATGCTTCCAGAGTTAACAGATCAGCATTGTTGAGACCTGTATTCCTAATTGCATTAGATTTGCATAAAGGAAAAAGGAATAACAGAGGAATAAGATTCTTCATAACATGGAAAGTATCAAGGAGTCTCTCAAACTTCATTCTGATTTTAAATACTTTCTATTACCATTGTCCATGGAGATCACTTGTGCAAATTATATCCAACACAAGCTGCCATAATAAAAGCAAAGCAAACCAAAACAAAATAGGTATTTCTAAACATATACTGGCAACAGAAACCTGGAAGATAAAAACCATTTGTTGCCTCGAAGGATGATTAGTTTTGGTGGTGCTAACATGCATTCCCAGCCTCTGGTTAGAGGTGATCAGGCCATAACCTGTTATTCCAGAATACAGAATGTTTATCTTTGGGCAAAATAAAATGCAAATATGCAATTCATTTTAGACATAAGAAAACAGGAGGGATTCTCAGTCCTCTACTTTCTTGGCATGCATTAGAATTACAGTCATTTACCTGGGAGTGCAGATACCTCTCCAAGAATAACTTCTGAGAATCTGGAGCCTGAGGAATTCCTAATCCAAGTGATGTTGATGAAAATGTCACAAATCCCCACTGACTGAAATGCTTGCCCTCTCCTAGCTGGGCAAACAACTAATAGTGTAGCTGTGACAGAACAAAAGTTCAATGTAACTGCTAAAACGGTGAGCCCAAGGTGAACTCCAGCCCTATCACACCTTCAGTGATTTCACTACCAGGCATTGACCAACTGGCTATGGTAACAGTGTAAATGCAAACTTTGTCACTGACTTCAAAAGAGACTGTATTAGACTCTGTAAGATTTCATCAAGGAGTCAGATCTGCCTTGTGCTTGAGTTATTCATGATAAGACTAATCCGCCCTGATTTCTCAAAAAGAGTTGAAATACACTGAACATAGTTTTGCTTTAAAGTGGTAGTGACACCTTCCTGCAAAAGTAGTAAGAATTGGACATTGCTTTATATCTCAGGGTAAATGTTCACTTCAGCAAGAAACAAGGCAGGTGCAAAAGAGGCAAGGGAAGACAGTAACTAAGGACTGGCTATTTCAGAATTCTGAAACAGGCCAACCACAGGTAACAGGGAATCTGAATTAAAACACAGTGGTTTTACCATCTAAGCATAAGTATAAATGAGCTGTCATTCTACCTCCTGGAAGTTTTATTTCCTAAAATAGCTTCTCAAATGGAAAAACTTGAAAAACCACTTTGAACGCACAGCTGAGTCATGAGTGTGTTTGTTCTTATTATTTCTATCATAATGGAACCTTAAATTTGAAAAATGCTTGTTGAACTACTTATAGAATAGGATAGAAATAAATAAATTACATTACTTTTTTGTTCTTACTGTTCCCTCTGGTGACCAGCATATCCCAATTTTTCCCTGCAACCCCTTCTGCTAGCTTATCAGTATAGTTTCTTTCTAAATGAAACTTGTTGCTTGTCTTTCTGGGAGTAATTATATTTTTTCTTGTTTGGTCTGTGTTTAAATAAGCTATTGATTTTATTTTCAGGGTAATTTAAGGTGGGAATACAATTCTTATTTGATAACTACCAGCCTAATGTGCTTTGAGTAAACAAATGTTATGGTTTCAATTTGTTATTTTTGTCATCAAAATCGACCAAGCAGCATCTACTACTCATGTGGTTGGATTTGGAGACTAAATGTAGTGTGAAGCAATAAGAAACATTAATAATTCAGTAAAGTGTTACCCATGGCTAAATAATTACAAGAGATGGCACATAACACGCTATAGTGGTACAAGAAGCTTGTCATTAAAATATACTCTAAAGCAGCTGACAAGGGGGTAGCCAAATAAATAAAATTAAATACAATAAATGTTTAGAGGCCATACTTCTATTATATGAGACTCATTTCTGCTACAGGTGCTGTCCAAGGATGTCCACCTGAATGACACAGTAACATTGCCATCAGCTGCTAGATTGCTCAGAAACCAGAAATAGTTTGTACAGCCTGTTCTTTCCAGCACCTGAAGTTAGTCAGACCCAAAAAAAGATGGAGACAGAGATGAACTATCATTATGCATATTTTTAACCTCCATCTTTTCTACAAGTTTAGAGGTCTAAGCTGTTCACATTTTCCTAATAAGTACTCCTAATAGCTACGCCTGTCTGTGAAGTACATTTTAAAAATGTATCACCAATGCTATGATAGGTCTTTTAAACTGGCTGAAGATTTTACATGTCATAGAATGAAAATTAACACCCTCCTCCATACCAGACTTTCATTTTGAAAAGCAGTAGCAGCTCTTTAGTCCAATTTTAACAACACATTACTCAGTTTTTCCAAGGGAAAACAGTGTAATCCTGTATTTCTTGACACTGAAGCCCAGACTAAACCAAACCCCATCAGTAAGCATTTGCAAATGCTATACTCATATTTTAAATATCCTGTTGTAAAATTGTATTATTCTGAATATTCATAATCTAGAATTAAAACATCCACAGTAATAGTTAGTATTATTTTGGTGTAAAATGTTGAAAGGACAATGAAGAGCCCTTAAATAAAAAGTAAAATACTGACAGCAAAGAGTTGGGCATATTATTAAGACAGAAAGACAGTTTCATGACTAAGGAGTAGGGAGAGGGATAACTTTCAGGAAGACTGGACAGGTTTCAATAGGGAAAATCAATAGGAAAAATATATTTTCTGCAAAAAGAAGCAGTGATGAATTGTAGTCAGAGCCATCTATTAACAGCAGTAATGAATCAGTACTCACAATACAGGATATACCGCTTCATTTCCTTTAAAGATTACCATGTCACTGCATATCTTTTTAAACCAATTGTTTCCCTATTCTGAGCTATGTAAAATAAAGGGACCTTGAGAATAGAAATTTGAAACAATACCTATAAGAACTTGAAAAAATTATTGCAATGCATTAATACTACATCATTCCATTTCTGTTATGAAGCACACAATCAGCAGTCTGCATTTGTCTAAATGTACAACCAAAAACTATCCAGAGGCTGAGAGCAAAAGAAAGGAAGAGATAAGGCTTGGTTTCAGTGCTGAATGTAATTGAGCTTCTATTGCTAAAAGGGTTATTTGGCAAATTTAGGGTAGAGGGAAGAGCAGAGGGAGGAAGGTCAGTTGCTAAAATATAGATATTTTAATTGCACAGCACCTAGAAAAGGCCACAGGTTTTAAATCCTCCTTTCAGTGCCAGCTACTGGAAATAACTCCCATGGAGTTTGGTTTTTGTAGCTCTTATTAACAACACATCAATTTGACCAGATTTAAACACCATAGTAGCTCAGGAGCTACCATAGACTCTGAGAAAGACAGGGCCTATCAGTTATTGTTCTCATTATAAGTCTGTCCTCAAGGCCTACTACTGACTAAAAGCCTACATGATATTGCACCGAAATCCTGGAAAAGCTGTATGAGCAGCTCCCTTTTCCTTCTCCTTATGCCTTTAAATGACGTTACCAACACAGGCCAGACTTCTCCGCCCAATTGTTCTATGATTTTCCACAGTGTTGCCAGGTGGATAATACCGTATTTCTGAGAGTTTCAGTTCTTAGAATCAAGCAATTAGTGAAAAGCTCAATCTTTTTAAAATTTTCCTTCCTATAGAGTTGAAGAAAGAAGCATAATGAGGGAGATCCCAAATATTTAATTCCTAAAAAAAAAATGAAAAATTCTAGCTATGCTTGTTTTTTAGATCTCATGGTTTTGGGGAGAGAATGGGTAGGCATACTCATGAATTTTCAAGATTTGAAGTTGACAATACTGCCACTTTCACTTTATTTCAGTGTTTCATACTAAACTCTTCACACATATTTGGAAAATGAAAAAGCTCTTTGAAAAAATCACATAATTTGCAGCAAAATCCCAAACTTTTCAAATGAAAAGGACATTATATTGCAAACTAATTATTGCATTCTGATACCGCAATCTGACTAGTTAGCAGCTTAAAATATGACATTATTGTAATTAAATGCATAAAAATGTCAGCTGAGAAACACAGTTGACTACAAATCTGAACATGGTAATGAAAAATGCAATGAAAAATGATGCATAATGAGGAGGAATTTGGAGATTGGACAAAATTCTAAATCTGCATTAAAATTCACTCTTTCAACAAGCTTAGATGAAAGTGACCTCCAAGGTTTATAAGATCTCTCCCCTCCACTGCTTGACATTCATCACCAGATGAGAATTTTTCATACTGAAAATAATGTAGTCATTATGGCTTCTTCTTAAAAGAAAAAAGGATATTAAATAAGTTGCAAAGCATTAGAAGAATGCAAACTCTTCAGGTGAAGGACAGAGTTTCAATAAAAAAGAAATACCCACGATATAGCTGTTATATGCCAGGTCACTGGAACTTGCTACACCGGTGTTCAGGTGACATAGCTCAGCTGACTATGTCTGAATTGGAGGCAACTGGTCCCACAGCACCGAGTTTATAAAACTCTGAGCTTTGTAAAAATTTTTCAGGTGAAAATGTCTTTCTATGTCTGGTCAAAGAGTCCTGCTGCTTTATTCAGATGTTGCATTCAAGTTTATAGGTCTGAATGGTTACAGAAGCTGGTAATAGGGACAGGTTGAAGGATATGAACCATCAGATTTATGGAGATGCAGTGTTTACAATACAACAAAACAAGCTGTAGTAGGCATGGCTTTGCTGCACCTCAGTCAGAGTAGGCAGCTTTTATTAAATAAAATAAAACGCAAAAAAAGAAAGAAAAAGCTTTCTAAAGTAGTAGTTGTTAACTTTATTGTCATTTGATAAAAAATAACTGAGATGAGAAAAACTCTGATTTCATGGAGATTGATCTTATCACCATCTTACCCCTACCTGACACTTGTCTGGAAGAATAAAATGCCTGAAACATAAGTAAATCCACACATTTAAGTATGTCTACTTTCAGGAGAAATTTCTATTTCCTCTCAACATTTCTTCCTTCTATTTGGTAACAAAAGCAGATATTAAAATTTTAGAACCATTTCAATAACTAGCTTTGCAGTAAAAGACAAAAACCAAAGCCTTCAGTAGGGTCACTGACATTCAATTAATTACGAAGTCATTCTTGCAGAGCATCCTAATCTGGTTATCTTGCTAGCCTCATTAAGATTTTTCCACCTAGAATACTAACTCTTTGATAATATCTACTTCTTTTCCATCCGACAGCTGTCATAGAGGAATTAATGCAATATTTTAAGATGTTTACTGGAGACAATTTTCTTCACATCATTTCGGTGACACTACATGATACATCAGGTAAATCTTATGCTCACTAGGTTCTTGAAGAGGTACCCTCATCCAGGGCAGTCACTGTAAGTCACATGCCATGAATGAGCTGATGTAATTATTCTACAGTGTTTTTTAAGATCAGATCTACAAGTGCACATTTATTATTTGTAGATATTTTGAACTATAATAAAGAAGTGTGGAAAGACCACAGCCTATGGCTGACTATTTTACCAAGGAATGTACCAGTTGTGGAGTAGCCAAGATAAAATTACAATTATAATGTGGGTGATGCAGTCTTGAAAAGCTTGTTAGGACAGTAGCCATTCTTAGCCAGGAGATTTGCAAGGATAGTTATTAAGTCACTGCAAAGGCAGCCAACTGTGTCAGGTAGTTCTGCCTTTATCTATATTATTCTCCTAACCTTTTTTTTAGTAGGGAGGAGTAGTAAGCTAAGGACAAACAGCGAACTTGCCGTAGGAAGTCTAGCCAGGCATACTTCTTTAGATATTCAAAACCATAAGCTCCCTCTACTGGTATAGCTGTATTACTAGATACTGACAATGGTCCTAAATTCTGTTGGGTTAGCCCTAGGCACATACCACCACTGCTTCTGCATTGTCACAGACAAGATTAACTTTTCACACCTACAGTATTCTTTTAATCCCAGTAATAAAAAAACCAAAAAGAAGTAGATGCAAGGTCATACAAATTCTAAATCTATTTCATTAAAAGACCCATAAATCTTCAGCATTTGGGCTAGCTATCAAATTTTTTTTAAATAATTTTTATTCCCAAGACTCTACAATGTTTTCTCTAATGTTAGTTTCAGGTTTGGCAAAAAATAGTAAAGCTTGTCAATGATAAGACAGGTTTTTATTATTAACAGTACTACTGAAAGCTAGAATCTCATCCAAATATGTCTTAGGACAAGAAGCTGATAAAGGGTAGCATATGTGATTAATTTAGGTCATTAAAGTTGCTGAAACATTAGTCAAGCCAAAGGGCAAAATCACCAATTAAAATAATCTGTAAAAGGCTCAGGCAGGATCTTACAGACAGAAGTGTATGTTGCACAATGATCAGTCAACCTTAAACAAAGTTTTTCTCCAAACTTTGCCCCCTACAGCCAGTCAAGCAATTCATTCACACAGAGGGAGAGAAACCCACTTTTAAAAAATAACTTCTTGCAGTACTTTTTGCTAAATATTCTACATTTTTAGCTGTAAGTGGTCTGCTCCACTCTTGTGGAGCATTTCTAAACTTATCTTTTACTCCATAAAATAAGAAGTGCAAAGGCTATAGGATCCTCATATTTATGCCTCGAATCTTTTGGGAACTAATATGAATGATTGTATGAAATATGTAGGTCCAGTTTCTATAGGATAACCATGCTCATTTGATCAACTCTCTTGTTCTCTACATATACACCAAAGAACAGTAACCAAAGACCTCATTCTTTATAAATATCTGAAAGTTTCATTTTGCTAAGAATTAGCTGAACTGAGCAGAATGCCGATTCTTCTTCTAAAGATTAAATTTCCAGATGCAATAATAATTGTAACCCAAAAAGCATCTTAAAACATCTTTACAAATTAGAAGGGGAATGGCAGGTCTAACATATTGTAACAGTCATAAATCCAGACATTAGTACAAGCATGAGTCTGGATGACTACATTGGAAGTGTGAGGTAAGCTGCAAATCAAGAGTCAAAACCACAAGAGCTATTGTTCAGTATGTCAAACTGGGAATAACGGGGAGTTTTTGTAGACATTGGTCAGGTCTGGGTTTGTTAGTTTTTTTAGCCTATTTTGACATGCCAGATCTGGGTCCATTTTGAGTAGATTTCATTTCTATAAAACCCTCTGGCAGTGTCATTTTGACTTCACTGTGGTCTCTGCACAGCTCCTGCTTGGGAGGCCCATTAAATGGAAAGTAGTTCAATAATCCATTCTCATTGGCAAAAGCACAATTAAGTGTTTAAACTGAGGCTCCTGCCTGGTAGGGTGTGCTCAATGATGAAATCCAAGTTTAGAAATAACCCCAGAAGATTTATTGAGATCTAAATAGGATAATCTCAACAAGCTTTACTCAAGTGAAATTTGCTAGTGATAATTTTTTCAGGGCAACGCAATCTTGTCTGCCCAAAATGCCCTTTGGATATCTCTTGTACAGCACAGGCACAACACATGAGCATCAGGAGTGTTGCAGCACAGGAAGTGATAAAAACATTTTATATACCAATGAAAACTAGCTCTGCAAGATCTGAACATACTACATAATAAAAACTAATCATAGATGGAACATCACCAAGGTAGTGCTTTGGCACTCAAACACCTGCCTATGATCTGACAATTACCACAATCCATTTTGACAAAAAGCAGTTGAGCTTAATGGAATTAAGCTTCTGTCAAAAAACATAAAGAACTATATAGAGATTTTAACACTAACTGAAGTCAGCTTTACAGCTCTTCCAGATCTCTCCTGAGCAGCACACCTGGCATCCAAAGGCCCCACTTAACAACACAAGAGACAGAAAAATCTAGAAAAGCAGGAGACAACAACACGTTTAGGCGGAGGATATAATAGTCAGTCCAGATGCAGCAGGACAGGACTTGCTATCAGTGCTCAGAAAACCATACACAGACTGCATGAAAGGAAGAGCTAAAATATAGTAAAGCATTCTTTAGGAAAGCATAAAGGAAGCATTCAGATCCCTCAGCAAACACATACACATGTTGCTTCCCATGGCTTTACAATGCAGCCTGATTTTGGCAATGGGTAGTGTCTGCAACAACACTCTACGGAGGTGGTTTTCTTACAAAGTGAATTCTTTCCAGTGCCCACAAAAGAATGGCTAGGAAAGGTTTGCCTGACACTACAGCGGTATTTAATGTCACGTTGAAAACCGCTAAATACCCTATCATGTGTAAAGCTATTATGTTTTAAATAGTTACTTTATTCCCTAGAAAAATAATTTATGAAATATAGCTCATCTTAGAAGTGATTTTCTAAATACTGAAGTTTTACACAAAATCTTTCCCAATCTAATTTGGACCCCTTTGTGACATGCTGACTAGAGGTTATGATCATGTCCTGAGATTTCATCTGAAAGAGACATGAAGTCCAAATTTTCTTTTCTTAAAGATAAGGACAAGCAGAATTTGCACATGTTTAATCACTGATTACAAACAGTGATTACAAACAGTCTTTACAGAGGATATTTTGCCCACTTTGGATATCACAGAAACAAAAGACCCACATAACACTTTCCTCCAGATTGTAGTACAAAAATTATAATGAGTGTTCACTAAGTGCTTCTGTGATACTGAATTCAATTTTAGCATGGAAAAGCAAAGCATTTTAAGGTGAAATGACTTTTCTAAGTTGCACAGCAAATCACTAGCATAACCAGAATTCAGAATGAGAAGAAATTTTTCACTCCTAACCCTCATGCACTTTTGAGGTAAATGGTGTGACTCTACAGCTGCATAGCTCACTGGTAGTGTAACAATCTTCATTTACATGCAGCATTATTGGCAGGAAGAGGCAGAGACTATGCATCTGCAGCTCATTTCACTGGACTTTGCAAATAAGCAAATAAAAATGTGGTAATTTTACCTGCACTGGGAATGAAATTCTTAGACAGTCAGCATTCATGTATTTTGAAAGCCTGACAGTATATTTTTAAGCAATCCCAACTAATACTAACATTATTGCATAAGCTGTTCTGTCTGTAATTTACTAAAATTTACAATTATCGATAGAAAAATTAACTAAGCAAAACAACCCAAAAAAGCCTTCCAGGCACATGTGAATTTAACAGCCTCTCTACTCTTAAGAAATTCTACTCCAATCATTTTAGAATAGCTGCACAAAAGGATTCACATGCAGTGACATTAACTGGCAGACAATCTATACGTATGGAAATATACATTATTATTACATATTACGTTAGGTTGATTATTTACTTATTCACATTTTCTGCTTATTGCATGCTTCTCAGCTCCTCAACGGGGCACTAACAAAGATAGGTGGAGAAACAGGCACCATAAATTCAGGATTTTTTAAATTTCACAGTAGTTTTCAAATACTTCTGCACTTTAGTATGTACTCTTTCTCCACATTCAGACTCTGTACCCTGTAGCTTTCTCCAGAATATATGTGGTAAAAGAGTGACCAATATAATGTCTTTTATTAACATGCAAAACAACAGTAACTGCCACAAACATCAGCTCAGCCTAGTGCCTGGAAGTTTCATAGTCCAGTGCCAACATGAAGTGACACAAAAAACAAAACTATTTCCAGAAGAAAGACAAAAAGATGGAAAAGAGAGAGAAGGAGAAATAAAAGAAATTAATGAATTTAATGAAATTAATGAATTAACCTGTAGGTACCTTTTAAATTTTCTTTCTTACTGCGATTAGGCAGAACTTACAGGCTCAGTTGGATATAGAAAGTATACCCGATCACTTGGAGACCACCTGTAGAACACAGTATTTTCATTACAAATGCAAATTTTTCTAAGCTAGAATAGCAATCACCATTTCTTATTCTCAAAAACATATATCAAAGCACCATCCCAAGTAAATAGGGTATCTTTCTAGATATCACAGCTAGAGCCACAGCTGAAGAAAGTCCTTAGCACCAACAGATTTGCTCAGAATTTAATTAAGGACCTAGCTCATGACATTTAAGCAAATAATTTACTCAGTGATGCAGTGCACAACCATACCCTTGGGGAATCAAAACCAGAGCTCCCATACATGCCCTTGTCACTTTTCCAACCAAGAACCTGAGATTGTGGTTTAAACAGCAACATTCCACAGAGGATACTTAATTGAAACGGAGATCACTGCTATCCTAGTAGAAAAATAAAATAGAGTATTAACTCTCCTTGGTGATGACCAAGGATATGGTGGAGATGTGGGGGCAGTGCCCATGTTGCCCATTCATTAAAGAGCAAGAAGCAATAATACTCAGTTTTTTAGCAAAGCTACAGCTTGGCATGCCAGGTCTTTTGTTGTTATCAGCCAAGAACCAGTTTCTTCTTGCCTTAAACTATACCATTGCAATCTTGACTTCTATGCTTTTGGCTATGTAAATTTATAAACAAGATACTTCTGTTGAGGGTTTGGGTTTTTTTTTTTTGCCAGTAGATACAGGTTATGATCCATGTTTCCACTTTTCACATTGAAGATGATGAACAGATTAAAAAAAATCAAATTCGCCACATTATCTGAGCAGAATGGTATGCAGCTGGCATTATGCTGGTTATTACACAGGCATATAACAACACAAGATTCTTGGCCCAAGAAGATAACAATCAAGTACAGAAATTAACAGTATGGTTTGAATATGTGGTAACTTACTCAGGTGTTGGGGCCAAATTGGAAGATCCAATCATGAAGTTCTAACATTTGTTCTGTTTTCAAAATTTATAAAGGATCTTCACCCTAAAGTCTGACATTATTTTATGGCAATGATCCAAAATGTTACAGTTTCATTTCTGAGTACTGCACATATCTGGGATGATTGCTGGAACATATTGTTATGATTTGGGGGAGATGGGAGATAAAGGATTTGATTTAAAGGCCAGTGGAAGGAATTAAGAGTAAACAACAGATCTAGGATAATAATTCATTTTTTGTGCGATACTGCTTAAACTTTTTATGTTATAAACCATAATTTTAGTCACAGCATTTTGCTCATATTAGTAAAATGTTAAATTTTAATTTAATGTTATAAACTGAAGTAAATCAGCTGACATAAAGAAATCTCAAAAAAATGCTACAGAAAATGGATCCTTTGAAATATAGTCCAGAAGAGTTTCAAGCTGCATAACATCCTATCTGGCAATTTCTTTCTAGGCATTGAACCATATTCCCAATATTATTCAGATCCTAACATTCCTTTTAAGTTAGAAAATATGCTTACAGGCTCCTTTTCCCTGAGTTAAACTGCTTTTTTTTTTGCATTTTGAAGTTAATTTCAAAACTTACATTGATAAATGCCTCTGCATTAAGTCAGTGGAACAGCAACAGCAAAGCCTACAATTAAACCATGGTTATTTGGTGTTGAACTGCTAGCAAAACAGCAAAACTCAGCACATTTTTAAAGAAATTTGAAAAAGTCACAAATATAATCAAACAAACCTGAAACCTGTTCAGCATTCATTATCTTCTATATCCTTTGATGTTTTCACATGAAGGTATAAAGTTTCATTTCTCAAAATCTTTTACAGCACAATTATGTCACCCACTCCTCTTGCAGCTCTTGCATTGCATTAGCTGCTTTTTAAACTTACACAGGGTTTTTGTCAAAAGAATATACACACAAACTGTACACACAAAATTTCACTTGTGCTTTGTATGATTCCTGTTATGAAGTTGGTGGTTAATATACAAACAAATGTTATGAATAGAAATACTGGGAGAAACTGTAAATCTGTCTTGGACTTATCTGGGACAAACCCTTACATCAAAGTAATTAAAAATGTAAATACATATTTGCCCAATAAAAACTGATATTTGATCAGCCGTTAAATATTGCTGCACTCTTCTGTATCGAGCATCCCAAATGCCTACTTTCACTACAGACTTTTTTAAAATTGAGTTTTTTATTCTACAGAAACTTTTTTGTGTTTTTTTGTAAATGTAAGAAGTGCAGAGATAGCTTGCTTCAGCTCTTCATTATATAGTAATTTTCCCATTAGCTTGTTTCCCAAAAATTAGTAGCAATCATCAGATGCAACCTACTTGGCTCAAGCTGATTTGATCTTACAGCATCATAGGAACAACTCTGTATCTCATTCACAACCTCTTGACCCACATATTGGGATTTTTTTAATCCAACACAGATGATCTATAGCTAGTATTAATCCAAAAATTCAATCTCTCCCTTTCATTTTCATTTCTTCTCAATCAAACAGATCTGCAAAGGGATTATAACAGGCTCCTATCTGTATAATTGTGAAGAATAATACACAGAACATAAAAACTTGACTAAGATGAAATGCACAATGAAGTTACCCTTCTGGGTCCATTAGACAACATTTTAAACTATTTTAATCACAAAGATGGCTATTTGGCTGGAATGTTAATGATAAATGTTTTAATGGATTGGGACATTTAAAATCACCTTAAAGCTACAAAGACATCTTTAATTCAAAAGACTGTCAGGAGATATTAAAGAGTAGGTCATGCCTTTATGTGAAAGACAGAAGACAGTATAAAGAAAAAACTTACCATTTCCCCCTTTTTTTTTTCTACAGGTTTCTATAGGTTTGGACTGGTTAATTAGAATGAGTGTATCTATGTCCACAATTAATATACAATTATTTTTAAAATTTGGAGCAGTACAAAACCCAATAAAACACAAACATCCCTGTAGTGAACAATAAGAAGCCTTCCATTAAGTAGCTGGAAATGGAACATATTAGCATTAGCTAGAGTTACAAGGCCTTCTCGGCATAAAGCGTTGTCCAGGTTAACGGCAGAATACCATTGTTCCTGTACTTGGAAATAATTATCAAGGTTCTAAAACTGTATCTACAAGAAGTCAAAATTTCTTGCTTTTTTAAATGAATATTTCTATACAGAGGCACTCCTCTTTCCTGCCCTATGGCTCTGCTACAAAATTATTCTAGACTGGTATCTCTAAAAGATCTTTTCTTCCACAACACCCAGATTCGGTCCTTGGCACTTTGGGTTTCACTTCAACATAATTAAGGACAAGATGCCTCAGGGATTGGTAAGAAGTGAAGAAATTTTTCACCTCTGTTACCAGAATACATCAGAGCCCAAATCATAAGCAATAACATTACCATTGTCTCAATTAATGTGAAATAGAAAAAAAAATACAACTTATTCAGGAAAAGATATGCTGTATAAAGGAAGCTACATCAACATTCAGGAATTGAGCATCTGGCCCAAACATCTCGTGGTATAATATGCCACAACCTTTCTACCTTTCAGAGTAGATACATCTACAGAACAAATTAGTTTATCCATGGCACGATGTAACATCATAAGATATTTATAGAACATAAGACACTAATATGTGAGTCCATTCTCAACAGTCTGGCCAGACCAGCCAGCAGGGAGCAAGAAGTGTAATTAAACAGCTCAGCTGGGGATATTGAAAGATTAGTGGTAAACCAGGAACCTACAAGCTAGGAATACAGCAATGGCATGGGCTCAACTCTGAAAGAAAAAGCTGGTAATTCTGAGTTAAATTATTTGAACTGAAATTCATCTCTACCATACCTGCACTGACCAAATGTAGCTCTAGTGCTACTACAGTGCCAATGCTGTACCATCAGGAAAATTCTTAGTGTGGTTCTAATACATTGGAGCAGAGTCACTACTGGACAGCCCCATAGAGGTGAAGTGGCTCTTGATATGATACCATAATGGTGAGTGAAACCTGTAGGCTATTTAAAATGGGTTGGTTTTTTGAGGAATGTAAACCAGTTTTGAGAGCTCTTATTTGGGGCTCATCTAAAGTTAGGAATTATCTTCATTGCTGTCTCCTTGGTGAAGGGACACAGGTTTACACTTACAAAGGAGACATCTTTCACAACATCTGGTATTTGAAAACGCTACCTTCAAAATGTCTTCTGAAAGTCAATGACACACACAAACATGTTAAATTCTCAAACTTGTTACCTGCAGAAACTTAACAGTCACATAACAGTTTGCCTGCACTTACTCAGGTCGACAGACACCGGTAAAAAAGAAGTGTTCAATGTTTTCAGTTTCAAAATATCAAAGAAGATTTAAAACAAAACCATGTGTATTGCAAGATAACAAACAATTACATTCTTTATGTCAAAACAGGAAGCAATTATAAAGGATAAATTGCATACTATTACGTAACTGGTTGCTGCAATCTTTTACCTATTATTTGTTGTAACAATGACTACCTTTACATAGATTGTAGGAAACTCACAATTTATAAAGAGCTTTCAGCTCCTTACATAAAATAAATACAGTGAAATACATAACAATAATACAGTGAATGCTTTGGTACTTATATTTTTTAAACAAAACTCTTTGGTTTTTGACAGTTTTATGTGTTTTTGGATCATATACCTAACCTAAAGATGTAAAGATTATAATTTTATATCTTTGTGGGCTCAGATACCATGTTATGGGTTCAAAAAGGAATTTGAATTTGACACTAAATCTCTACTTAAAATACACTGGAACCAAACTTACTTGCTCTTCATCTTTTTGAACCAACATTTTGTAATACAGTAAGAGTTATTATGAATAAAATGTTAAGATGGATAAGGCTCAGAAAAGGAACTGTAAACAAGTTTCTACCTGGAATCAGCATGAGTTTTCCCAAAGGAAATGTGCACAACTTCTTCCTAGTAATAGTCAAACATTCATATCAAGTGAGAAATAACTCTTCATAAAAAGAAAAGATAAACACTTTAAATAAATTTAACCTATTAAATGCTGCAAAATCACAACTCTGCTGAAAGAGTCCTTTTATATATAGTGTATATATAGTGTATATTTTAGTGTATAAATACATGTTTAGGAGATACGCACAGGGAGAAGATGAGGCATGAAGATTCAGATCTAGCTAAAAATTTTAGTATAAGTCTCTGTTTATATGGGAGGTTCCGTTTTGAAGGACAATATTTCAGACCTCTTTCTTAATAACAGTTGGCACAGAAGGAAGCGAAGGTTGGCTGTAAGCCAGCTCTACCTCAGCCAGGGATTCCCTCTTGCAGGAGAAATCTCAGCTGTCAACCCAGGAAAACTTTATAGATACTTTTAGTGCACAGGAGCCAGTACACAGTCCAGGATATGGCTTTTTTTTTTTCCTACTAAAGTCAATTTTATGGCAGTTAGCACATATAGAAGACCCTTGCCAAAAAGCCAGGCTGGTAAAAAACTGAGTCCCATGTTCAGCAATTTATATGGAGCTTAGTTTTCCACCACAATTTCAATGTAAGCAGAAATGCTATCATTTAGCTCCTCATTTGAAGTTTATAGTGACCTTGCATAAATATAGGTAATGGCAGGAAAGGAACAAGCAAATTTAAAGATTCTATTTCTTTTACCAAACTTCCTTATTTTTTTCCCCTTTGTTCATATTTTGCTCTCCTTTCATCCTCCTATACTATTCTTTTTGGAAGAATGTACACAAGTTCTCCAGCAGAAGATCCAATAGTCTCTAGTACAATTGGGATTTCTCCATTAACCTTGTCTGAGATATAAAGAACATGACTTTATTATAATGAATAAACAAGCTGGAAATTAAACAAATACAGCTTGTCTTGACCAAGTTTTAAATGTCATGACAAATATGAGGAAAAACCCCTAGGAAATTTCTGGCAGTTAGTTACACTGAGCCTTTTGTTGCTAACAAAAGACTATATTTAGATAAATACATAAATCATAAAGCTGCAAATAACAGAATAACTGGAAGATAAGACATACGAACTCTAGAGTTGAGTGGACTTATAATCAACAGTCAGTATTGCTATGTGTTGCTCTTTTCCAGAAAATCCAATGTCATCTGTCAAAACTTTCAGATTATGCTTCAAATGTGTTACTCAGCATTAAAAGGGCATACCATGTGTTGCACAAAAAATAGAGGGACTAACTTTTAGATTCATTCTTCAAATAATACAAGAGATTAATCTGAAAATATGTATGCAACCAAACACAATCCATAGTTTCCGGTTTTACAACTAGGACAGCTGACTGCAGTTCTTAGAAACTCCCACTGCAGCCTCCCTTTAACAGGAGCTGATAAAAATGGAGAGTTGACTTTTGAGTTTTACAATCAAACAGAAGGAAATACAGAACAGATGATTTATTTATATGTGCCTATTCTTCTTTGTCCACAGTAATTTTTGCCTGTTGCAATCACAAAGTGAGAAACACAACAGATACAACTAAAAAGATTGTAATATAATTTAGAAGCAATTATCCTTCATATTCAGTTCTCTCATGCATTGTGCCACGAAATAGGTTAAATAAACATATAACCAGTGTGTTCAGGCAGTGGGATGAAAGTTCAGATGATAACTAGCTCTCAGCAGGACTAAAATACAAAATGGATTGGGAATTTTATTTTTAATTATATTTTCCTACATGCAATTTTTCTGCAAAATTGTATGTCACAAATAAAATGTTTTGTTTAGGAAGTAGTATGATTTATTGTCTGTGCTAAAAAAAATTCAAGAAAGCATCACAAAAATGTCACAACTCAGAAAAATCAAACCCTAAACGTAATCCACCCAACCCAGTAACAAGAATTAATTTGAGTTTTCTTTCTAAATCCTTACTGTTTAGATAATGAGATAATGTTACTCTTCATGATCCCTTTGCACTGCATTTGCTCATTGTCTTCTGTGATTCAGCAGCCAGAACACCGTGATTTATGTATTTTAGGGCCAAACTTGAATGCATGGATATCAGAGCTCTTGTCTTGTGAGGGCTCAGTTCCATAAAGATTTAGGTTGCAAACAGCAAGCAATAATTTTCTATTTTCTGTAGTTATTCTTAGTTACACCATCACAGCATATAAATAAATATTATTACAAATAATTATAAATGTTTAAATTTACATTCTGCCTATAAAGATCATGATTCTTACAGCTGCTGTGCTAGGCATATTTTGCTATATAACTTTTGGGGATATAGGAGTATGGTGGCATATGTAAGTAGGATGCTGCCTAACAATATCTGTGGTAGTAAACAGTTATTGTAGTAGGGACAGTGGTAAGCTTGACAGATTTGCTGTATAACCAGAAACCCTAGATGCCAGAAGATCAAGCTAAATGGTCACAACGGTTCCTGCTTTTCTTAATATCTACAAACCTATGCTTGTGTGGCCTAGCGGATAGCTATACTGTTTACTTTATTATATCTTAGTTCTCGAACAGGAAGCATGAAGAAAATGTTTAAATACAGCTTGCAAATTAACCTATGTGATTGAAGACAGTGTAGACCAGTGCTTGCTGCTGCTGCTGAGTGAAACTCCGAGCCAACTGAAAGTCTTAGAGATTATATACCTTTCTGTTCTTCATTTGCAAATTACAGATTCACTGGTTAATCTATAAGTGTACCTGCACGGCAGTAGCATTGTATGTGTGAAATACAACTTCCATGTACCATACAAAAAAATTCCCCAATTCCTCAAGCATATTTTAAGAATGCAGAATTTGCATTTTTGTTGATTGGTATTACTTCAGAAATATACAAATAATAGGTAAGATCCATGAACTTGTAACCAGGAAAGGTGCCACATGCACATTCAACCCATACTAAATGTAAATATTAGATCTATGCATAAATTTGTATATACAACAGTGAGTAATTTCACTGATTCCTTGTGCTCTCAATCTCATTTTTAATTTGCCTTGCTCAAAATGAAATCATCAATCATGAGATCTGTAGCATATTTTATGGAATTATTTGATCTTTCCCATTAAAAATACAATTAAAGCATGTCACTCCTCTATACACATTGTATATGTATGCACAGGCATGATCTATTGGTACAATCACAACTTTCTGACTCTGGTGAAATTGCAAAGCTTCATTAGGAAGGAGGGCACAGAGAGCCCTGGCAGTTTTCATATCTTTAGGGGGTCATTTATTGTTGTAATAAATTTCATTTTTCCATCTGAAGGGTTGAGTCTAAACACTGTAATAGAGTAATATTGAGGTATTTATTTTACCTCATTTTTTCTTCAGCTGAAATGTTAGCAAGGGAGTGTTTTTCAGCTTGGCAGGTAGCCAGCCATTTCTCAGTAAATAATGTGAACCCTGTCCTCCAGTGTAAAGCTGTACAACTTTTCAAAAATGCTCAGTCCCCTGCTAGAGTTCAAGGGATCTTTGCTTACAAAATGTGTCTGGAGAAGCTTCTACAGCAAATGACTTGGCAGAGATTTCCAAACTATAGGAAGTTCTTTCTCCCTCTGTCTCTTTTTCCCCACTGAAATTACTTCATGTATTCCTCCTCCTTAAGATGATTTTCCCCAACATACCAGAGATAGGAACAAAATATCTTCTACAGTCTAAGGTGTCTCAGGCACTGTCTTTCACCCAAACCCTGAAAATATCTGCTCTGTAATGTCTAGTGCCAGATTCGCTAATATATTGAAGCAGACATGCGATA
The DNA here is from genome assembly GCA_013398125.1 of Aegotheles bennettii. Taxonomy (NCBI): domain Eukaryota; kingdom Metazoa; phylum Chordata; class Aves; order Caprimulgiformes; family Aegothelidae; genus Aegotheles; species Aegotheles bennettii. The sequence continues at coordinate 1,409,078 of VZRW01007582.1, read as the reverse complement.
TATGCAATTGCTCAGACAATATCATTGGCAGGGTTCCATTATAACTATGTGTACCTGAAGTACATAATGAGTGTACTATTCACTTCAAATTAAGAAATGTGGTTTAGTTGCCAGTAACTGATGTAAACAGGCTCTTAAAAGGGTAACTTTTGGATACATATCATACAGATCACTGAGCCTACTAGCTGATGAAGGCAGGATCAGTGTTCTAAGACAGAAGCTGTAGAAGGAACAAAACCTAAGAGTCCCATTCTTACCTGAAGTGATGGCAGTTGGTGCAAGGGAATGCATCTAGACAGGTGTATCTTGATGAACTGGTCTGAAAAGGGAAACACATTACAAAGGGATTGTGACTAAAATTAAATCAATTTTAGGCTAAATGTAGATACCAATACAACAAGTTTTGCTTTTGTACATGTGAAAAGTCAGAAAAGAGAAGTAATTTGGGAACATGTGCAGGCAGCAGAAGAACCTTGATGATTGTGATCCTTGTGTCAGCACAATAACCTGCCTTTATGTATAACACATCAAAGAGGAAACCTAACTTGTGGAAAGAGATAATGAGGTTTTTTTTACCTCTGTGTATCATCTGGCACCTCAAGAAAGGAAAATATTTACAGCCACTGTTAAACATGTTCCTTTTAGCTACCCAAATGGCATGCCTTCAGCTCCAGTATTGCCCCTCTGCACATGCTCACTCATTCAACCCCACAGCACAGTTCAATCTTTAAAAGCCATAACAAAGCTCAACTGTTTAGTGGAAGGACTGCATGCTTCCCCAGAACTGAGCATAGAACAGATTAATTAATCAATGTTTGCAAAGCCTTTTGAAACAAAAAACTGTTATAGAAGCTATGGATTGTTATTGCTGAATATTTCCCTGGTAGCATTGGAGTTATAATCCATTTTCCTTACTGTGTTCTGAATAAGGGGATAGGAAACATGAGATTGCAGTTACCAATTACCACTGTTATCAAAGAACATGCAAAACCTCACAGTTTTGATAGCTTTATTTACACAAAAAGACTAATCTTGGAATGAAATAGAAAACTGTCTAATCTTCTGAAGTTTAGACAGCTGTTTCCTTATGTACTTGTTGTACCTTTTGTTGCTATATTTGTTTTTCTTTTTTTCCCCTTCCCCTGACAGATAGTTGTTTGTCAGCAGAAGACATGGCCCTGTGGGGTAGGAACATAAAATCTCACTTACCATCCGCTGGCATTTTCAGTGGCTAGCACTGTCCATCCATATTTCTGTTTTCTCAGTAGTGTCAGCACCTAAGTGACATTCCAACTTATTTTAGTTCTGCAGCTTCAGAGATTAATTTGTTTGTTTAGGTAAATATGCTGCACTGTCTAAATCTAGGCTAAGTCTTGCAACATCTGAAATAGCATATTCATTTTCATAACAGTTCCTGAGTCATGACTGGCACATAACCTAAATAAAACCACCCCAGCTCTCGACAGTTTATAGAAAGTGGCAACACTCCCACAAATCTGTTTTGTCTTTATAACAAAGGAACTTCTTTATGACTAACACTCTAAGGTATGTTTCTGATTAGTTTATTTTCCACTGGCAACTTAACATATTTCACATGGAAAAATAAAAAAAAGGGGGGATGTGTGTTAAAATTCAAACTTCATAGAATCATAGAGTCATAGAACCATTATGGTTGGAAGGGACCTCCAGGGTCATCACGTCCAACCTTTATCCCACCATATTCCTAACCATTAGACCATTAGACCATGGCCTCAAGTGCCTCACCAACCCGTTTTTTGAACACCCCCAGGGACGGTGACTCCACCACCTCCCTGGGCAGCCCGTTCCAGTGCCTGACCGCCCTCTCAGTAAAGAACTTCTTCCTAATATCCAACCTAAACTTCCCCTGATGGAACTTGTATTCACATGCTGAGTTCTACTCTCATGGTTTTGGCTGATTCACTTCAGTGGCCTGAGCTTACACTATTTGGATCTCAGGGTTTGTTTTTGTATTTATGCTAGTATTTAATTGCTGATGCTATTAATATAAATTGATATATTTTTATTTGGAAAAGGGCAGTTGGAAAGCACAATCAAGTGTGTTTGATTGATTAAGGGTAATGTGTCTTCTAAGAAAACAGGGATTTAAAAATTTTGACTATTGCAGCTTATGCTTATCAATATTTTTAACTCTACTGAAAACATCAGCCTAATACATCACATTTTGTTCAACTTTGCATAAAGAAAAGATGTGGGAAGAAAGTTACAGTAACTATACGTAACTCTCTTGTTGGAAGTGACTAGAAAGCACCCACTAAACCCAAAAAATTCTGAGTGGAAACACATAGTGTGGGAATGACAAGAGATGTTTTCTGAGCCTATTGTGGTGGTGAACACCTGCTGCACATGGAAACAACACCGATATAGTTTTTGAACAGCTTTCTTGGAAGTACCAGACCCTAGACTCGTTTAACTCTTACAATTAGACACTACAATCTTTTTTCATGAAGAAAACATAAGGCTTTTCAGGCATACAGTGCACTTTATCATGAACTCCGTGGAAAACTGTTCATTCTCCCCATCTTTGGTCTCCTGAACTATAATGGCTTGCAGCTTTACCTCTGCATGTGCAGTTAATCCACTGCCTGACCAATCAGAAAAATAGCTTATTCTCTAAAAGACTTTCACACAGGGTCTTTGATGATTTTAAGATGTTTGCTGTGATATTTGACTGCCTAGTTTTTAAACCTTATTTTAAAAGCACTATAGACAGCCAAGTATATGCTGCTTAGAATGAAGCAGGAGAAAATACTGTTACGATGGATTGTGATTGGACACCTATATTGAAAGACAATATTTACTAGTTCATTTGTTCATAAACAAATTAACAAATATTGTTACTAATATAGTGCATTTCTTCAAGTATAACTATCCCAGATCTCACAGGTGTAAGAATGATTCACAGGCAAGTTAACAAAATTCCCAAGGTAACATGCCAAGACAGTAGCAAGTAAAAATTCAGAAACCCCCTGAACTGATGGTATGTTACTGGTCTCTTTGAATCTTGCCCTAATCATGTCTATGACATACTTGATACTGATGGGTTTTAATATGTTTTTAATCTACACAAATAAATAATAAAAGCTGTAATGAGCCAAAGGAAACACATTTTTTAAAAGGCAAGCAACTGCCTTTGCAGTAGTTGCTTTGCTTGTGAAATAAGACTTAATAGAGAAACATTATTTTGAGATTTAAGGCATAGTGTTTTTATATCTAACACCAGCATTTATTACAACAGTGGACTGAGACACCATTTACCTGCATACGCCTTTGGATTCTGCCAGGATCTCTTGTACGACTGAACAAGTTGTTTATATTTTCACTGTTTCAGACATCAGATTTTTGTCTTTGGATTGTTCTATTTCCAGCCATCCTTTGTCTGACTTCTATATATGATGATGGCATGCAAAGCACTCTTTTTGTGCATATATTTGGTACCTAGGACAATTGGTTTAAGATATTAGATGGAATTCCTGTGTATTAATGGAATCAATAATAACAACATTCTTAGAGTTATAAGACAAAACCTTGTAGTAACGTTAGAAACAATATCTCACAAATTTATTATGATTAACTTTGATTAGAATACATATAGGAATAACTTAGGCTTGAGAGTAGCTTGGTAAGGTTAATGAAAGATTCACTAGCTGATTTGTCATACTAGTAATTATAACTATATAGAAACCAACCCTTAAAAATATCTTGTAATGACAAATACTCCCTTCAGATTTATAGGCATTCTACATGCATACATAAGGGCAAAATGTCATCCATCTGTTGTCTCATAAGAAAAACACAAAAATTTTAATTTTGAGTATTTTTGTGGCTTTTTTATAACAATAATATAAATCTCAGTGTTGAGATGCTTTATGCAAAGATAAAGCTTTCCTAGTGGGTAAGAAATGTATCCCATCATTGAAGGTGTCTATTTGGAGTTAACACTTGTAACACTTGCAAGCCATTTTGTAACAGCATTGGTACGGAATATGGGTGGTTGACTTTATTTCTAGAAAGCATATTTTTTTTGTAATAAAGTGACCTGTGATTAATTTAATTACAAGACTATCAAGCTATGGATAACATACAGGTCAATGAGAAAAGATAACCTTAAAATTTGCATATTAATATATCTCAAATCCTGCAAACAATATCTGATCCATACTCTGGTTTTAAACTCACAATTAGTGACATTGCTCTGGTGTGAAAAAAGAATCTAGCAGTTTCAAAAAATGACAAAATTTCATTTACAATTTGTGTTAACATGCAACAGGTGCACATGTATCTCAAGACTGTTTTGTTAACTATAAGTTTTTGAAAGTTGAAAAGAATTTGCATCATTTTCTACATAAAAACATTACCCTGGAACTTGTTGGAATGAAGTTAGCTTCTCGTTCCCGGGATTTTCTGTGAAGACTCAACCAAAACTGTAGAGATGTGAATAAAAAACATGATCAGAGCGGTTTGTAACAAAGAAATTATCAGTATAAGAAGTAAAGCAGGAACTATGGCCCTGGTTTTGGGAAAGTTTACACGCGCAAACATCTGAAGAACTGTCATCTGGTGTGGAGACAGGGACCCAAAGGGAGGGACTATACGTGGGCTGTCCTCATGTTCACGGAAAAACCTTCAGATGAGGAACACGAAAGGCTAAAACTCGAAATCATTAAATAGTGAAAGAGACTTTTGACTCTTTTGGAACAGCTTCTCCACAGGAGATGCCTAAGAAGCCTCAACACAGACAGGTTTTAGCTCTGCTTTATGCCCATCGAAGCCGGATGAAGCACACCTCTCCGTGCAATACCACCGCCGGCCTCCCGACACCCCATGTGGAGAACCCGATGATTAAGTGGGAAGTACCGGAGTTTCATCAGGTCAGGAGTTTATCCCCACCACCTGAGGAGGATTAGACCCCACATGCGCTGATTTTCCCCTGATTGACACCCTTCCCACACACCCCGCCTTGCCGCCCCACCTGGCACTCCTAGCGGGGGGCTGCCTGAGGCGGTGCCGCAGCCCCCTCAGCGCACCCCAGCCGTGCTCCTCATCCCTCACCTCACAGCGGCAGCGGGGCTGGCGGAAAGGCGCCCACACGGCGGGGCGGGAGAGAGCTGAGAGGTGCTGTGCGGGGAAGGGAGCCGATGGTGCGGGGAGGGGAGCGCTGAGGTGCGGGGAGCGCTGAGGTGCGGGGCGCCAGCCCTGAAGGGCGGGAGTAGGCGACGGCGATCCTGAGGTGAGTGGGGGAGGGGGGGCGCGTGACAGACGCGGCCCCTGAGGGCAAAGAGCTCCTCGCGGGGGGCTGAAGCTTTCCCCTGGCTCCCCACCTCCTCGGCGGGGTGTTTGGGCGGGAGCCCCACGGCGAGGGAGGCGGCAGCGCTCGGAGGAGGCGCCTCGCAACAGATGGTTAAAGCCGGCTCCTCGCCGCGGCCTGCATTG
>VZRW01007582.1:1339357-1403202 GCA_013398125.1 Aegotheles bennettii | reverse complement strand
CGGGGAGGGGGTGCGGGGGAACCGCCGGGGTGCGGGGAACCGCCGGGGTGCGGGGAGTGACTCGCCAAGGTCACGCTCTGTGGCAGCGGCCGAGCTGGGGGAACAGCGTGAGCCGTGTTAAAAACTTCTGGTTCCTAATCCCGGGCTGTTGAATAGCACCGCAGGGCTCCGGGCACAGACGTGGGGCGGCCGTAGGTACATCTCTAATTAGCCAGTTTATTTATTTAGTTATTTATTTTGCTCTCCTTTGAAGCGCTGTGTGTGGATGTGAAACCTGCAGAGGTCCGGTGTCGGTGCCATCTGCCTTGCTCTCCCCACCCTGCAAACACGGGAATGAATGCATAAATGCCCTTGCTTTTCTGTGTCTAATGTCAAGTTCAACAGACTAAACCCAGAAATTTTCTGTGAAAATACGGTGTTTTTCTTCACTTTTGCCCTGGCAATAAGTCATGTCTTTGCTATTAATAGTGAATCTTGTCTTGCACCATCAGACAGTAGCTGTGTAAAGCCCCTAACTTGTTAGGTGTCAGCTGCATTCCAAAATTAACCTGCAGTGCAACAGCTTTTGTGCTCAATGCATGTGAGAGATGTGAAGCATGGTGAGCCATGCTGTAAGAACTTATGCACTGGAGTATAATGTTCAGAATTCTCCAAAGGATGCAACTGGAGTAATTACAGTGCTAGTTATATGCATAACAATTCTCTCTCCTTCCCTCTCTCCTCTACAAATACAATTTTAATGAGTTTGCATAAAGTTATCCTTCTGTAGCTTGCACCCGCTAATGTTCAGTGTTTCTCTTGAGTTTCTCATTATGTGGAAGCAAAATTGACATATACAAGGATGATGTTTTGATTAAACGTATTATGAGAGTCCTGAGTCAGTCCTGTGCGCAGAATTTGATTGATCCTTGCATTTCATGATGTATTGTGCAGCAGTGAAACTTAAAAGTTTAAGTGTGCTGTTCAAAAACCAAACTAACCTTCCTACCATCTGTCTCAATTGTACCTTAACTGTTCTGCTTGGTTTTGGTGGGTGGGGAAATGGAATATGAGAGAGGTTTAGGAAAACATTCAAAGTATTTGTGTCCATAGAACTGCTTTAATTTGGGAGTTCAGGTGAGCTCTAGACTCTTCAGCGCAAATCATGGAATTCAAGGCAAGGTTCCTGACATGGTGGGGTTTTCCTACTACAAATGTTTTGTGGTTTGAATATGGAGGGTTTTGTGTGTGTTTGCTTTAATCTTATTCACAAAATAGTGTTATTCTCAAAGTATTTGATGGACTTTTTTTGTTTTCCTGACTTTGAAAAAAAAAAAGCTTTTTTGTTGTGCTTATGTTTTGGCTACATAACACTTTTCTTGCTGCTTTGAATTCCTTGCAAGGAGTCTTATTTCAGGTAATTCCTAGATGAAAGTGTTTGTCCTCACTGTATAAAATCATCTTGATTAGTCTGGTCTTTCAGTACCACATCCTCCACAATTTCTTCTAAATAGATAGGAAAATGTCTGTAGTTCTTTTACTAAAGTAGCTGATATTATTTCATTAAACAAAATGTCTGGTTCGAATAGATGATGCTTTCCTATGGCTCTGTTTTGTTTTTAAGAAAATCTATATCTTCCACTGTTATGACTTCCTTTGAAACATCTCTGTTATGAGGATCCCAGATGAGAAGAATTCTGGCTGCTTACCTGCAAAAATAGAAATTCAAATGGACTTGGCAATATCAAATCTGCAAATATAACTGATTTAGGTATTTGAATGAGTAAGACCCTTCTATATTGCAAATGAGAAAAAAGACGATGGAATAAAGTAAATACTTTTGTTGTGTAATAAATGTCTATTTTTGAGGTGCTAGATTGAATATCTAATATCTCAAAGGTTGTAAATTTATGTATTTTTCCTTCAAAATTGTAATTCATTTGAATTCTAGACAGGTCTAACTTCTTGCCCAGTAGATAGCATAGAATTATTAAAATATTTTCCAATAATTATACTCCCTCAGAAAGATGCAATATTTTTTCGCACTTTTCCTCTCTACATTCTTTCCTTTCTGTCTGTAGATGTAGCCTCGCAGTGGAATTCAGAATAGAATAAAGTAAGATCAAAAACTGCTACAAACCCATCAGAGAATTTTGGTTAAAGATGTTGGTGAGATCATAATTCTATGAAGAATGCTCGATGCCTTTGCCACTTTCCATGAAGAGTAGATAACACTTGCCTTTCAAATTGCCCCTTGCAGTATCCTTGACAGAACACGTTCTCATTTTTATCAATATGTTGAGCTGCTTTTTCAGACGAGAGTAGACATTTTGGAGAATGAGATACAGCTCTACATTTCTGATATAAAAATGGATGTTCCAGTATGCTCATGTTTTTGAGTCTGTTCATCTTGGATCTGTTCCAGTACACGCCATTATTCAATTTGAAATCTGAAAAGCTGTAATGAGTGGAGTTTATTTTGTTCTGGTTTTTGTTCTGCTTTGCTTCATTGCCCTTCCCATTAGTATGAGTCTCTAAGAGTTTCTAGTAATATGTGGGAAAGGAAGGTGTTGGATCTTAAAGATGCTGAAGGAAGTGTATCAGAAGCTGATGTTATTTACAATCTGGAAACCAAATACAGACAACAAAAACCTTAATTTTCTGCAAGTCCTAGTCAACTGACCTATTGTGTAAGTTTTCTTAGGTCTGCATATAAATTTAGTGTTTTTCTTCTGGGTTCTGTCTTCTATGTGGTTGAAGTGCTATACAATATGAAGTTCTTCATGCATCTTTCTTTGCAGTGTTATCCCTGCATGTTACCCTATCGTTGCTGCCATTAAGCAGAGGGAAGGAACATAGGTTAAAAAGATGGAAGGACTGCAGTCAGGGGTATGCTGGTCAGCTTTATTTTTCTCCTAGTAGTGTTTAAATGGGCATTTTAATACATGGCTGTGTATAGTACCTTCTTTCTTCTGTTTTTAGGTAGTCTTGGGAATAAATCTCTTTAATCCTAAAGTAATTTCTGACAAATCTAGTAACATCTAGTTTACATTACTGAACTTGATCCAAGAAATAGTATTACTGTGTTTGGGAAAAACTGTGTATTGGTTGGGATAAGAAAGTAAAACTTAAAAATGGATATACTCTGAAAACTAAGGGCTTTGTTCTTGCTCCAACTTGTTGCTTTTGCCTAAATTATCTTGGGAACCTGAGAAAACATCTCACTTATTTGATAAAGTTGTGATTTTATGTATATGTATATGAAGCAAATTGAGAGCTTCTTAATGTGCAGACCGTTTCTAGGTTTTACTGTGTCAGAAACATTATTCTTTCATTATGTTGGGAATAGAAATCCTTTTAATTCTGTAAGCTTCCAAATCTCACTGTGCCAGGCATGTGGTATGTGCCTTGAGCATTAGTTGTTGGGAATATGAGTATTTCTAGAGTTTCATTACTTTGGGAGAGATAAAGGTCAGTCTCAGAGGAAGGTGCGTGATAAGAAAAGACTAATACAAAACTAGATGGGTTACCTAATGGACCATTTGCTTTCTTTGGCTCAGACCTCAGTTTATGGTGTTCTGAAGGATCTGTTAAAGTTGCTTTCTTGTGATACTGATGTGTTTCAATTAAGAGATTTCACTGTGGCTTGTATGTATTACAAAAAATGAAGCTATAAGGGGTCTACATATGTGAGCAAAACAGGGTGAAGTCTAATAAAATTCTCTTCACCATTGAGATATTAAGTCAGCTTGGCCAGATCAGAGTTCAAACAAGTTTGAGCCAAGTTTTCAATGGTTGTCACTGCTTAGTAATGCTTTGGTTGCAGAGTGTTTTTCTGCGATTGTTGCTGTTTTTTGGGTTTGTTGTTGTTGGTTTTTTCCCTACCTTTAACTCACTGCATAGTAAAGTCATCACCAGTTTTCACCATCTCTGTGGTCTTGGAACCAACATACAGCTTGTGCCTTTGGGTAGGGAAAGAATAAAAAGCCAGCTATATTGCTGACTGTATTGTTTAGAATTCTTAACTTTATTTTTTTAATGCTATATATATCTGTTACTAAGATAAGAGAAATCTGTTGTTGATAAATGCCTAATGATCATCCTGAAGTTACTAGCTTTTCTTGCTGTGAAAGAATTTGCAATTCCCTTCCCCCACCTCTATTTTTGGGTACATTCCATGTACAATTGGGTCTGTGTGTTACTAATTCCATTTAAAGTAACTTTTACCTTTTAGTCTTCAAGTTTTTTTTCTTCTGTGTTCCAGTGCCAGCAGCATCTGAGGGACTTGCTAAAGAATCTGTCTCTTTTATGTCATCCTTTCTTTATCAGAGGAAGCATGCAGAAGACTTAAGGGGCTTAGAGAAAAAATATATGGTTCTGCTCTTTGATTCTTTTCATAGATAATAAGTGCAGAGACAAATTACTTCACAAAATGTAACTCAGTTGTGCATAGAGAGTGGTGAAAAGGCATAGTTGCAACTGAAGACAAGCCTATGATATGTCTTCTGCCATCTAATTCACTGGGCAAATCTCTGCATATTGCTGTACGTCTAGAAATAACATGATGCAATAGTTTGTGTGATCAGCTTTGGATTCTTTTCTGACTGCTCCAAATCCTAGCACACTGATAAAAGTTGAGGCAGCTGTAACAGTGTAGATAAGTGAGTTCCAATTAGTGCCTCTAAATCTCTATCAAATAATCTGTCTTTAGTCAAACTTGTCTGGTAGTCTAGCCACAGAATCAAAGCAATCTTGAAAAATTTTATTGAATTTCCTTGCGTGTGATATTTGCATGGATTACCTTCTTGGTGCTGTCTGCTGGAGAAGACACTTGCAACCAGTAGAGCTTAGCTATGATACAAGACCCTATAGGTTCTGTAGCTGTAGTGTGACATTAATGGTGTTAAATTAGTAAAATCAGTAATATTAGCTAATTTCCTCATTCAGACTGACATTTGTTTGGTAAAAGGATCATTAAACATAGGCAAACATCCTGTGTGCAGTAAAAGGTCTTTGGGCCCTGACAAATGACAAATGAGAAAATTACAGGTTGTCGGAAAATGTAAATATAATTCTCTTGAAATCTGTCCTCTGGCAAGACAAAAATGTTCCCCTCTAAGCAATTAAAGATTCATTATATTCTTTTCACATCCATAAAGAATGCTGGAGACTGTTTTACATACTTAATGCATATCTTGATGTCTCTTCCTTTCTTTCAGACACTGCTGTTGAACTGGGATTTGTCCTGGTTATGTTAAGCAAGTGCTCCATCAGTGCACTGTAGCAAAGTGCTGTAGCCTCAATTAACTCCTACTATAATCTTCTGGATAATTTTGAATGTTTTTCTTATAAACAGCTTTAGATCACTTTTTTTAATCAGTTGTTATGCAAGAGATTAGAGGCTCACACTGTCATCTGATGGAAAGGGACTTACTACATGTAATACAAACTTATGTGTTACCAATGAATGTATTTACTGTGGCTTTAGGGAAAGGATTAATCTTGTTCCAGATGATTCTTGTGACTTTCTTACTCTTCCTGTCTGTAATGTTAGGTTAGACTACTGGCATCACTGCCCTCAGAACATAAAAGCTCCAACAATATGATGCATTTGCAGTAGCTTATTACCTAGTGCAATTAATAAGTAAATTTTCTAGCTTCTGCACCAATGTTTTGAAGTGTGACTGAGTACAGTACTTCAGCCACTGCTGTTTAATCTCATTAAATCTGTAGCTGAAGTTGCTGTGCTATCAAACAATAAAACTAAATTGCGAGTTCATCCTGCTTTTAATATCACTGCAGTTTAAAAAGAACCAGACAGACTTGATAGTTACTGTCATTTTCAAAATGACAAGAATAATTTTCAGATACTTCAAAACTTTTTGCCAATCTTTGAAAGAATGAAGATGTTATAAGCAATTAGAATAATGGTTTTATCAAATTTAAACTTTAAAATGGTTGAAAGATTTAACTTTTGATTAGCTAACAACAGTGTCTTTCTTCCAGATCTGGCTTCCAGAGGAAGGGAAATAGCAACCCTATAAGATTATTAAAGACCTATTTTAAAAAAAACAACCATGCACAACACCACCACCCTCTCCCCCCCTGCCATGATGATTCTTAAGCGAGAGAAGCTAAACTAAAAATTTTAAAACTTTGTTCCTTTTGTGACTGGCTCTAGATTTAGGATACTGAATGCTGTTGTATTCAGGGTAGGCACATATGAGCATGAGATTTTCTAGAAATTAAACCTTAGGCACCCATACCCTGGCTTGGGTGATATGGTTCGTAGGGTTAGGGGGCTTTCAATTCTTGACTAAAGGGAACCATAAGTGTTTTGGTTGTCTTTCAATGTTAACATCAGTCTTTGCCTGCCTTCTTTGGAAAGCAGACTATGTTTAGGAAGTCTAGAAGCTGTGGATTATTGTGTTTCTCAAAGTAAAAAGGAGGGAGCAGTGATTGAGCCAATTATGTTCCCTTATGGTAAAAGCAGCTAATGTTATCTTGGCTGCATTAGGAGAAGTGTTGCCGGGTGAATGCTGTGGGCACCCTGATAGATTGTGCTACAATGGAATGAAGCTTATTTCTTATGATGATGCCCCCTCCCTGGAATTGTTCAAGGCCAGGTTGGATGGGGCTTTGAGCAACCTGGTCTAGTGGGAGGTGTCCCTGCCCGTGGGAGGTGTCCCTGCCCATGGCAGGGGGATTGGAACTAGATGATCTTTAAGGTCCATTCCAACCCAAAACATCCTATGCCTCTGATTTACAGTTGAACAGTCAGCTCTCTGATTTGTAGACAAGATAACCTCTGTCCATCAAGTATCAATGTGAATTCCATTAGAAATCAGAACTCAAAACTTCTAGAGCTCTAGATTAGACATTCCTTGTCTAAAGTCTTTGCTTCTACTGTGCAGTAAGGTAGGCGTTTCTGATCACTATTGTAAGCATCATGCTGAACAGCAGAGCTTTTTCCTCTTCTTCCTGTCACTGATACTTTTACTTGGATTTGTTGGGGTGGCTTCAGAGCCAGCAGCAGAGCTTGACTAAATTAGGAGTGACAGGTGTCTGATTCTTGAATTTTCTATTATTCAAATACTTCTAAAATAATTACCCCTAGGCCAGACGCTTGGCTATTTCTAGTCTGCTGCCATTCCTATTTTGCTTTAAGGCAAGAAAAGAAGAATTCCCTTGCATAGCAAAATCTCCAGCATAGATCTGTTACATTTAATATCCCCCTGTTGGATCTGTTGTCTCAAATCCTGTTTCCTGACTTGCCGTAGATGCATTGGAGTATCTTGGGGAAGGGATAAAAATACTGTGTTTTGGTGATGCTGTATGCTAAAAAGTCTGGTTAATGGGAAGGAGGATATCGGCATGATTTTAAATTGTACCGTATCCCCCTGTTATCTTTTGTGTGCTCCCTTCTGCCCCTACTGTGGCTTGGATACTCTTAGGAATCTAGCCTTGGATACTCAGATACTCTTACCCATCTAGTCTACAAATCACCAGAGATATAGCTGCTCTGCATAATGCAGTACAACCGAGCTAGTTCCAATTGAGATTATTTGATTACTGGAAAGAGTGTATGTATGTTAGTGACCTGAGCAGAGCTCTGCATCTGCCTTGTTTGGCAAACATTAGTGCTGATGTGGTTAAATTATTTTGAGCTAGTTTGGGTATCTCTGAGCTGAGCTATGGTCTGTGGAGACAGGTAGTCTGGATTTTGCAGATTGGTTGATGTGGTTTTATACACTTAATACACGTGGACATCTGTTTAAATTTTTGAGGGGAGTAGAAATATCAATGAAGTTGTATTGATTTCACTTGAAGTTAGGCACTCTACAAATTGCATCCAAATGCAATTTGGTATCCAAATGGCATTTCAGAATCAAGCCATCTTCAAATTAGTGTGTTTATTCTCTTCTCTCCAACTGACTGGTCTACTAGAGTAATATTAATTTTTTTAATAATATCTGCGAAGACTTTTGAAGATAACCAAATCAGAAATAGAGATTAAGACTAGATAGTTAGAAGAACTTCTTATTTGCAAGTATGGAATAGATTTTTGGAAGAGTTTTGAAACCTTTGGAGTTCTTCAAGAATAGGTAACAAAAAGGGGCCAGAATGGCTCCAGTGGAGCTGGGCATGCCTGAAAGAGAAGTGGATTGGACGGTTTCTTGAGGAAACCCTTCTAGGTCTAATCAATGACGGGTATTGAAACATTAGTCTGTCTTCTGTGAACAGTGATTCATGCTTATAATTATTGATGTGTGTGACTAAAATCCAAGTCCAATTGTGAAACCAGCACATTGCCAAGCCCATCTTAAAGAAAGGCAAACTACAGTTAGGGTTCAGTCTAGTGAACTAAGAAGCTGATCCTTTTTTCTGTATCTGACAGACTCCAAACTCTTGGAAAGCAGTGTTGATTTAAAACAAACCTAAACAAAGGTCCAAATTTTCCAGCATGCTGATTGTTGCTCTAGGCATGTGTTTGTCAGCCATATAAATTAAAGTATCTTGTTGACACTGGTGTCTAGCACATACATCACAAATCCTAAGGAATACAGAAGTTATGTGGTGTAGTATTAAGTGAATTTCTAGTTATGCTTTTGAATTAAAAAAAACAATCATAAAAAACCCAAAACCTGAATCTGAAATGAGTTGAAAGCTTCATAGATAAGGACAGTTAAATGGCTTTCAAACATCTGGTCTCTTAAAATGTATTCCAGAAGTTGGATTTTAAAAAATCTACTCTGTGGATTTGTCTTGGTGACTCCGTTCATTTGGCTGTTGATCACACTTTTAATTGTTTTTTTACTGATTACAATAACAATTTTTTAGCTAAACTAATTTGCAAATCAGGATTTAAAAACATTGAACCACAATATGTCAGTTTCTATACTTTTGATTTCTCCTACTCCCCATCCCTTCCTTATACGCTGGGAGAAAATGATCTGTCTAGTTTTGATTTATTTTGCACAACGCAAACTAAGCTTGTTAAGTCCAAGTCAATTATAATGAAATGTTTGAGCATATGTCAGCTTCCCAGAAAATTGTATTGTATAATCCAGCACTTCGCTATTCTGACAAGCTGAAGAAATGTTTCCAGTAGAGGAATCAATCAGAAGAAATGAATCATCATCTGTGGGGAAAGGGGGGGGGGGAGGATGGGGGAAGGCAAAAATATTGTCCTCTATGAATTATGCTTAATTTACTCTTGGGTGAACTCAAGCTACCCCTGAAAAGGTTATAACCTAGAATAGTCCGTGACATTGCAAAACAGTGTTCAAATTGTTTGTTAAATTCACCTTCTGTATTTGGCTGACACAGAGGGAAAGATCAGCAGCTGAGGAAGTAACTTCCTCTGAACCTTTGATCCCAGTTTCTGTTGCTGCTGCTCAATCTTGGCAAGAACTATCTTTCTTTCTCTTACTGTAGCCTTAGGAAGAATAACTGTCAGACTTCTCTTGCTTAAAATGTATCTTCAGTGTTTCATCGTGTTCTGAAGGAAATAGTCCAAGTTTACTTGTTCCATTAGATTATCTCTTGTTGAAAAAATGTTGAACTTTTTCTATATTATCCGCTTCCCTTTGTAAGCATGTGTTCTGTAGAAACCGCTGATAAAAAAGATATTGCACTTAAAGTAGAAACCTCTGAGAAGATGTCAGCTGTCCTTTGTGGTAGGAGCCTTAAATAGAGTTCTAAGGTGAAACTATTTACTGCAGACATGAACTTGTCATTTTATTTTAAAGTAGAATTTGATCACTAGATTATAGCAATCCTATTTTTGGCACATAAGCTGTGGAAAACACAAGGCTCAGATAAAAATCACTCAATACAATGTAGTTCACTTCAAGTTCTTCTGGTATGTCAAGGTTTAGACTTCTACTTGAACAACTTCATTTGCCTTTGCTTCTTTAGAATAATTTGTCTTGTGTAACAATGTCTAAGTAGTTGTTCTCTTTAAATGATAGTAAAAGAAAGGAGGTAGTTAGGCTACTGTGGCATGCTGTGTTCATATTTACTTAGTTGGGGGTGGGAGGGAACATTATACATTTCTGCCTTACTGAATATGGCAATGATATTTTGTAATTGTTTCAAGACTTTCTATTTTGAGGTGGTTTTATAAGCAATATTATCATTCATATGCTGAAAGTAATAATGACATAACTTGAGTAACAGAGTACCTCAGTTTGCTTCAATAAAATTGGAAAATAACTTGTATATTTTATTGGTCTTCTTTAAAAATATCTGTTTAGCAATCTCAAAAGTAAAAACAGTACTGGGAATACTGAAAATAAGTAACACTCAGGTCTAATTCAGTATTCTTATTCTCACAGCAAGGTGGTCACAAAGATCAGTCAAGTCCAGTGTTTTATCTCTGATTGCAGCCAATAATAAACACTAAAGTGTGTAAGAAGAACAAAAATAGAGAGGTATGCTATTGAGAAGCCCTTCTGGCTCAGCAAGTTCACGTTTTACTGTGCCTACACTGTTGCAATTAATAATCCTTGATGGATTTTCTTTGCCTATAAATATATCTTTTCACTAAATTGAACCTGTTTGACAATTATAACGATTTTTTATTGGATTGTGTTTTTCATAAAGACTCCTGAAGCTTTTTTTCTGGGTGGTAGTTTGTAGTTGTGATCCCTTCATTGAGTGTGGATCAGCAAGATAATACGAAGAGAAGGGAACTAGCTTCAAGGTAGTTGAGTAACTGTGATTAGAAGAATACTGTTCAGAATAACAAAAGGACAGCAGCTGAAAAAGAGGAAATTTTCTTAGTTAGAAATGATGGGTTGGAAGATAACATTTTCGATGAAGGAAGTATCTTCAAGATTCTCTGGAATATGGTTTAAAATTAACATGTCTGTCTTTTTTAAAAAAACGAAGTTACAAGTCCTATGTAAACTCTGTATTCAGAAGATCAGCAATTAAATTTGCTTGTGATGACCTATGAATGTGTTTGGGATGTTGTGAAGATTATTTTGTTCGGGTTGGAATATCATAAGGCTTCTTCAACTCTCAATAGGCAAAGAACTGAAGCAGTTAATAAACTCATCTCTCAGCCTTTTTGTAAACTTAGTTTTACAGATTCATTTAGCACTGTATTACAAAAAAGTTGGCTGAGAATCATAACAAAATTTAGCTGGCTATAAATTTTAGGTATTATTGAACTTTCCACATCATCTGTTGGAGGAGGGGGAAAACCAAACTTCAAACAATGACTCTAAATACAAATTTCATCAAGAGAACTCCTGAGCAATGTTTCTGTAGCTCTCCAAGAAGTGCAGAAGTGTCAGGTTTACAAGCTCCTAATGTAGGTGCTAGATGTCTGAATTCTGGGAAAGCTTCATGCTTAAAAAAACCCTTTGATCTTAAAAAAATGTTACTGTAGAGACTTTAAACAGAAAATATTCCTGAAGTTCTTGCTTTGGTTTTATTTACTGTTTATTCCATGTCTTCTGATTCCAAGATCTTAAGATCAACCTACTTAGAGAAAAAAAAAAAGTAAATCAACACATTTCGTTTGAAATTCATCATATTTTAGTGCAAAACCAGATAGTGTTATCTTGCTTTTGTTCTTTGAGCTGTTTAGGTACAGATTTTTGAGCTTGTTCTACGGCTGTGCAAGATACAATTAAGTGATTTCTAAGATCAGTTTTTTACATCTAGGTTAATTACTAGTAGGCAAGGCTTTAAGAAAATCATTAAACAGCAGTGCAGTCTACATTTGCAATGATATACAGGCCTCTGACACTAAGTATGGCTGCTGTCTAATACTGGACTGTTGCTTGACAGCTTTATTTTTTTGAGCAGTGTTTTGTTAATATATTGGCTGCACAGACATTTTGTTATGCAAAACATGATCTCATGTCCATATACAGGCAGGTTTTTCCTCTAGCAAATTGTACCTTTTGCTTTTTGCCTTCCAATGTATACATTTTAGTGTTCTATTCATGGCCATACAAAGCTTTAAATAGAACTTGCTGTTTGTCTCATGAATCATGCATTCATCAGCATGTGTAATGCATTATTAATCTTTAATCTGAGGATTCAAATGTTGTCACTGAAAACACACATCTTAGCCTGTTTTAATACTACCAAGGCAGGAAAAAAACCCCCAAATCATTCATTACACTTTTTTGAGTGGTTTAGATGAAAATCAAATTCCTCTGCTTATACTTATTAAAGCTTATATATTGTGACAGGGGTAGAAAAATAATATTTAAAGAGGGAGATAGTGTGCATAGTTGCTTGATTTTAACACTGTTCTACTTGTAAGAGCCACCTGCTACTAGTTACAGATCAGGCACTCAGGCTATGAAGTGCACCTTTTGTTTCTCTAGGTGTATTTTAAGCAGTGCCAACTGTAGAAGGAGGAAAGATTGTTTAGATTTTAGGAAGCTTCAGTAGAACATGTTATAGTGTACTAAAAATGTAATAAAGTCCCCTGAATATAACATTATTTTTGTTGAGAGCAAAGATACAGGAAAAGCAATGCCCAAATCTACAAAACTTTCAGGAAATTGTCCAGACTGTATCTTAAGAGTATTAACAGACCAAGTTGGTAGTCTTTTAATTAAACCTGATCTTGTGTGATATCTTTTTCCTAAGACTGTATTGAGGCAAAATACTTGTGTTATTTCGATCCTGATCAAACTCATTAAAACATAATGGTTTGGGCTTTTTCTTAACCCATATAGCATTTTTTGGACTCATGTATTAATTGCTTCTTTGCCAGCCCTGTTTTAGGAGGGAAAGCTTGCTTTAAGTATGTTCCAGGGGGTAAAAAAAAAAAAATAAATCCGAAGAACTAAAAAAAACCCCTCCAGACTGTATGCAATGTTAAATATTCTGTATTTGTTTGTATGGAACCACTTAAATGGGGTCTGTGTGTGTATACACTGTACTTTGTTTCATCAAAATAATGTGAAATTAGTTATAAGTGGTATGAATCATAATGACAGACTTGGTACCTTGGTATCCAAGATACGTTAACGTGCTGGTAAGTTACTTGTTTTCCTGCTGTGAGAACTGGTTGCTGTATTTGATTCTTTAGCTGAATACAAACTAAATTAAATCTGCAGTGACCTATATTGTGCTCTAGCTAATGACCCAGTTAACCTTTGGTTAATTTTCTGTCTCTTGGTGTCCTGGGAACAGGGACATGTTTACTTCAGTTGCCACAAACCTTTAGAAATGTGCCACTGGCATTTATTATTCTAGAGCTGTGTGTTTTAATAGAAATTAGCTAATGGGCCATGGGGGTCTGCAGAAGTTGTAGAATGCCAATGAGGAATTTTCTTTCATTTTTCCTCCACCCTGATTTACATGACTAAGCTTTTAGCTTTTTCTTGGGTTTGTTTTTGTTTCTTGAGTATTGATCTGTCTCCAGTGGAGGAAACAAACTATTTGCTTAACGTGCAGGATGACATTATAGTTGGCAGCTTCCCAGAGACTCCCCTCTTCTGCACACTTTAAATTAAACTAGAGCCAATGCAGACATCGGTAGGGAAGTTGGCAACTAATGCCATTTTACTATTGCATGGCGATTTTATGCAAATGAAACTGAATCCAACCATAAAATAATAATAATAATGAAGATTTCATCTAAGGGCAGATGTGAATACCACTTTTCTGGTGCACATAGGATTCTCTGGCAACTGGTGGGTTCATCTATGAAGTATGTGTTCTTTTTCAGGAAATGCAGTTACACTGATACAACAACTGGCAGAGCAAGGTGGAATGATTATCCACACCCACTTGTAGTAATGTCCATATTGTCTGTGTCATGGATATATTAAGTAATGCACAGTCCAGAACAACCTGAACATTTTCTGACGTGTTGAACCTCTAGTGCAAGGCTTGAGAAACAGATGTTCTAGAGCCAAACCTTTCTGCTCTGTCTGTTCCTTGAAGTTTTTATCACAAATTTTCTTTGGAGATTAAATCCTTTCTTATTTTTTATTTTGCCCATGGCAGCACCAAGGACAGGTAGAGAAACATCTTACTGAGTGCTCAGCCTTATGCTGTAGCACACCTCTCTGTAAAGAGCAGATGGAAACTGTTCTACAGCCATCCCGAGTCCTGTGTTGGCCATGTGAACAGATGGGTTTGAAGGGGGAGTGGGAAAGCTTGGGCTGTTTTGCTGAGCTATGATAGACCTGTTAATTTTATTCTGGGACTTTTTTATGACCTAAGAATCGCTGCTTGATGGTGATACATTAAAAATATGCAATGTTAAGAGAGAGGAGAATTTTCCATGAACAGGTTATTGGGAACTTACTCTGTTCAGCCAGGTGGCTTAGAGCACCACACAAAATAAACGGTGTGTGCCTTGAGTATATTCTGCAATTTTGCTAAAGATCAGCTACCTCTACCAGGTGAGGAAAACTGGCATTCTTTTTTTATTTCATTTCCTTGTTACCTGTGAAAAACATTAAACATGGAAAAAATATTCCGGAGACAACTGTACAAGCTCTATCACTTGCTGTGTAATCACTGCTATCCAAATAGTACTTTGCATATATTCTACCTGATGGTTAAAACAATTTCTTCCTCTCTTCTAAGAACCTGTCTATAAAGGATCTATCACAAAATATCATACTGGGCCCTGCAACCCTCCTTATTATAAGGGGTGTGTGTGTGTGTTGTTTTGCCTAAACAAAAGGAATTTTAAGTAGCAAGATACTAAACCCCTCCCTCTTTATTGGCTGGAGTGTCTCGAAAATGAGAAATTTTCCTGTCAGTCATCAGAGAGTACAGGGAATTCTATGTACAAAGGGAGCTGTGGTGCCCCACAGCTTAGTCCCTAGTCTTTTCTGTTTATGAGCTTATTCTGTCAGGGTCTGTTAGTTTTGGTATTGTTAGAGATTTAACAGGATTTCAGACTTGTTGGTGGTCTCCATGGGTCTTTCCCTATTTCACCTCTGAGTATTCCTACTGCTAGAGGAAAAAAGCAACTGTGACTGAGAAGATTGGAATTACACTGTGCGTAATTCCTTTATTCATAAATTTAGGAGGTAATTGTTTCTCTTGGATAGTGGTTGAGAGGAACCAAATTGCAAGCTTTTGTAGGAGAGGGAATATACTTTTCAGATATTTCAAATCCTAAGCTCAATGTATCTCTTTGTCTTCTCTTGTATTTTAAAATAAATCAATTAGAAATTATTCCTGTGTGGATGTATGTGAAGTTTCTATTAATTTGTATAAATCTGCAAGTAGTGCTATTGAGCCAGTATAAGGAGAAGAGCTTTTTCAGATCAAAGACCTAACTTGACTTCCTTCAAGACCAGGTAAGAAAAATATATCGAGTATATTATACTGTGCTCTGGATAAAGTCCTCACATAGTGTGTATTCTGATTAAGTTTAGTGATTAAAAATCATTTTGCCCCCTTGTTGAAGGGGCAATCTGACATCATGTATTCCTCTATCGCAAGTAGTTTCTGAATACCTTACGAAGCAATGCAATGGATTGTGATCAGCTTTTGAAGATGAAGGTGTGGAAGCATAAGAAAAATGAAAGAAAAAGATAAAACTTTCAGAAAGAAATTTCGGAAAAGCTGTTCACTGAATGACACTTTTTGCATGTCTGTTTGTAAAGAGGGGAAAAATGTTTAAAATACATTGAATCTTTTGTGAACATTCAAAATAATATTTGATGAATATAATCATGAACCATCTCTCTGAACTGCTTTTGTTTATAGAAATTACCTTCTTAAAAGTTCTTCATTTCAAATATTTACCAGAACTTTTCAGAGCTTCTGCTCTTGGGTTTGATGTCCTACTGCATTGCACTTTTACACTGATACCTACAGGGAACTTAACTGGTGCTGCCTACAGTGTGGACGCTTAAAGAGAATTTAGATACTTTTGTCTGAAAATAATTTGCATAAGTATTCTGTAGTATAGAGATAGTATGAAGAAGCTCATCTCACTTATTTGTGCTTGAAATTTTTTAAGTGTAAACACTGCAGTGGAAAACCAGTGTGTTATTTTGGAACTAAATTTTTATTTCGAGATAAATGTGTAAAAAGAATTGAGTTTTGATCTTGCAGACATGACTGTAAGTAGTCTGTTAATGGCATTCATGAATCTACTTGTTTAGCCTGATGGATACAATTTTAATATCCTTTTTCCCAAAAGTTAAAATGTAAATTGCCATGTAGCTCTAGGGGTAAAGAATACAGGATATTAGTGCTGGCTGTTTATGGATATTGATTCCATTACTATCCCCAAGATTTAAATACATATTTAGTGAATTGAAATATATCCTATTAGTTTTCTTTTCTTTCTAAATAATATACCTAATATCTCTGAAACAGAACACCAAGCTTCTAATTACTGTCTACTTTTTTTTTCCTCTTTCCTCTTCTTGGTGTTCCCCAATCGTTGTGAGCAGGACAACAGTTCATTTGCCAAGTAGTTTTCGACAAAGTACAGAATTCAAGTGACTGCTGTTAAGCCATTTTTCTTCAAGACAGAATTTGACAAGACATTATGTCCTCTCCATATAGTTCAGATGCTCAGGATAACACTGATTAAGGAAACTTATCTCAACTACAGTGTTTTCCTAAACCAATTTTGTTGAACTGGTTTTCTTAGTTTCAGGCCTTCGATATATATAATAATTTGAATTTTTTTCACCAAGTGACTTGAAGCCAGCAAACGTCACTTTTCCATAACACCTGATGTTGTTGAGTAAAACTCAACAAAAGGAAAAGAAGATATATGGAAAAATATTCGTGGTTTGGCATGTGGGGGGAGAGGTAGAAGTTAAATCCAAGTTAATACCAGATTTAATCTTGTCCCATATTCTATTCTTGCCCTGGTATTAATTTTGAGTCAAGTGACTTCAGTGCAGTTGCACTAGGGCACTTCAATATGAAGAGGAAAGGCACTTGCTCTTGCCTCTTTAGACCGCATTTAGACAGATATACTGTATTGTGTGTGTGTTGATGCTTGTACCACAAGTAAGCTTATGTGTGTCTGTGTGGGGTCTTCTGGAGTTTTGTTTATTTCACCTTTATTAAAACCTGAGATGAGTAATGAAGGGAACAAAACTATTTTTAATTCAAATTGTGAGTCTTAAGTCATCTGCTAAGTGTGACTACGCCACGCATCCACGCACGTGGGCTATAAAGGAGCTACACTGAAAGGCCTCTGTTATTGAACTATCTGGCCTTCTGAAGGGATGCCCAGTAGATCCAGGAGGTGCACTGCTCCTTTGCTGCTGCATAGTGCTGTGGCTTCTTTTGTTCTCAGATGCTGTTTCAGATGTAGCTGGTGAATTTTCTGAACACCATGGGAAAGGAGAGACACAGATGTATTATAAATGTGAGGTCTGGAAAGCCTTTGCTTTTAGCTCTATATAGACACTGAGTAGGATGCTTGATTGGGCCACAAGTGAATGTATGCCTGTCTTCCTGGCATTTAACCGAGGCATTCTTGGTGGAGGGAATAGCCTCGTCAGTCTTTCAGTGTTGCTTTAGCTTTCGTCATTTGTCCATATGTTTCAATGTGACAATCTGTGTGTTATAGAAATTTGGAATTCGTTTTTTTGAATTTACTGTGAGGTGTTATTAAATGAATGCACAAAGCCTATGAACAAATAAAATGCAGATGATGATCATTCACTTGTACATTGAATTTCAAGTTTTAACTCTACAGTCTTTATTCTGAATATTTTTCCAGTGTTGACTGCAAATAGAACTCAGAGGTATCCAGAATTTCATTGAAACATGGAATCAGAAACATTTTTAGGCTTGTGGCATTAGGTACTTCCCCAGTGCTTAGTTCAGATATGTCTTTGCCATGCCTAAGGTATTAGATACACACCAATAGAGAGAAAAGTGCTCCATGTTCAATATAAATGTAAAAAAGGTTTAGACGCTGCTGATTATCTATTGCTTTGCATGAGTAATACGGCAGCTTGCAAATACGTAGGATTTGGCAGAGAGACCAAAATTGCAAATCCTTTGCAATAGCACTGCACTCAGATTAAGTTCCTGTGAAATCTTTCCTCCGTCATTAATTTCACACTCTAGGGATGGAACCATGAATGGTTTATACCATATAAATCTTGTTTTAATGACAGCTTCCTTGAGCTTTAAAATGTTTTTAGGAATTGTTGTGTTTTGATAAGGAAGTGCTATAGCTTATTAAATATAATGCCTTTCTAGTAAATATTGTCGGTAGTTAGATGTAACATCCATGACAATTTAAAAATAAAACAACTATGAAAGTGTTGAGAGAGAGAGGCCCAAAATATATTATTCAAACAGTGCAAATTCTATTTCCTGTGGCAGTTATGAGCAGGTATAACACCTAAAGTAGCTTATTAACATCTGCTTTATCTTAATTTGGAAAATAAAAGTTGATTTTGCAACATCATTTTATATGCAACAGGAAAAGGATATAAAATGAGTAAAGCAGTTTGTGAAGACATTTACATAAGAATATTATACATCAAAAAATGGTATTTGTCATAGGAGCCTTCTGCATCTTTTTGTTTGGAAAAGAGGTTCTCAGTGGTAGGATAGAACACCTGCCCCCAGAGCCAGAAAATTGGTATGGGCTATTCCGGTGTAGCTAGCTATACAGGGGAGGGGAATGAGTCAAACCACTTACCCCGTATGTGAGAGAATGGTAGAACTGAGTGTGGAATCTTTCTTCCCCATATTAAACATTTGCCACATCAGTTAGATACTAGGGGGTATATTTGACACCTCACACCTCTTCTTACCAAACAACTCTTGCCCTCCTCCCATTCCCCTACCTAAAACGTCTTGGTTTTATTTTGAAATGATTGATTTTTGAAATGATTGTGAGGTGAGGTCTGTATGATACAATATGTTTGGGTAGGAAAAATGTTTTCTGGGGAGCACTAAAAATCCTGCTGTGTGGAATCTGGTGTGCTCATTGCCAATCCAATGCTGTTCCCGTTTACACACTGTGCAGCTGTGTTGACACACAGTATTTATTGAATACAGTTAAAATTAGGTTTGTTCCACTATCTATAGGTTTTCAAGCTTTAAATCTTTTGGAAAAAAACCCAGTATTTTCTTGATTATGAAGTAGAAATCTGCAATTAAAAATAGTTGGAAAAAAGGAAGCAATTGTACTTGTTTTTAGTGAACAGAAGTAGTAGATTTCATCCATCCATGCTAGGAGCATAGCAATACATTCTTTGCAAGGCAACAAGATTTTTCTTACTGTTAAATATCCAACTGACCTTGACTTTAGTCAGTGAAAAATTCTGCTCTGCTTTCTTGCTTCACTTATTACAAAGTGAGCAAACAGTGTGCAGAAGTTAGTATTTAACATTCTTTATGGGCTGATTGCCTTATAGGCTGGTGGTGTAGCCTTTTACTGGGTTTGAATGTCTCTACTGCTACTTGAGCTGGAGGTGTAGATGTGAGAAGTAAATGACACTTAAGCTTCTAGTAGTATGTAGCTACTAGAAGAGACTAGTGAGGTTACAGACACCAATCTGGCTCATAATCTACAAGTTTTAGGTTGAGGAGTTGAAAAAGTGGCATAATGGAACAGTATAATCTGGACTGTCTGTTTCTGGCTTCCAAACAATGTTTAATTTAGCCCTTACTCTGTGTTTATGGGCTGCTTTCTTCAGCTTTTATTTTGCCTTTTTATTTGTTACTTTTGTGCTGCACATTTATTTTAGGAAAACTTTCTCTGTAAATCAGCTGGAAAATCGGCAGTAGACTTCAGCTTTCACTTCTGTGAGGTGCAGGACCATGATCTTTTCTCTGATGTGGTGCATGGCTGATAAATTTTAATGTTACTTCTGTTAGCAGATGTTAGATGGGGAAGGATCTTGTAGGGAACTAAGTGTTGAAGTACATCATGCTCTTAATGTTAACAGCCAAGCATAAATGACTTGTCTATGAAACGAATCCTTCTCACTCTGCCTTTATTTAGTTGAATTTTAAATAGAGAAAAAAATGTTATTTTTTAGTTTGTCTAGTCTAAGCATTTAATGTTAGGAAGTGATGAGATGTCCAAGAATGAGGAAATAAATATCCTACTAGACTTTCAGACAACGTACTTCTTGTTGTATATTATTTTGCTAATAATATTAGGAATATGTGTGTATGGGGGAGTGTTGTGAGTTTTGTTTGTGGGTTTGTTGGTTTTATTAATACCAACTCTTACCCATCGCCTCAATATATAATGGATATGTGGTTTTCATTACATGTTTATTGCTGGATAGATCACTTTGAATTAAAATAATTGTATAAAGATTGCCTTACTGCATTTTCTTCAAACATTCATGTTCATGAGAAATATGAAATCTAAGATATTGGAATGGTAAGTTTAGAAATGTACTTCAGCTGTTTGTCTCCTAGTGTAAGTTCTGCCTGCATATATTTGGTTAAAAACAAAGATTAAACAGATGAAGAGAGAAATGACAGTAAGAAATGTAGCTTGTTATAAAATAAGTAAAAATGTCTAGGTTACTTTGTATATTACGTATTGCCAGGCAAATGCCTGGCAGAGGGTGTGATTGTATATGCTGAATTAGGTTATTCATCATACATAGGATGCCACAGAGGAGATATATTGATTTTTTTATTTATTTACTATTTTGTATCATATGGCTTTTAAACCTCTGCTTTTTTTCAAATTAGTATTGCAGTTGCATGCTGTGTGTATGACAGTGCTGCAGCTTAAAATGTCCACAATACAAATATGCTTTTAAGGCAATTCTATTTAAGTCTGTTACTTTAAATGGACCAAGAACCAACATGTTTATGCTGAGATGAATGCCAGTTTAATCTATACATATTGAAGATGCTGTTACCTCTTTATATCTCAAATTACAGTAGATACTTTGATTGCTTGATGTGAAATTATGTCTTGCAAAGTTACCATCATTGTGACTGCATTTGTGATGATTATTCATTCATATGTGAGTCTGGGCTCATCACAAAGTCCAGGTGTTGTACCTGGTTGAAGTATGGCTAGAAAGTTTGTCTTCAGCTGTAGCTGTGATGGTTTTTCACCATCAGTTTAGCCCTCAACAAAAAACAAGAATGTTCCAATTTTAATGTATCTCTTATAACTAGAGACTTTTTTCAGTTAATCCATCTGATCAGGCTGTGACAGTTTTTATTCCACATTTTGCTTGTGCTATAATCTGAATAGCTATAGAGAAACAGTTTCTTCTTCCATGAGAAGCTATGACATACCAGTTTCTATTTTCAATAAAGTTCTTAAGAGGAGTAGTACTTTTTTTTAGTAAAAGCCTGAAGCAAATTCCATCTGTAAATTTCTGATGCCATCTTATAGTAAAGGAAGCTGCAGTCTGTGTCAGGACTATTCTTTTTAATTCTAATTCTTCATGTTTCTCCAGACATTGCCTAATGTATGTCATGTGTGATGAATTATGAGTTGGAATGAATTATAATTTAGATATATTGATTGCTTAATTAACTGCATAAAAATGTAAGAAATTGGAGAAGCCTTCTCCTTGGACACCAGGTCTCTTCAGAATTCCTTCTGTGCATTCTTGTAATGTTATAGAAACTGTTTGGAAATCACTGACAAATAATAGTTTTCTTTGGAAATAAGATGCACTAGATTCTGCTTTGTGTAGTTTTACATGCACAAAATAGTTAGCACTTGTTGTATTGGGCTGTACCTACCACCACCACCACCAAAAGCTTTCTGTGACTTTATGGGAAACAAAAATCTTGTATAGTGCTCTTTGACTACACTTTTCTCTCACAGAATAATTTGGGCTAGAAGGGGCCTGTGAAGGTCCTTTAGTTGAACTCCTTCCAAGCAGGAGATAACTTCAAAATTAAATTGTAATTAATTGTTCCTGTCTTTTGCTTAAATATGGACTGTCTCCTTCCAAGTGAGGTGCAGCTGAAGTAATATTATGTCTGACCTATTAATTCCGTTCAGTCAGTCCCTTTTATGAAGATGGGCATCTCTTATGTCTGTGATATTTCTGCTAATGTAGAGTGCAACAGATATCTGCCTGCATTTCCTGGAGAGATGACTTCATTATAAGAAAATTGGAGAAGATACTAGGGAAAATCTAGAGCATTTCCTGACTTCTGATACAACACAGTTCTCCACATAACAAGTCTAGAATAAGCTGCAAATACTACCCACTGACCAAAGCATGTGCCAAAGAGAATGAGGAAACAATGTGACTTAAGTGGAGATCTGTGCTGTTACAGCTGATTTATTTTCATGAGATTGTGTTCCTCCTCTAGCAGAGGTGGCCGTGTAATACCCTAACGTAGGATAGTGACAGTTCTTGTAAGTTATTACCCAACCCGAAAAGAGAGGAGGCTGACCTAAATGCAGTATACGATGCAAAATGGGTACAGTGAGCTCTTTGGTTTGTTGTAGCTGGATAGTAGTTATTTCCTAGTTGACAGGATCAAACTGAGTCACCCTGTCATCTATAACTGGAAGAAAGATGCCTAAGGTGGTTTGTCTGAGTCAATGGTAATGATTAGCCTAGGGTTACCCAGAGGCTTCATACTATTTAATCCATTTTGTCCTTGCTTGAACTTACGTGCTGTTTCCTTGATAACTCCTGTTCTCCACTAGCACTGCTTCAGGTTTTGCTGGGTTCAGTGAGAGCCTGTTCTTACTTGAACTTTATTTTGTAGTTAGCTAATTTAGTCATCAAACATATTTCATCCTGGTGGCTAAAAAAAGGAGTTGTAGATGAAACTGAAAGACCAGCATAATGGCTGTTCTCTTCAGTTCTTCATATAGAAGGGATGTGATGACTGGAATGAAGGTTGTGCATTGTATTTCACAGGTTATCCTTACTGCTTCTGATGTATAGGCCTAGATTACACCTCTGTTCTTTCTTTTTAAGTAAAATGACAATTTTTTTGATGGTAACAATGAAAATTAGAAGCTACAAATTATCTGTTTTGCTTGGTATTAAGATCTTTGAAGCTAGAATCCTTTTTTCTGTCATTCTCTTTTTTTGTGTGTTCTCTGTTGCAGTTTCTTGCTACCACCATTAGTTTTGAAAGTAGCTGCCTTTCACTGGCATCTTATTGCAGAGAATACTGTGTTCCAAGTGTCCCCAAAATGTTTACAAAACTGATTGATAACACAACTCACTGTCTTATTTTTTTCAAGTGTTATATTATCTAGACCATACAATAAAACAACTGTGTAAAGAAGTTAGTGCCAAGCTTTTGGGAGCTCTATATTGGATCTTATGATATAAGCACATTCCAGTTTAAACTGAAACTTTGCAATAACATATTAAGGACAAATAGCAGACAGTGTGCTACAGAAAAATACCACAAACTGGCCTTTTATTTTGAAAGACAAATGAATGCTTAAGTTGTAACAACAATAATTGTTGTTACAGTCTGTGGAAAATGACACATTTGTTAGTGCCCACAGAATAATGCTGAATTTGTTCCCCAAATGTACCTTTTTAAAAGAAGTTATTTTTCACAATAAAAATATCACTCTGTAATATACATTTATACCAAAATCAATATGCAAAACATGTGATTAAAAGACAAGCACAATTGGCATTTGAATATCAGTTTTAATTGTTCTGTACACTTCAAGGAAATTAGTGGCAGTGTTGTAATCCTTCAAGGAAAAAAGTAATTATCCCTGCTGATTCCCAGTTTGTTTCCTTCTTAACCCTGTTTCCTGATAGCCCAGCATGTTTGGAGAGCCACTGTTTATACAGAATATTTTGTTGTTTTGAAGGGATGGTGTGGGCATTTAAAAATTTACTCTTTCAGGTCACTTACAGCTTAAGAAGCTCTTTGATTTTGAGTGATTTATTTAGTTGGCCTCTCATTGAGTTGTCAGCAGTTTGCACAGACTGTAACTGTGTGAAAAAAAGATCCTAATTTGTCAGCTTGAGAGAAGGGGAGTTGTTTGTAGTCAGAGAAAAAGGAATTAGTATGTTTTGTAGATGTAGGCTATCCCCAGATGCAGTACTGAAAGAAAGGTGGCTGGCAGCCAAGCATTTGTGATTAGAGATTGAAAAGAGAAGAGGTGAGTGTGTGAGGTTAAATGAAAGTAGCAGAGATTGAAATAGGATATTTCTTGTGAAAGAGGAGAGAATGTACATGTATGCACATTTTATGCCTCAGAGGGAAAACTAGAGGGAGTTGTCAGAACTAAGAGCAGATATGAACAAGGAGCTGAACTTCCCCCCAGCTTGAGAATAAGATGGTATATGATATTAAAATGAAAAAAAACCCCACAGACTGTTAAGTAAGATATGACTGAAGTATATACCTTCTAACTCACCTGTTGTGGCAGTTCATGACCATAGAAAATTTGTCAAATGTATGGCACAAATGCTTTACAAAAAAAACCCAAAACACAAAAAAACCCCTAAAATCCCAAATCAAAATGAACAAGTTTGAGAGTAATGCAGAAGTAATTTGAGGCAAGCTTCATCCTGAAGATTAAGTTGATAACTTCTAGAAATCAGAAAAGAACAATGCATGTCATCTGTGTCAATTGGCATTCTTTGGCTGAACATGTATTATCAGGGTGCTGAAGGGTTTCACCTTTTTCTGAAACATTGCACCTTGGCACTTTAAAGGACAAGAGCAGGATTAGAAGGCAATGATGCTATTAACATAATGTTTTTTAAATATCTTTCCAGAAACCGGTTACATTTCAAGCTGGTGATGCTGGTCCCAATGGATAGCAGTAGATATTGCTGGCATATTTGTAGAACCTGATTCAAGCAATGCTATTGATAGATGTCTGTAGTTTTTGGAGGAAGTTTTTGAAGTTGATGCCAATCTGCTACAGCACTAAAGTTTTGAATTAATACTGCAATTTTGGTGGGAGTGCTATAAATTAATGATCCTTACAACAGCATATTTCACGTCATGAAGGGCCATTTAAGAAACAATTCTTTGCAACTTCCAATTTGTAATGCCTTCCCTTCTTCCTCACCAAGACTATGGGGATCACAGAGGTCAAGCAGGTAAAGAAATGGCAGCAAATTGTTAGGGAGATTGCTTTCTTTTTTTTATGTTGTTTTTGTGTAATATATTTAGTATGACTACTTAAGACTAAGGTATCCAGCAAAAATTAGTAAATTCTTATTAAGTTTGTCTGCTCTGAGTCATCTGAAGGTTGGTGGGAAGGACAATGGTTCAGTGCTATTAGAGCTACAGAAATGGGGGGGATCTGGGTATTTATAATTCAAAGCAACATTTTTTGAGATTGATGTCACTGTGGGCTGTCAAACTGAAAAAATTGCTGAAAGAATACAGAATTCTAGCAGCATGCTTGAATTTGAATTTCCTGTGATTACTCAAGGGCATAGTAAATCCCTTTCACAAAGATTACCATGGTCCTATGCTGTGGTCAGTAAAATGTACAAGAATCTTAATCCACAATAGAAACTGGGTTTCTGAACTCCAGGAAAATAGAAAGTATGCAAAGGATGCAACCCTTGTTCTATTTTTGTGTATGCATCTACATATGTATAGACACACACACTTACTGTGTAGATATAAACAAAGAAATGTGTGTTCTGGGGGATGTACACGTGTGTATGTGTATCTACATATACTTTTATACTTTAATGTATTTTTAAAAAAATATTTCCTTCTGCCTTTCTTCCTATGCTTAGAAGAGGTTTCACCTCTTAATTCTGTCAGGCACTGTTGTGCACTCTGTCAATCTGGGAACGGAAGTGAAGATCCGTGTCTCTGCTTGCCTACGTGTCTGCCAAGCTGTTTCGGCATCCTCCCTTCCCAACTGATGAATCAGCAGTAGGTTCTTTAGTACTGTTGAGGTACACAAGATATCTAAACAGTAGCTGAAGGAAAGAAGCCTTGTGAATGAGGGAACATTCCTTATGTGTTGCACTTGGACTCCATTTCTGTGGTGTAAGAGGAGCATGGAGTAAAATCTTCCTCTTTAAATAGCTGGAATTTAAGAACTCTGAGTTCTCTTGCTCATTTTTGCCTTCAACTGCCACCACAAAACGGACAGCAAGAATCCAAGAATTTACTATCTGTCTGAAAATGTACATTTCTGACTCTTGGTACTTGGTAAACTCAAGTTTTCCTTTATTCTGAGTTATTGTATTGCTTCTTGTCTAAATTGGTGATATAATCCTCAACTACGGCAGTAATCCAGGAAGGTAAAGCTGTAATGTAGACTGAAAAAATGTAATTAATGTATAACTACTGCAGCAGCTTTCTCAGTGTCTAATCAGTCTCCAACCTGGGTACATTTCCTCAGTGATGTTTCTTACACTTGTCAGCACTCTATTTGGCCAGTGTATTCTCAACTTTGCGGACTTGTTAACCTATAATTCCTACTTCTTGGTGTGTTTGTCATGAACTTCAGAGGCTGGATCTACCTCTCTTCAAAATTATCCATGGCTTTTGCCATGAGTGCTAATAAGAATATATCTTGCAGATGGGGAGTACGTAGTATGAGCAGCAGTTGGTGACCCCTGACAAGAAAGCTGTTTTCTTAGGGGCTGGTAGTCTTTTGTACCCTTTAACATACCCTTACTGGGTATTGACAATGAAGTTTCCTCTTTTTAGGTAACTCTTCTTGTTACATAATTCAGATGGCATTTATGGTATGATCACATTAGGCAAGACTTGTTGCAGTTTATACTTAGTGAAGCTATCCATGTGTTTAAACTGCTTATCAGTGTATGTGACAGGTTCATGGTCCAGTTCACGAGTAGTCATTTCAGGTAACTTCTTGCCTGATTTAATCATACCTACAAAAAATGGTTCATATTTGTATTCTGTAAAGCTTGACAGACAAAATAAATCATATGGTGAACTTAAACCTTAGCAAATGGTTTCCAAGGTAATTTCAAACAGGAGTTAGGCACTCTACTGCTCATACAAATGCTGGAAAGTCATTAAAATGTTCCTGTCAGATACTGATAAGGGAAAACTGTGAAACAATATTCTGATCTAGCATTTTGGAAAGCTGTCAGGAATAAACAGCTGCAAATATCAAGATGCTTGCACCATCAAAGACCCCTGGTTTTAAAGGTGACAACAACATGCACTACTCAGAAACTTTATGCTCAATCAGTGACTGTGGGAATAAACAATTAAGGTAAAATATAAGGATGTAGATGTCTAACATTGAGGAAATAAAAATGACAGAGTCAAAGTTAACAGTGGTATCTAAGCGATTTATTATATATTGAAATCACAAACAGCATGATTACTTCACAAAGAATATTCTTGTGAAAGTTGCACCAGGTAAATTAGGTACCTACACTGGAATGATGCTTCTTCCTCTGTTTAAACTTGTCTCCTAAATCAGTGCTTCTGAATTACTTTCTGGAGAAACCCACCTTTATTTGATTTCCTGTACACAGACTGAAGTATCATATCTCGGGCATCTAAAGAAGAGGGCTAATATAGTATAATAAAAAAGTCCTCACACTTATTAATAATAGATTCTGAAAGTTATTTTGTCCAAATTATCCTATTTTGGCAGAAAGAATGAGAATTTCATTATGTGCAGTAGATAATACCAGTAACTATGATAGTACTTCTTATCATTCCTCTTCCACATGAAAAAAAATGAATTGTTTAATCAGCAACTATGTTATATTAAGAAATGTTAGTTATTCTAATCACAGACAGTACATAAGCATTCAGTTTCTTCTATTTTTCCATTTTTAAAAAATGTAGTCTGTGCTGTATGTTATAATCAGTTTGGGTTTTAGCAAGTGTGGTAAATTGGTTGTTCTTTGTGTTGTTTAGACTAGTCTGACTTCTGAGAAAATGAGAAGTTTGCTTGTTCATAATGAATATAATGGGCCTCAAATTTAGGAGTAATTCAAGGAAAACTTTTAGAAATCTTGAATTTTGCAAATAGAGCCATCAAATGCCTAAGAAGCAGGATATTTTATTAATCTGGCCAGTTTCCAACGCCAGCCCTCTTGATGCTGAAATGATACCATAGCTGTGCGACTCCAAACATTGTCATATTAACCCTTAAGTCAGTCTTGATTCTCTGGGCTGTCTTAGCTTTTCTTCTGATGCCGTGGGACTAGTGATAGTCTTGAGAAAGTCCTGGGAAAAAAGAGGATGAAAGATTTATAATTGCCCTGTAAAAATGCAGCTCAACAAGCTTATGAGAATCTGAGTAACTGTAAACAAATGTAGGGGTTTTTTCCTTACCTATCTTCTCTATTTCAAAAATGTCATCTTGTGAGGGATGAGGGGTGACTCTGCTACTTGATTATTTTCTGTTGGACAGCTTTGCCTGTTACCTTTTAAATACCTTCTGGATTTGAAATCTGGAGTCCAGAAACTCTAAATGCTACATGAATCTATGCAAAAGCTACTTGGATATGTGAACCCAGTGAATTTCAAAATATGTGATATCCAGGACTTTCTTGCTTATGGCTAAAAAAGAAATTGCTTCTTGTAACAAGCCCCATTCTCTCTCAGGATATGAAAGAGATCATAATTTACCTGGGGTGCTTACCTCACCATCATGCAATAAGTGCTTACTCTTGAACTTAAATTCTTTTCTGACATGAATGCAATTGTGCTTTTATTATCAAATTAATGAACTGCTATTTTGACTGCCAAGGTGTAAAACTTTGACCCCTTTTTTCCTTGGACACCATATTCCTCCTTGTAAACAAATGCTGATCATGAGCTGCTCCCTGCTTCAAGAAATTTAAAGGTATAAGTGACACAGGGTAAGACAATGGAAAATCAGTTTGAGACTGTTTATGCTTCAGATACTGTGACCTACATAATGCCTGGTAATTTTTTAATTAAATTATTAATTTTCAATGTTCCAGAAAGCAAGTATGATATAAGAGTTGGTGCAGAATATATTTTCAAGCAGTATGAGTTTTGTTTGCCAGCATTACTGCTAAAAATTAGTTTCTTACTTGGTTCTTAGGACTTCAAGCAATTTTGGGGATAGAATGTAGTAAAAGTTTTATTTTAGTGAGCTTCGCCACCAACATACTAGAACAACTCCCTTGCAGTGTTGCAGAATCCAACACTGAAGAGTGGGAAGTACCAAAATAGAAATTATGGCAAGCAGTCTGAACAGGTCACTTAATACAGATTTCTTGGTAGAAATGTTTCGTCATTCTCATCAAATATTACTGTAATACTTCACAAGAATTAATAATTTTCCTAGGGCACCTTTTGGATGGAAGAGGTTATAGTTGCACTTTACAAGCAATGAATTGAGACAAAGATAAGAGTCAAAAGTATCCTTTGTGCATTTTTGTTGCTGGTGCTTTACAGAATCACAGAATTCTAGGGTTGGAAGGGACCTCGAAGGATCATCTAGTCCAACCCCCCTGCCGGAGCAGGTTCACCTACAGTACATCACACAGGAACGCATCCAGGCAGGTTTTGAATGTCTCCAGGGAAGGAGACTCCACAACCTCTCTGGGCAGCCTGTTCCAGTGCTCCATCACTCGCACAGTGAAAAAGTTTTTCCTGATATTCACATGGAACCTCCTATGCTCCAGTTTGCATCCATTGCCCCTTGTCCTATCATTGGACGTCACTGTAAAAAGCTTGGCTCCATCGTCCTGACCTTCACCCTTTACATATTTGCTCAGTTGGAGTTGGTTTACTCTCATACATCCTTTTCAACACTGTAAAGACACTGACTTCAGCCACAATTCTAGGTTCTGGCCAACTTTTCAGAAGTCCCAGCTCAATCCTCCCCTTCCCCTTGCCTCCATAGAGAAAACTAGGAGCACACAGTCATCAGCTGTGAAAAGTTTGTAGTTGGATTAATTAGCCCTGTGTAGATTTGGAGCTTATTAATTGTGTTTAGCAATGCATTAGCATACTTATTGTGCTTGCCTTTATGAAGGTAGCATATTACTGCACTGCATTGTTATCTAAACACATCAACCTGATCAGACATAGTTTATTGCACCAACCAAGCAGACGTGTCACTTAGCTCCTTCTAAGACATTTTTGCTGTCGCACAAAAAAGAACATCCAACAACTAGCTGAAAGAACTACTAAGTGCCATCCTCTATTAGAACCAGCACTATGGAAGAATGAAATGCACATAGTGCCATGAAGTCTGTCATGTGTCTGCTGACAAGGGAATGGTGAGTCTCGGGAAGCATGGGTTTGTTCTCTGCTTTTCTCTTGGGACAATTCAGCAGCAGACTATCCAAATCTAATGTAATATCTTGTGTTTGTCTCCTGCATTGATGTACTACAGTAACAGCTGTGCAAATAGTGAAATACATTACTGCTGGACAAAAATTGTAAATAGAATTCAGGGACTAATCAATGTATTATATATTTTGTAATAGTGCAATAAAATAGCTGGCTGCAGTTTACCATATTTATAAAAAGCTGTAAGTACACATAATAAAACCAAGAGTACAACTAATATGAAAACTGGAATTTGTATACTGTGTACACTTTGATTGTTGAGGAAAGTTACTTAGCACATTATTTAATTATTTATGGCTTTCAGTTATTCTTGTTCAACATAAGGGGTAACAGATTTACCAGTGTAGTGCCCTCAAAGTGCTGCTTTTGGAGACAAAGTGTATGTCAGAGGTCTTATTTAGGGTCCTCTGGTATCCATCACTAAAACAAATTGCAGCAGAGCTCAACAACATTTTATGTAAATATCATCATTATTTTTTTTCCCTGAAACTTTTGTTAGTCTTTATTAAAATAATTAGTGTTGCTTTTTGCAGAAATCATGGTAGACATTAGTTTCAGTCCTTAATGAAAGAACACAACTGCAAATTCTTTGAGTTATTTTAGGATCCAAGTTCTTCATAAATTAGTAATTTTCTGAGCCTTTTTTTCTGTGGACATGTTATTAATGACATAATAAAATGAGTTAATCATGTATTTCTCACTTTATTAGAAAACAGGAGTTGAGTTTAAAGATCCAGGCTGACTAGTTCCTTACTTTTAGCATTTACGCTTTGAAACACAGAGCAGCAGTGGCACTGGGTGTCTGTGCAGGTGCAACATGCCTTAACGGGGATGAAAAAATACGACTTATACAGGAAGCATGCTATTTTTGGATACTTACATTGACATGAATCCCTTGTGAATATATGAAATGGAAAAAGACCTTCTAATCTTCCTTTTGAATGAGCCGTGAAATAGGATCCATGAAGAGCCTGAAGTGTGAAGAGGTTACTATGGCTTGCTTCCAATATTTTTTGTAAGATAGTGAAAGATTTGCATTAACCAGGAGCTTAAAGGAGAACTTATAATCTTCCATAAAATAATGCAATATCTATCTGAAAATGTCAGTTTTTCAAGGCAGAATCTTTCAATACTCTGAAAGTG
Organism: Aegotheles bennettii; assembly: GCA_013398125.1. Classification (NCBI taxonomy): domain Eukaryota; kingdom Metazoa; phylum Chordata; class Aves; order Caprimulgiformes; family Aegothelidae; genus Aegotheles; species Aegotheles bennettii. The sequence goes on along the minus strand of VZRW01007582.1, from coordinate 1,371,897 downwards.
ATTTTGATGCTCCCTAACAAATGCATCATGTACTCAACTACAAGGTGTTACTTCCTAGTAGAAAGTAGTTAAATAACTGTGTTCACTGTCTGTAGTTGCACTTTTTTTAGGTGAAAAAACAATGCTCACATTTCATGTCTGCTGTAATAGACACTAGAGTGACTACAGTTGAGACTTACAAGTAGTCAACTTTGTTAAAAAATATTTCTATTAAATAACTTTAATCAAAATTTATAAGTTTATGATACAAGCTTCAAGACACCTGAATACTATGATACAAATCCTAGCTAAACTATTTCTGTAATGCAGTGATTTCTTAACACTGTGCCAATTTTTAAGCCTTCTTTCCCTTCAAACATGTTCTGTCTGATATTAAGCTGTTGTTTCTGGTATGCAAATTAGCAATATTGGCTGAATGGTAACTTTGGAAACTTTTCTTAATACCTTTTATTAAAACACTTTAAATCTTCCTCTCCACATGAGTAACCTGTTCTTATGAAGACTTGATTTAGACTTAAAAGCTAAACCACAGCAGGTGGATAATACGAATCACAGTTGTTTCTTTGAACAGGTTTTTAATGATCCAGGGTTTTCTGTTGTGCTGACTATTTATAACTCTACTTCCCTTATCTGCAGGTTCACTTCAGCACTTCTGAAAATTAGACTGTCTGAGAACTTGCTGAAATGGCTGTGTCTGTGTATACGGGTACAGTTGTTCCACTGACAGTACTGATGCTGCAGTGCCCTAGTGGGGCTTATTTCTGCTTTCTTCATTTATGCATGCAATACTATAACTGGTGTCATCAGAAATAACTCCTTCATTTTTATCTGTAACGATAGAGACTGAAAATTCTACCTACATGCCAGATCTGGAGGTTATCCTAGTATGAGACTCATAAGGAATATGAAATGTGTTAGGAGCAGACTTCTTGTTATAGAGATTGTGTGTTGGCATGTGTCAGAGTTGCAGCCTGCAAGACTGCACATGCCCAGCAGAGACTGCAGACTGTTCTGGTGAAGAATCTTTGTCTGTTTCTCCACTTGTATTTGTAATAACAAGTACAGCAAGATTTGAATTCTTTTCGGAATCCCTAAGTTCAATCAGAACTAAATACCATGTTCATTGAGCATCTGTTATAGAAGAACTTGGAAGTGAGCAGAGTAGCGTATCTGTCCTTGTTTAATGCCAGTAGGTAGGAGAACTGTATGTGGACAGTGTGGCAGGAAACTAGCTAGTACTTTATACAAGGGAAAAAACCCAGTGTTTTGAAGGAGAAAAGGATGTTTGAGAGGCCAAAGTTATGAGCAGCATTTTCTAAAACTAATTCTACAACAGGGAAATAAGACTGCTTATGGATAGTCTAGCAAAATGGTGTAGTTTCTTTGGTGGTGTTCTCATCTTTGCCTGATGCTTCATCAAAAGAAATCTGTCATATCAGTATTTACTTAAAGCTAGTTAACAGCCACATGGAAGTCCTTCCTGCAGGTGTTATAGAGTGCTGGTGGTAGCTTAACAGGTGCAGTTTTTATGTTCCGAGTAAATCACTGCATTAGAATGGTGAATATAACAATGCTGATGCTGTCTTTTTGGAGGAAACTTCAAATTAAGGTATTTGCCATGTGTTCCTGAAGTGTGATTTTAATGAATGGATTGCTTCAGATATGTGTGTAAATAAAAGCAAAGTTGTGCACACTAGTGAATAGCTTACCAATTTATTCATGGTAATATTTTACAGCTGCTGATCTGGAAAGCTTGATTACTTGCCTCAGTGTTCCTCTGTATAAGATCAATTGCTGATGCTGTGAGTGCAAAACCCTCTTGTACTATGTTAATTGCCTAGGTTCTGTGGCACTTAAAATTCATGTGTATATTCCATAAGATCTGTAGACATGTTCAAAATTTATTTGCTGATCAGTAGTTTTGCCTGAGGAATAGAGCTCAAAGTTTCCTTTTGTATGCAAAAAGTAATTTCTTTTTCAGTTTCCAGGAAATCTTTTTTGTCAAATAATGGAAAGCAAGTGTTTTCCTGACAGTTGAAAAACTGTCAAGTATTTTCTGGTGGTTGATTTTTATAGAAAGTGATGCGTTTCTGAGAGAACTTGGAAAAAGTAAGCATTATTGTAAATCAGTGTAGTTGTATTAAGCTCTTTTCTGACAATTGGTGACCTGGTGTGGGCAGGAGGGGGTTAAATTCTGAATATAGTTCATTGATACTGTGGCTTCTCTATCATGTAACACTAAAATACACTCTGGACTCTATGAAACTACTAGGTTTTGTAGTTCTAGTGTTCTAAGTTGCTGAGACAATCTGCTAAGATGTAATTTTTTTAAGCATGTCACATTTGCTATCTATTGAAGCAAGTCTGTCCTGTGTTTATTATTCTACATGGAATACTGAATCTTTTTCATGTACTTTGAGACAATTACCTATAGTCCAAATCTGAAAGCAAAGCTGTGAGAGCCTGGTGGTATGTACCAGCACAATGCAGTGGAAATACAGTCCGTCCTTCTTTCATCTTGCTATTTGCAGTGGATGCCTTTCTTCTTACGTACCCCACTCTGGGAGTTAGTCTTGCTGTTAGATATCCAACTCGTGGAATGATGTTACAAGAATGACTACTATGAATAAGGTTGTTGTGGTACATTAGTCTTAAATGCTGGTGTTCACAATAAATTCAGATGACAGATTGGTGTAATTAAAACTAAAGCTGAGCTCTTGGCCAGGATGAAATCTTTAAAGCATGTCCTATTTAAAGATCAGTTCATTTACCTTTTATTGGAGCAGGAAGCAAACATCTGTGCTGCTTTTTTTGTTAATTACTTCTGGTGTTTCTGTTTAGACAAGCTGTTCATATTCCCTCTCTTCTATGCTGCTCGATTTCTTTCTCTTGCATTTTGAGAGATCTCTTTTGTCTTTGTCACTCTCTTCTCACTGCTTTCTGAATACTGTAAAATTCAATTTGGTATGTTTTTTCTTTCTGCCCTTTGCCCTCTCCTTCCACCCTTTGCCCTGTTATTTTGCCCTGTTCTAAACAAAGACCTACTACTTTTCTGCAATGCTAATGTAACAGAACATGGTGTAGGGTAAATGCGTGTGACGAGGTAGAGGGAAGTAATCAACAGTGGGTGGAAGATGTGGCCACCTATTTTTTCATGGCTAGGAGTGTCCTGTGACTGGCAGTCCTCACAGAAGAGGAGAGGAAGCTTTCTTAAGAAGTGATTAGATGAACTGTTCAGTATGGTTTTCTGTCTGAAAGTGAATGCAACCAGTCATTAATATTAGGGAATTTGGGCTGACTTGAATAAGAAAGGTAGGTTTTTATTCTTCCATTGTTGGCATTATATAAGTCTTTACCCCTTGTACAGAGCACTTGTGGCATAGAAAGTTTTATATTATGTTTCTGTTTAGGGCATGACTGAGAAATTACTTAAAAAATGATTAATTTGGGTTTAGTGTCACTTTCAGGATTCTATAATTTTGTTTCAACTGGATGTGTGGTGTTAGCAATGCGCCCTTATTAATCTATTGAAGTGTCTTTTATGTCATTTTATAAAGAACAAATCTCTTACCTACTAAATATAAACAGGTATCAAGTGTGTTGGTGGTTGGATTTGCATGTGTGTTTTACGCTTGGTTAACATTTTTTTTAACAAACCCTGTTATGTAGTCATAAAAATTGAGCAACTCTTTCTCTACTATTTAAAAAAAAAATTCTCCACTGCAAGAAGTGGAACAAAGATGAGCAAAGTTTACTTTTAAAAAAATTTAGGTTTCACTGTTAATATTTTGCATAGCTTGAGGTATGTTGTAGACCAAGGAAGTAATTGCATAGCATTTGAGCCTGATTGTACTCAAGTATATGGATAACAAGAAACACTGCAAAAACTCTCCAATTAGAATAAAATTATTTACAGCACCAGCAGCTGCTAGTTGTAGAGGCTGCAAGCTTCTTTATAGCTGTTCCAATCTTAGGAATTTGGAGCATGTCGGATTTAGCTTTGTTACAATTCAGACTTTTGGCAGTAATGTAGAGGCTATGCTCAGTCCTTCAGAAGTTAAAGAAATACAACAAAATAGATTTAAGAGGCTTTTTAGATTTTGGTCTTACACAAAGCAGTGTTAGGCATTTTCTTTGGTTGACATACTTATTACTGTTCCTAGTATGATACAGCAAGAGAGGAAGAAAAAATTGCTTAGCGGCTCACATGTGAGCTACTAGAGAAACCTATTATAAGCTCAATTCTAAATCGTACAGAGGCACCACTCTGCTGACCTTGCTATTGTGTGTGGCTTTCAGTAGAACTACATCTTTATTATGATTTTTTTTGTCCATTGTCCTAGGAATCTGGTTTTGTCTCCCTTTTTAACAGGGAATTTTAATGGACAGCAGTGGTACATTTGGCTCTCATCCTTGACTTTTCTGCAGCCAATAATCTTGCTAGTAAGAGTTACCCATGGAGAAATGTGCTACTCTTGCGTGCACAGATGCAATTTTATTGCACTTGTGTATGGTGCTTGACTATTACAGCGTATAGTCCTCAGAAGCTGCAAATTTGTCTCTGCTCACTGGAAAATTAAGCTGGAAGGGGTGGGGGAGTGAAAACTGGTTGTCACTGAAGAAAGGTTGATGAGAGATTAGTATATTTAAGAGTTGAAATTTTGAATTTGAACAGTTGTGAATGAATGTCACAACTGTTTTAACAGCTGAGGTTCTGCTGTAGTTAAACACACACACACCCCCTTTTAAAGTTAATTTTATGCTTGTAAATTGAGTACTCATGTGTTCTTTTAGTTTGTTCTCTTGCACAATTATTTTATTATATATGACCACGTCATAAAGGTTTGGTTTTTTGTTTTCTTTCATTCAATATGCAGGACAGATGGAGCTTACTGCATCACTATCTTTTTCTTATCCTGATGCCTACCTTATCAGGCACTGAACCTGAATGCAGAATTGTTAAGTACTTTGGTTCTTTTACAGTGACATCAACATAGTATCTAAATATGTTATGATTATTAGAGTAATTTCAAATCGGGTGTCATTACAGCCACCATCTCAGACAAAGAAGATAGGCATGACAATTTAGATTAAAAATTTATTATTATCTTAAGAATATAGGGGATTCATTTATCTAGATGACTTTGCATTTTTTTTTATAACATCTTACAGCATAACTGTCATAATCACAGCTTTGGCTTCATTTGCAGTTGAGCATGTACAATGCTTCCAAGATACTCAATTAAACACCCAGGAAATCTTGGCAATTGTAACCTAAGCTATCAACTGTGGAAAAGCCTGGCTTTAAGTAATTTCTCAGATATGCAACAGAAGTCATTAATCGTTAGATGTTAGTGTAATCATTTACAGTTAAACATGCTTTTGGTGGTGGAGGGTTGTTTTGTTACTGCTTGGGTTTTTTTTGTTTTGTTTGCTTTTACTGTTGTGTGGAAGACTACTGCAGGTCAATCTGTGAGAAGAGTGACAGGAACCTACAGATTCATACCATTGTGTACTACTTGATAAGTGTAGTAAGTGCTGTAGTAACAGCATATCCTCTGCATATAAGCCAACTGCATGAAGGCACTAAGGTACATCTCGTCAGCAACCTAAAAAGCTTTTTGCCAACAGAAATGGCTTCAGCATCTGAGGGCTTCTAGGTTTACTTTCAAGTTCCAGTGGGAGGTATGCAGTTGCAGTTAAAGGACCCAAATTCTATTCCACCCTACCTGTCTGTTTCTATTACCCTTTCACCTTTCTGGCTATTAGAAGTAATTAACTGTAAATGAGTGCCTCAGTTCTAGCAGAAGAGAGGAAACAGGTTAAAGAAATGTGACACGTTGGCTCTGTGCCAGTAGATTTATGGAGCAGTTTAGATGAGGTCCGAGGATAGCATATAAGAATATAGTTCACTAGAGACTAGTTAAAGATGTGTAGTATTTCAAAGATTCATTAGTAAGCACTTGGAAGTTGAATGATGATAGATGCATTGCAAGCCACGGTAAGTTTGGCTTTTCCTTTCTTTTGTTTAGTGATCCCATATATAAAACAACACTGTGCTTAAAGAGAGGATCTATTAAAGATGATTGGGACAAATTACACTGTCTGGGACACTTGTAGAAGTAAATTTATTTGATTGTCTAACAGGGCACATATTTGTTACTTAAGAATTATGGTTATTGCTGTGCTTGAGGGCAAACATTTTCATGTTTTTGTACCCTATGACATATAGTACTTAACACAAACACCAAATTACGTCCTGGATCTGTAGTCCCATTCGGTTACAAAACTGAATCCAGGTAGGGTTGAATAGTCTTCAATCTGCAGTTTGTAATAACAAACGTTTTTAATACAAAGCTGAAGTTCATCTCATGCGTTGTCTAGGGCTTTCGGCAAGGAACTAGAGTGCTTATGCCACAGTCTAATACTACTTCAGAGGTGTGATTCATGTATTTCTGATAATATCCCTGTAGCAGTATAGGCCTCGCCCTGTTGAAACAGTGCAGAACCTCAACCTTTGCTAATCTTGGGTGGATTTTTCCCTTTCAGTGTATCTCAGTGTTTCCATAAAGCACTGTCTGTGAAGTTGTAATTAATTGTTAAAGCCTTTCCAGTGAAGTCCACTCTGTTCCAGAACATAAAAAGGAGCTGTTTGTTACCTGTAATGTCATGACTTGTTTCCTTGAACAGTAATTGATTTCAATTGTAGATGGTGTCTGTGAACTTGAAAGAGTGTTGTTTATCTGCTAGGGACCTTGAGAGTGTGATCTTCTAAGTCAGTCCTGGTGGTATAGATTACATCTGTAGTGCAAGAATTGTCTGGGGACATAAATTACAGCAATTAAAATTAGCTAGAGGAGAATGATGCATTATTAATTGGCACAGTCATTAAAGGGCTGCAAAGAATCTAAAAGAGATACAATGTCAATATGCAAGCACTAAAAGTGACAGGCAGTGTGCAAAGACCAATGATTGTATTCAAAGCCTGAGGTCATTAAGACACGGGCAATTACGTGGAATTTTATGGCTGTGGGTTAAGATCATTCCAACATACTGCCAAGATGTTAAAATGGAAATTTTTCAAGAATGATAAAATTAAGGTGACCACTCTGAAGACCAGAGTAGTGTAATTAATTTCTACATAAAGAATGTGTAGCATTTTATTTTAAAGAAGTTAGAAACAACAAAGAATTGTAAGAAAATCCCATCAGCAATTTGGTGAATTTAAGCAGAAAATGAACATTTTCCACCATTAAATATAATCTGAGCTCATATAAAGAGAGATAAATCTTGGTACCCTGAAGAGTGAAGATTTAATTAAAAGTCTCTTTATACTACAGAAACAAAGTCTTGCCTGTGTCATGCTGAGAAATATGGCAGCCTGAAGAGGCTCATGGTAATGCAGCTGTATATCAGCTACTTAATTATTCATAAACCTTGTCAGTGAGTTTCAGTGATTTACCTATCTCAGCTAATTTGCTTTGTTGGAAATACTACTTGTTTTATAAAATAGTTCATTTATAGTGCTATGGATGAGGAATAAATGCTGTGAAGGAAGTGTCTTTCATGAAAGAAGTTTTAATAATTGATTTGCAAAGGAAAGTAAACTTTAAATATTGGAGGTGTTAGAACAGTGATATATTTGTTTTGACAACTAGTGGAAGAATGTACGGCTACTGGGTGGAGAGGTAAAACTCCAAAGCAAACATCTCAATTTTTTCTGCTCTAAGGGATCCTTGGAAAGTTTTGGCTTTTTGAAACTTAACCGATGCTTTCCTATTCTACTTGTTAAGAATTCAGATTTCGAATTCATCTCGCTGTCTACCCCAAAGTTTAAACAGTGAATGTGATTAGCTTTGCTGTGCAGATGCCACACTGAATGGCTTCTGTTGATTCAGAGAAGCTGAGTAGTGTCAGAGTTCAGTTACTATGCTTTCAGTAAGGTCTCCTGTTGCCAAAATGAGCTTTCTTTTTTCTTTTTCCAAGCTGCATGCCAGAGTCTGCATCAGCATGCAACTGGACTCAAGGAAAGCATGTATGTATGGTCACTGAAAAAGCTATAGAAATGTACAGCTACATCTTCTCTAAGAGCAGCCACACACACATTAGTTGTTCCATTAGTAAGTTAGGGGGATCTCTTCCTATATTAAATATGTACCTGTTGTCTTAAATAAATGTTTTTGACCCGTTAATATACTTCTGGGCACCAAGAACCAGATATGCCATGGCCCTAGCCATTTGGTCTTTGAGCTATAGTTAAAAACTATCATTTTTAGATGATCATTTAAAGACAGCCTTTCTCCTGCTCTCTCTGAGGTTATCTCTGTGTTCAGTGTAGAAGAGTTTATTTGTTCCAAGTATAATGCTTTAGCACTACCACAGTGAAATGTGTCTGCTTTATATCCAGCACTTTATTTTGGCTTTAGATACTTTGGTTGTGTGTTACATCCTCAAAACTCCGCACTGGTTTGAATTAACTGTTTAGTAGTCAGAGCAGGTATGATATGATGCAGTGTACTTCATCACCGCTTTTGTTCTCTCTGGATGTTTCTATGATTCAATGCACGATGTCAACCAGGAACTGTGGAATTCAAGGTCTCTGGGGTCTAAGTAACTAACAAGCTTCCATTATTCCATTCTTGGCTTCCATTAATTTTGCTGCTGCTCTTTTCAGATGTTTAAGCTGTGTGGGGAACTCATTGCTGGGAGCTCTAATCATGTCAATAATTGGAATTGAACCAGAATGTTGAATATTCATTTTAAGTCACATAGGCAAATAGGTTTGGCTCCTGTGTTCAAACTGTTTGTTGTTGAATGAAAGAAGTTAAGGAGATAAGCAAGAGGGAAGCAAAGAATTAAGTCGGACAATCCTGAAGAGCTTTTCTGGAGTACAGCAGTTCCAGAGGCTCAGTGAAACACTATTTGTGTGTTCAGCCACTGTGCAGAGATTGCAATGTAGGATAATGATGTAAAAAAGTGGTGGTGACAGGTTATTTCCCCTAGGACAGCAAGAAACAGACCATAAACCTGACTGCTTTTCTTTGTTTAAAGAAGCGTATTGTTGTTCCTATCTGTGAGCCTACCTCCTTTCCCTCTAGCAGGCAGCAGTGATCCAATTTGGGAAAATCTGGGTGTTGGGATCATGAAGCTGCCCCAGTGCTATGCAATAACTGGTAGCTGCCAATGTGTTCAGCAGTGTGAACGCTGGGCAGTTTGTCGCCTGAGCCAAGTTAAAGTGTAATCACAAAGCAATTTTCAGGAACCTTGGCTGTGCTCAGGAGGCTATTGACAGCTTGGCATAAATGAGGTTCCTGGTTGGCACTTGATGAGTCACATATGCCCATCCTAAATGTCACTGGGATAGCAGTGGTCTAGACTTACTGAAAAGATAAGCAGTTACTCATTCAAAAAGGAAATACGTGTCCACCATGCCTGCTATGTTCCACCCTGCTCCTTCGGCTCAGATTTTCTGCAATGCAACATTTGATTGCTTTCACTCTATACTTTTCCTTTGCTTTTTGAAAGGGTTTTGATATAAGAGCTTGTAAGAATTACCATTATTCATGGATTAGCAACACTGATTTTATTTTCCTAGGTTATAAAGTTGTGTGTTCATGCAGCAGGTTGTGAGAAACTTGCAATGCAGTGAACCGAGCCAACTTTGAAAATTAGCAATTTGTGTATATGTTAGTCTTGAAATACTCAATTTCAGATTTCTTCCAAAGGACGCATTCTTCTTGAGAGTTTCTTTTGCCAGATATAGGAAAATCTGGCTAGGCAAGTTACCCCATGCTATTTGCACATATGCAGGCTTATGTGTATTATGTTTAAAGATTCATCATTATTGATTTTCCTTTCCTGAGTTTCTTGTGTAATTTATCACATTTTAAAAGATCAGCTTCACCTTCATGGGCAGTTTATTGATGACCTTCATTCAATTAACATAGCCAGGGAACAATGGTTCCCCTGTGATAGTACTGCCTTCCATACCAGAACAGTTTGGCTCAAAGGATTCAGGAAAAGTAGAAGTCACACTGTGGCTGATACACCTTGTGTACACCCATTTCACATGGCAAAGTAAGTTATGCTAAAAACTTGGCAGTGGCCTTTGCCAAAATATATTATTTTAACCACCAGTTGGAGCTACTAGAGAGGTCATTGGCAATGTGACCTAAACTACTTGTGCAGATAGCTTAAGCTGTTAACTGACAAGTAAATGGTGTGGATGTAGGGTACATGACTGAGGCATTATGGGTGCAAAGCTATGACTTCCACTTCTTGCTTGTAATGAGAAGTAATTCTTCTAGCCTTAAGAATAGGTATTTTTTAATGTACTTTTATATACTAACAGTGATAACTGTCCTATTCCCCCTCACTCCTCCCCCATTTATGGCAATTAAGTATAAAAGATGTGATATCTGAACTAGTGAGTTGCTCAACAAAGAGTGACGTTTTACTGCACCACATAGTTTTGGTCTCAAGAATCTCTTTTACCAGTGTGTTGTACAATTTAATAATGGGATATGTTGGAAAAAAATGTCACCTCTTATAAAATATGAAACCAGCATTGCCATGCTGTTGATATGGAGTTGATAACTGTACTTACATCTGTTGTTTGTTGCATAATTTGCTGGATATCATAGTAGACGTTAAGGGCTTATCTGCATTTTTTTTAAAGTATGAATGGAGTTCTTTTGACTTTCTTAAACACCTCAGTTTCCTGGTAAGCAGAAAATAAGCCAGTTATCAAAATACTGAATTGTGTGTTATTCTTGTTGCATGTAAAAAGGTTGATAGGCAACTGAAAATATACTCCAGCCAAATTATATTATCTGACACTTCTGTAACACAATATGGCTTTGCATTTTTTTTTTTGTGGGAATTTGAAGTTGTAAATCTTCCTGCTTGATCTTAGTCTTCTCTTCCCCAGAAATGTCGTCTTCTAGGCAGAGGAGTGCTTTGTACTCTGTAGGTCTCCTGGGGGTATCCACTTTAATTTTCTGTTTATTATAATTTCTTTGACTCTTAATTTCATTTCATCATAACTTGGCACATTGTTTAGCTGCTATTTCCCAAGGTCTGCAGCTCCTCTGCCCTGGTCATGTCACTTTTGATTAAGCGGTTGCAAAGCCCTTTACCCAGCTTCTAAAGGGTAAAAGTCAAAAATCAATAATGTGCCAGTCCTCCCCAAGTGCAGTAGCAGTCAGAGGTAAATGAATGATTAAACATGATGAATAACAGTGTAATGGAAGACGCAAAGTAGGGAAAAGTGCTCACTTTAGCCTAAACTCGGAGATTTATTGCTGAGTACTACAAATAATGGAATCATCAATCTTCCAAAAACTAAAAAAGGCATCCGCTATAGACAGTTTTAAATGCAGTGAAAGACGTCTGACCTCCTCATTGTTGCCTGTTGTGGTCCAGTTATTCTGTAGTATCACATACATGCTGTCTAAAGAAATCAGGATGTAAAGCAGTGTAGTTAAAATTGGGTGGTTCTTGTACAGTTTGAAGTTGTTAAGATTGTTTGACAGAAGAAAAAATAGCCAGTATCAATTATTGTGAGTGTGTGTACAAGGATGCCAATATTCAAACGTTTAAATGGTACCAAATGACTGAAGTAGATTATAGTTTTGTGAGATGGTACTGAGATGGTTGTTATACTTATAAACAGGGAGCAGGGGCAGGGAGGAATATTGCTTAAAGAATGAAAAGAAACTTTTTCGAGATATAGGGCAAAGAAGCTAATTTAAAAGTTGGAGCTTCTACAGCATAATGGGAATAATTTAATGATGGATGCTCAACAGTTTCAAGTGTTTCTAAGTTAATTCTTTGCTTGGCTGTTGATGAAGCAGAAGACTAGCTAGAGACAGAACAGTTTTCCTTACCTTTTTCATCAAAGAAGAGGAAAATACACAGAAATGGAGAGTGTGTCAGTACTACATAATTAGAATAAGTCTGTTGGCTGTTTGTAGCGTAGCCTCTCAGAATTAGAAGAGGTCCATATCAGACAAGAAAACCCTCAAGGACAGCCTAGCTCCTGCAGGAAACAATACTATGGATTTCAGTTGAAATCCTCTATTTTCAGAGTTTTAAATTTGCAGCCTAGCAGAGTAATGTCTAAGGTATCTTCAAGCATCCCTACATACTGAAATATGTCTGCATTGCTAAAAGTGTGGGTGTGAACAGGCTCAGGGAAGCATGGAAGTCTTTTCCTGGGACAGACATAACAGAAGGAAGTCCCTAAGGACAAAGCATAGATGTGGGGCTGCAGCCGCCTCTTTCTGTGAAGAAATCTCTTCTGGCAAACTGCAGGTTTGTAAAGACTCTCCATTCAGTAGGGAAAACAGAGCAGTGGTGAAGCTTCTGGTTTATCTTTCTGCCCTTGAATAAACTAAAACTTTGTGTTAGGACTTGTTTGTCTTTAGGAGAAGTCTTGGGTAAATTCAACTGTTTTGTGTTCAGGAACTCATCATTATCTTGGTTTTCAATACCAACTTCTCACACAGTTACATTCTAGATGCTTAAATTCATCCTGTGGTTTTTAATTGGATGCATTATCACTGTTCTGGTTTCATTATCATCTTCATGTCTCTTGTGTATGCTTCCTTGCTTCTTCCCTGTAAAAAATCCTTTAGCTGTGAGTTCTACTCACTCCTTATGTTTCCCATGACCTATTAGCTCTTCAGAGAAGTCCTACTCTGATCTATTACTCTTTTGTACTCTCCTCACCTCAAGTACGAATATTGAATCTGCTTATCTTATACATGTGTGTCTTCCATAAATATATGGAATCCATTTATACAGATATCTTCTGAAGGATTCATGTCTTCTCTGTGGAACTGGAGAGATGCTGTACATTTAATTTCGTCTAATGCTTCTGATACTTAATTCACTTTCACAGTGGGGTCAGGAAGATGGTATGAAATGGCCTGCAGCCACCTTGGATCCCTAGATCCCTTGCCCAGTGACACTTCTCAGCAATCTGGCAGCAACCTCTTTCAATTTATTACACATACTATTAATTTGCCATGGGGTCTGGTATTGATCTTTCAGTCCCATTAAAATAAGTATTTTAATTTTAACCCATTTTCCTTGGAAGAACAGAACTTGTATCCTGAGGTGTTTCCCAATTACTGTCAAGTAGTTAATCAACCCCTTTTCTTTAATATTCTTGACTGAACTGCGGTGCAAGAAATAAAAAGAAGCTTTCTTGAAAAGCTTGCAACAGCACTGTCAGAAACCATATTCTATCAGTAAAGAGAAGAAAGGCAGTGCAAACAAAGGCTGTGACTGATTTGCTTCCCAATCCTGCTGAGTAGGGTGTTATCTGTGTTCCTGGGCAGTTCATTTATGCTTGATATGATCAGTCAGGCTTGATCATTAAAATCCTAGGTCCATTTGAATGGAGACTGCACTGTATTAAATTTTATTACATTTTTTGTTCCTTATTGACAAACAATCTTTTGTTTCTTATTGACTTTCATTCTGTGCCTGGTTCTCCCTTTTTCAACTTTTCTGGATTTTGCTGCCTTTTGGAGCTGTATTAAGGGAAGAGATCTAGACACCTAGGTTTATTTACTGTCTATATAGACAGTTTAGATTTATTTGATCCATCTTAATTGTTCCTGTCTTTCTGCCAGTTTAGAATGTAGCTGGGTCAGATATGTTCTGGCAGACACATTCTTGGGCTGACCTTTTCCCAATGAGTGAACTAACCAGCAATACTTTTGATGTAAGATTATTTAAAATAAATAAATAACCCCAAATTTAGGTTTCTAATTTCAGAAACAAAACATATATATCCTGCTGGAATGTATCTCATGGCTCTTCCCTCATAGGTCTGCAATTTGGAGGTGGACCAGTGCTCTTGATAGAGAGTCTGGGACTATGGCCCATGCTGTAGCTCAAGCCATCAAATTTTCTGCCTTCAGCAGCATAATAAACTGCCAGCTAACTTCTCTCAACCATTTTGTCTTTTAAACTTTATTCTTTTTAGTGAGGAGTGACTTCTTATATGCACTTCCACCACTTTTTTTTCTGAGGTGACGCCTGACTAGAGAACTCTTGCTCCCCATTCCATTTGATACATTACCCCTGTGCCTGACTGCAGCAGCAGGGAAGGTGGGAAAGCATGGAGCCAAGTCAGAGGGCTATGGGCACTGTTAAGATATGGACATGTTGAATGCAGCTGTGGGTCCATTCTCTGAGGCTTAACCTGGATGTGAAGATTTTCACAGAAGGAAGACCTCCCTAAAGCAAAGACAAGTCTTGTGACATTGGGCCCTGCAAAGACAGACCAGTGCTGCTAAGCAAGTGACATCAAAATTCAACAGCGGATCCAATATTCATTTCACAAGGAAAGTTTGTGGCTTTTCTTCTCACAGCAGATCTTTCAGTGTTCCCCATTAGGCTCTGCCATAAATGTCACTTTTCACAGATGCTTGGACCACTTGTGAAACCCAGTATTGGGTTCTGACAGAACAGTCTGACTTGTACTACACAGGCTTTTACCTGGAGGACTTGAGTCTGACCAGGCAAAAGGAATGTGTATGTTTTTACTCTGAATGGGCATGCTCTGTATTAAAATTTAGAGAGTGCTTCAGGCAATCCATGACCAAATGAAAGGTTTATGAACTCTTCATTCCCTATGCAGCTGTATCAGCAGAGGATTAGACATATGAATAGGAAAACATTTCTTAAATTTTAAAGTGATTCTGATTTACCAGGGCTCAGGTGAATAGCATGCCTCCTGTCTGGAACTGGCCAGAGAGAATCCTGCCTGCTGCCATGAAGGGGTACAACCCTGCCCAGTTCTTTCTGGAGAATTTTCTCCCTCAAGCATTATAAAAGAAAAAGTTTCTTATTAAAACTCTTTGAGGATCTTGCAGTAGCTAAATTAAAAATTTATAGTTTTAAAAAAAGTCTTATTTGAAAAATAAAATTACGTTTTATTTTTAAGTTTGAGAAAGAGGAAAAATATGGGCTTTCATTTCCTAAGGTCACACACTGATTCTGTACAAAATGTCCTTTCTCACACAGACACTGAATAAAAATCGCCAGTTGAACAAGTTGAGTCAGGGAGGAAGAGAGAATGTTAGAGAGCTTTAATCCTCTAACTCATTCCTGCTCTGTGGTGCCAGTATTTCTGTGGTTTTAGTGCAGGACCACAGGTTGTCTTTAACCATCTGTCTCTGAATATCAGGTGTGGGGAGCTGGAGAGAGCCTATGACACTGCACAAAGGACGGTGTGCTCATCTCTGCCATCAGCTCCAGATTGTGAGAGCATGTGTCTGTTGTACAATGTGATGCACCAGGTGGGAAATCCACCTTTATCCTGAGGCTGCTTCTACCCTTTTTTATGCATTTGAATTTCTAGGGGCACAGGAAAGTTTAGGAAGTATTAACTAAAAATGCAGACAGAGCTCAGCCTTCACTATCAAAGGCAGCCTCGTGTGTTGCTTCTCTGTGCTCACACTGAGGAGCATTGTGATGAAACCACCATTTAACAGGGAGGTCAGTCTTGATATCTAGCAGCTATGGCAAATAATAGCAGTAACCACTGGGTCCTGTTAACCTTCTCTGTCATGAATAATTGCAGGTCTAATAATTAAGCATCTTAGAAACATGGGCATAGGTTTTCTTTGTGTCACTTGGGCAAACACACTTAAGAATAAATCTCAGGTGTTGCTAAGTCAACTAATTCAAAGATAAACTATACCAAACATTGTGATTAACGTTGCCTGTGAAACTTGAATTTGATTATTTTCTCTGTGTTTGTGAAGTATAATATGTCTTTTGTCTGCAGCAAAGGTTGCTTGATATCAACTTTTTCTCTCCTCAAGGCAAATTCTTTCTGTGCGTGCTAGGAAATATTTTCTACATCACGTTAGAACCCTTACTGTTTATTTGGAAGGACTGGCTTCAGGTATTGACAAACAATGTGGTAACCATGCCAATTGTATCCTGTTCATCTTGCTTCTCTCAAAATGACTCATGGTCTCAGAACTGCTGCAAGCAAGACATTAGAATTGCTCAGCTGTTGGCATACA
This sequence comes from Aegotheles bennettii, assembly GCA_013398125.1. Classification (NCBI taxonomy): domain Eukaryota; kingdom Metazoa; phylum Chordata; class Aves; order Caprimulgiformes; family Aegothelidae; genus Aegotheles; species Aegotheles bennettii. Next base: position 1,355,845 of record VZRW01007582.1, on the reverse strand, counting down.
GGGCATCCTGGAAATTTCTTAGAAAATATGAAACAAATTTCCGTCCTCAGTCCCCCACTGATGTTCCTGGAAAAAGCATGAGACACGTGATGATTTGGAAAGCAAGTTATAATTTGTCTATGCTGGCATTATTTGTGTGGGAAGATGCTACTGGATCAGTTCTGGTATCATTCTAAACATTCTTCCGTTGTATATGAAAGGTATGGCTATACATAAGAGAGAGTTCTAACTTCCTCATTTTCTGAAAATTTTGAAGAAATTTCTCATTCTTCAAACATTGCTGATCAGCTCATCTGGAATGAGACTTCTGGAACTCTGATTGTCAAGGCTTTGTATTAATATACTTCTCTGTAGAGCAGAATGAGCGTTTGATCAGTTTATGCTGTTCTGTTCTCCTAGGCAATAACATTTTATTTGTTCAATAACAATTCATTTATCTCATCTTACTAAAGAGTCTCATCCCATGTACTCGTTACGAGCCAACTTCATTTCAGGTCATTATATTGTTTCACTGATTTACACACACCTTCAAAACCAGAAGTTTCAGTTGTAACCTAGATGCCTTCTGCTGCTGAATGTCAACTGCATCTTCGCTACTCTCAGGAGCTGCTTCAGAAGTTCTTACTGTTCAGCTGGTATCTTTCACTGCTGACCTCAGCTGCATTAAAAGCGTGTTGGAACAGACATTGTTTCAGAAATCCTTAATGATGACAGCACCTTTTCACAAATGCAGTGTCCATTAATCACACAATGGACGTTATTTCAACGCCAAAGGCTAGAAGAGGGTGGCCATACATCTTCATTGTTGCTTATCTGTCAGTGTCAGTGCACCAATGTCAATGGTTTTTACTCAATATGCAACAGTAGGAACCTGTATCGGGAGAGGCAGGCTGTTCCTAGCAATCTTAGTTATTTTCAAAGTTAGCTTGCCAGGTCCTTATTTATTTTTAAGAAGATTATAGGAGTTCTTATTCTTTGAACATTATTTAGTGAATGATCAATTCATGTTAAGATTTTTCTTTTTAAAAATCTACTGAAGCTTTAATTAATTGAGAAAAATCACTTTAACACACCTCTTGACTTTCTAGTTATGACCAAATAACTTTAAATAAATAAATCGTGAAAACAGCCTGATACTTCTCAGCAATGGACACCTTTGTCTGTGGAATGAAGGAGTTGATTCTGTTGGGGTAGCAGTGTCTTCTGTTGGAAATGACACCTATGTGCACAAATGCAAGCTGGCATATCAGACTCCACTCTAACAGCTATCAGTACATTTCAAAAGGCATTTGAAATTAGTTTCTTTGTTTACAGTGCATTACACCTTACAGCTGTTAGGATTTTGTTAATAGTATTTTATCTTCTAAATTATGAATTTATATATCGGAAGAGCCAAAAGAGACTGTTTCTTAATCAAGGCTTCAGGATGCCAAGTCCCACAGAAATACATGAAATGATACAGCCTCTGCTTTCATCTGATTTGAATATAGACAGTAAGTGTGAGGCTGGAGGACAAACAATATAGATTGAATTATCTGCTTTCTACATGAACCAGCCCCCTAACGAGGCTTCCATCGTGTTTTCTTTTTTCTTTTAATGTAATAAGACCCCTGATTATAAGTGTATCAAGAAAATAATAGTCAATATATAAAATTAATGCCCTTACATAAGTCAGGGTATAGTCTATTGTCCATCATGTGGGGCTTCACAGTTGCCTCATAAGGGCAGTATATGTACTATGCCTGCTCACAGCAGGGTGGTATATAGGAGTATAAACAGATTAGTATCTTTTTCTCTAAAATATCTAGCATGTATTTGCCATACAAATCTCTGGAGTGCCTGATAAAAATGCAGTATCAGGCTAATTTCTTCAAACGTTGGCACTTACTCTGTGCTTCTTTGAAATAAAAATCTTTCCTCCCTTAAGCTCTTTAAGAAAAAGATGACCCCCAAAACTTTCCTTTTTTCCTTGTTTGTTTTTTTTTTTTAAATACCTGTTTCTTGAACACACAAACCTGGCTGTTTTGTGATTTGTCTCTATTGTTCTTTTTTTCTGTGTATTTGTTTTACAAATGAACAATTTTGTTAAAGGGTTCATTTATTCTGTGCTGGAATATTTCAAGCTAGAATTTCACAGAATATATTTCATATAGACCCTGGCTCATTTATTGAGCTTGTCAGGGCATATTTCCTTTGAAAGCTTAACACAGTCTTGTAGATGCCATATTTTTCCTTCAGACAGTGCAGTATGCAATGATTTTGTTCCTGGAGAGGTTCACAGGACAAGCTATAATTTGCCCTTTTTTTTTTTTTTAGTTTCACAAGAGATCTACAGGATTTCAAGGGAATGTTTTGATTCCCAATTTTACACCAGTTCAGACACTGAATGTACAGACATTAAGATGCTTCTGAAGTAGAGAGTGCATTTGCAACCTGTATTTACATCTAGCTATCCACCTATGTGAGGAAATAACCTTGGGCTTTAAAACTACTATGTTGTACCTTGTGACCTAATGAATAGCCATAGTAACTGAAACAGCAAAAAATGCTACAGACGTATAGTAGATACACTTCCTAATGTTGCAGCAGAAAACTCTGTATGCCTGGTATCTTATCCTGTTGAGAATTATTAATGAAGAGACACAGCAACATATTCCTTATGAAACATAACCCAGTTGTTTTTCCGACCATTTAAAACTATAGCATAACCTGATCTGCTTGGTCACGCTATTCAGTTAGGTTTGCCCGAGGAGCTGGAATGTGTAAACCCTATTGTATTTAGTGCATAAGTGGAAAATATATAAACATAAATAGAACTTCAGTTTTCATTGTTAGAAATGTAAATAACCATTGTTTGGTTTTTCCAAAATGATGCTAAGGAGGCTATTGCTGTGATGAATTTATGCTGCCCTAAGTGTTAGGATGGCTTGCATTGTAAAACCTCTCTATTGGCAGATGTTTAGGTGAGCAGATTCCTCCATGCAATCAAATGCTGTGTGTTAAGACCTATAGAGCTCAGAATAAAGTACTAATTACAGTCTTCCTGCTTAAATTCTATTATATGTTGTAAGTACCTTCTATTATGTTTTTTACTTTCCAGGTACTCCTTAGCTTGGAAATTAGGTGGTTGGACATTTTTTTCAAGGAATAGTGCAAGCAGTATCAAAGGCTTGAAATTTGCTTAGTTTTGATGTATGATCCATATGAATGAGGAGGAAATCTTGTATTCTAAGAGTTAGGTATGTGGTTCACTTAATAAATGTTTTATCTTCATGTGTAATTGTAAAGAAAAGGTATTTAGGATGGCACACAAACTATAAGGAAGGATTTCCTAAAATGCTGTAAATTGAATTAAGGTCCTACTGGGAGAATGAGCTTACCCAATGTGGACTCTGTGTAAAATATTTTTTTCTTCATCTTTTTTTAAGGTGCAAAGTTCATGGATTCAGATTCCTCTGAGTATTTGTAGTGTACCAAATACACTAGAGAACAATAATAGGAGAAGAACAGAACTGAAGAATAAGAATAGAGGGGGAAATGTGAAAGTACCTAACCTAAATACGGATAAATGTTTGTTTGAGGCATTCTGATAGGGCCTTTGCTTTGACAGATAAAGATGAGGGAACATCAGAAGCAGAGTTGATATGAGCTCTGTGCTGCAAATAGGCAGTGCACCAATTTTAGGTGTACTGTAAATTTATGACTTGTCTAGAAATCTGGAGCAAGTGTGTTGGAAAGATGAGATCATTTGTCATACCCCAGAATGTAGCAAGCCTGGTAGCCATTGGGTTTCCTGACCTTATGTGACTCAAAGTTTGGAATGGCTTTTTGAATTGTTGTAACCATTCTTTTCCTGTTTGATTCTTACGCCATTCAGATCAGTGTAGTGTCTCAGCATCTTGCAGTATGCTGTCACATAACTTAACAGTTGTTCTCTTGTTCATCTTCGGTTAAGATGTGGATTTGCAATGTGATTCTCAGTTTCAGTAGATTTATTTACTTATTTTTATTTCAAGATACATTGGATAAGACATTTACTATAAAAAAGAAGCTTGATGTGCACTTTTCTTAATGGAGATGAGGTTTGATTTATTTTATTTTTTTCACCAAGGGAAGGTTTTCTTTTTCCAGCCTGGTTTTCCTGTTGCAACTGCTTGCCTTCAGTGTTAAAATATGTTGTTTTCCCACTGTCTACAGACCCAACTGAGGGAATGGGTCCAGTACCAGGTAGTCAGACTACACTCCAAATAGTTCCTGAATTACAGGAAAGTATATGTGACAAGGAGGTAAAGTGTGAGCTGAATGGCAGTACACATTATGCTGTGTTATATCTTACATCCTCAGGTTTAATTTTTCAAGGAAGCTTTCAGAGAGGAAGATGAACAGTTTGATTCATCCATTCTGTGTATTACTAGTGGCTATCAACTTCGAAAGTTATTTTGTTTTACTATTGAATTTCTCAGATTTGCTGGTTGCGTTCATCTACTTCTGACTGTATTCTAAATTAATTCAAGGAGTACTGGGAGAACAAGGTGCCTTTTGTGGTCATAAACATCTGAAACAATTTTAAAGTCATAATAAACAAACACATATCTTCCTGCTTGAAAATGCTCACTGAGGCACCCACTCGAACTTCATCCAGTTCCCTGGAATTAGTTACTTAATGATCTGCTTAACCTTTGTGGTAAGTTGTGGTAAGACTGATCTCATGTGTATTACTAAGTCAGAAAGAAGCATTAATAAAGCTGTAAATATAAAAGGTGCTGGAGAGTGCCTACAAGCTTTTGAGGATGCACCACTGTTGATTTATGGACTTAGTAAAATTTAATAGTTGCTAAGTACATGGGAGCTTGTCCAAATTTTTGAAAACCATTTCCAAATTAAGATCAAAATAGTATGAGACCTGAGTGTTACCTATGTCATGTAGCTTTATATGTGCATTTAATGCTGAATTGCAGCATTGTCTGAGTATTGGTATGCACGAAAGTATATGAAAATGCAAGCTTCAAATTATACACATTTTAATTGTACTTGAAGAATTCACAATACAATATCTAATTGGTCTATTGTAGTTCAATCTTTTTAACTTGGGAATTGCTGCAAAGCTACTCAAGTCACTCAACATTTATTTTTAGAGCTGTAGGTCAGCAACAGAATTTCTAATGCTCTGTTGTAGCAGAGATAGTGGTATTACGCTTCATTGTAGCTACTAACATTAATGCAGCTAATGTTAAGCCCCCAGAAATAGCCATCCTTACTGTAATCCTTAGACTTTATGATAATGTCAGAATGGGGACAAAATATTTCAATGTTGAAATTACAGAAAGATTCATCATCATATAAACACAGAAGTAGAATGACCTTTAAGACAGTTTTTAAATGCAATACACTTCAGGTTGTAAAAACTAGAGGTTCATGATTCTAACCTTACATAATACAGTTTCATATATACTGCCTCAGACCAGCACAGCTAGACAATATGAGGCTTAAAAATCCAACCCCAGTTAATGGTATCTATCTATGTGCTATAAACGTAACTAAATATTTAAATGTTCCTTTCTATTAAAATGATCAAGTTACTAAGAAACTTAAGCTTCTAACTTACCTTAGTTCACCATTGTTATAGTCACTGGGGCAGGTCTGACAAAAATTAGTTCAGGGAAAAGTTCATTAGACTTAACAGTGAGAGGATGAGGAGATCAGCATTTTGCAAACTGAAGGAATCAACTTTTTGAGAAGACTTGCTCTGAGATTACTGTAAAAGGGCTAAGGAGCTCCTGTTTTGTAGCACAGCCTGCTAAGTACAGTTTCAGTCTTTTTGTCTTGTGTTTAGGTCTGATAAGCAAATGTTAACACTCCCACTCCCTAGCTCTGTTTTAAGTAAGGAGAATAACATTTGCAGATTGCATTTGTGATCACTAAGAAAATCACACATGAAATCTGTGTACTGCTAGATTATCTGGAAGTATAAACCAGATTTAGATTTGTCTTTTTGCCAGATTGAACCAAGCTTGTGATTTATTCTGGTGAGCTATGGGAGGAGAAGTATTACCTGATCTAGCAGAAAGTCTCTTGAGATGAAGTTACACCAACAACATTTTTGAACATGTCTGAACTAGCAGAATGGCTTATAGTCAGCCCTTTTGTTATGGGTTTAATCCATTCAGGCAATCCTAAAATTCAGTAAATCTTTTTTATTGAATCGTTGTTCTAGCAGTAGAGTTTTCTATTGCTCAACTTGTGACTTGTACTTCTAGATTGGTCAGCCACGTGCTCGCAACTGGGAATGTGCGTGGAAAATTAGAACTTGCAGAGGAAAGGAAAGAAAAGATGTGCTACTTGAAGAAAAAGGTTCTAGTTCAAGAAAGAAGTGTTTTTAAAAGTTCAAACAAGCCCTTGAGGTTCCTGTGTTCAAATTTGATTACAGGGTAAAAACTCACGGGCAGTGCTTTCAAACTTCAGATGCTGTTAGCAGCAGTGGAGTCTCTCAACGATTTGAAGAGTGTGCGCGACACGTATGTGTCAGCATCCTCAGAGCAGTTTGATGTTAGGTACAAACCAGTGGAGCTACATAAATCTTGTGAGTTATCACCATTGCTTTTTATCAACTCTGCAACAGACAAATCTGCATTGTGCACAAGTTTTAATAAACATTTTAGTGTCTTATGATCTGTTACAGCAGAGGCTCAGGGACTCAGTTGGAATACGATATTTTCCTTCTGGAGCTTGAGCACTCATCTGCAATTTTTTTTCCATCCTTTTGTCCTTGGGCTTGGTGCCTGTGATCCTGTTTTGAGATAACCCCAGTAGTTAATACAGTGGGAAACTGCTGGCCATTCACACCTTATGCCAATCTCATTCTAAACTAAAATTCATGATTAAAAACTCATGCCTATAGCAAAAAACCACAAGTCCAACACCAAACTAAAACAGCTCTATAACAATTCTAACCTCAGTGACTTGAATTCCAAATGGAACTGGAATTGGCTGATTTTTAGGAAAAGCTGCAAGCAACAAGTTCTGGCCCTTGTCTATCTGGAATTCAGATCCAAGGCATATCTATAGCAGGGGGATAAGAACGGAAAATTATTGGGGGGTGAGCAGGAGGAGGTGTTAGCTGGGGTGAGGTTTCTACCTTAACATTTTTATCTTTAAAAGTTGCAGCTAAACATATCAAAAGGATATATATAATTCATCTCTGCTATTCAGGCTGGCTGTAACAAATTGCTGGCTGAATTCTAAGACAGCTTTCAAAATGCTTTTTACTTTGCATATATTATTTTTAAATAGAAGTATTTCCATGTTTTGAGAAATTATTTGGGTGTTTTTGCTTTTGATTGTTTTGAATTTCAATAGACTAGACATCTATCTACATTAAAAAAAAATAAAAAGAAATATTTTCTTTTTTGAGACAACACTTTATCCCAGTTTTTAGTGAAAAGTCTTTCTATGGTATAAACAATATGTTGAAAGATCTGGACAAGAAGACTAAATATTACTTTGAACTTCCTGTCGTTCAGGTTTAATATGGTTCAGATAAAGATGGCTTTTAAGAGATATTACTGTCCATGAAAAATGAACATGTTTTCCACTGTTGTTAGCATTTGAAGTGTTACCAGCTTCCTTCTGGCAGATGATACACTGCTTTAAGTTTCAAATATCTACTAATTCATGCAGCATTTGAAAGCAAGCATTCTAAACAGGTGCTACCTGATATAACTCATTTTGATTCTGCTTTGATGAACCTGAGACTGGGATATTATTTGCATATATTTCTCTTTTTTTCCATATCTTGGATATTGGAACCACCATGTTTGGCAAGAATTTTATGCCCAAGATAGTTTTTTAAAAATTAAAATTGCCTTAGGCATCTTAGAGGTTTTAATCATAAAACTGGGAGTCCTGAAAAGGTTCTCATTTAGCAAGTGTGTCACAGTGCTTTTAGTGAAATATTTTTCTGTTCACTTAAAATACTTTCTTCTTGGTAAAATATACTAAGGCTATTTCAGTTACTTTGTATTAAACTGTTGCAAGTCAGAACAAAATTTGGTCTGATCTTGTGTATGTTTAGAAATATGCAAGCCAAAAATCTGCTGGTGAGTAGAAAATCTGCCTTGCAATTACATAGTACTGCAGCCAGAGCTGTAGATAAAACATTTCACTTTACTGCACAAAAGATTTTGACCTTTTTTAAAATCCATCCAGCTGGAAATGATTAAGCCTTAAGTTTGTCTGGACCTATTTCTTGGCCAGTAAACAAAATTCAAAACCCTTTAATACTGAACTAGACATTTATTGGACCTTTACCATCATTCATACTTGAAGGACAGTAGTTAAACTTCCTGGTTTTACCTCTGTTATTACTAAAAATCTGTGTGATGACTTGAGAGGTACCTCCAGGAGCTTTCTTTTCATGGCTTCATTTAGAAAAACCTAAAAGCCAAATCTGCAAAAATATATTTTGAGTTTAAAATCTCACTTTATCAAATTGCTCTGTATCCAGTTTATGCATCAACTTTTCAGGGTATGGTAAGAATTCTTTCCAAATAAGAGCATTGAGTCTTGCCTTGAAAAATAGTCTTCAATTTCTGAAGAAATACACTCAGATATTCTCATGTCAGACACTCCTATTTGGCAGGGGAGGTAGTTGGTCTCTGTTATCACAGAAACACAGAATCCTAGGGGTTGGAAGGGACCTTGAAAGATCATCTAGTCCAACCCCCTGCCAGAGCAGGGTCACCTAGAGTACATCACATATACTTTGGGACTAGCAAGTTTCTCAAGAATTATTACTGTAATCAACTACGAGAACGATGAGGCATACAAATAATATAAAGCTAACTAAAGTACAAATAAAAAGGTTGCATTGCCAAATGTCAAGAGTATTCAGCTACAATTTCAGGACGTAGGGAAAGTTACATAAATTTTCAGAACCATTTCCTGTGGGTGCTAAGCACTTCTAAAAAAATCAATTCATTACATTTTAGGTGTGTAAATGGGATTTTCTATATGTAAGATATCTGACCTGTGATTTGTTACTCACTGATAATGCAGAAGCTTTGCAGTGATAGAAATATAGACTGTGCTTTTACTAAAGTTATAATAAAATGCTCTCAGAGTTCAGGATTAGACACAATTTTAGAGGAATGAATCAGAAATAATACATATACCAAGCCAGAAAGGGCAGCTGTGATGTTTAAAAATAAAAAAATGAGAATGATGTTTAGAGGCACCAATCAGGCTCAGTTTGTTCTTTGCCAAATATATTTGTAGCCAGCTTTGCTCATACAATGATGATGAGTTAGGGGTTTCTTTAAATGGCAAATAGAGAGGATGCTATGAGAAAATGACAGAGCTAAGTATTTTTCTCAAATGAAAAGAAAAATTATTATTAAGAATAATAACTCAAAGTGACAGTATTGAATAACAAAGGGACTTGGTTGGATCTTGTAATATGCTGTACACATGAAGAAAACATAGATATAGGTCACCTGCAATGGGGACTTATGTGATAGAAAGAAAATAAAAGGTTGAAACTAAGGTAATTATGTAGAAAACCAGGATTCTAGTCAGATTACAGAATTGGAATCTTAAGTTTTACATAAGTATGAAAGAAGAATCTAATTGTGCAGGAGACTGGACAGACAGTAGCTGAAGACTTTTTTAGCTATTTAGACAACTCTATAAACAGCCTGAAATTTTTGAAAGGTGAACAAAAATCAGATCTATTTATACAAACGTATTAAAAAAAATTGAACACAAAAAATTAGAAGAGAGAGAAATAGGGTTGCAGGGCACATTTCAGACATCACTGAGTCAGTAGCTGTTAATAGTTTAGTACTGTAATCATGATCTCAGTTTTCTTGCATGCAGGAATCTTAATTGTCGCTTCCTTATAGAAGATTGTAAACTCAAAAGGTAGAGGAGTGGTGCTAAAGCTTACATGTAGACTCAACTCTGGTTTCAACTTTCTGGAAATGAAAGTAAAGTATTCTTTAGCAGGGCGGGACATGTTTCTATTTCAGTATTTTTCTCATCTTGGATGTAGTAGAAAGCATTTGGACAGCTTTAGTGTCCTTTAGACATTATATAAATAATCTCTGCCCTTGGGATCTAGTGAAAAAAATGAAATTGGTGATTTGTAATAAAAACCAACTTTTTCAAAATATAATCATATATATCTTAAGAATGCATAACGTATACATTAAATCTTTCAAATGACTGCACATTACCTGTGCTGAGAGTAATGAAGACACTATACCACTATCAAAACTGCATATCTACTTGCTGATATACTGCTCTAGTCCCCAGAGGAAAAAACCTGCATAACCAAATGCACCAAATGACCTTACAGAAAATGAGTCAAGAAACCCCCAAGGTCCTTGCAGATGATCAGGAAGTGAGACATGCCAATGACTGGTAGGTGAACATTTCTCATAAAGTAACCACACTATCTCTGAAGCAGTCCTGACCCTCAAGGGACATCTAGGAAGTACTTTCAAAAGATAAGCCTCGGTATTAAACTTCATGATTGTTAAAAGGTAAAACTAATAGACTTGTTAGAGATACTGGTTTTGTAGGTATTATAATTTGATTAACCTCCCTTTGGATTTCTCCTGTATTCCCCACCTCAGTAGTAAGTCTACATTTTTCAGGAGATAAGTTATTTCTTTGTTTTAACAGATCAAGCTCTGCCTCCTCCTCCTTCTTTGTTAGCAAGCTTTCCTATATGAGATACAAGCTATTTTCCTTCAGATGGTTTGATTAACACTAAACTTGGAGCAGTTTAGCTTTGAAGATTGCTGCTTCTATTTCTGACCTGAAGAAGTGCTTGATATGCCTGAGGGTGTGTCTGTTCCTTCCCACATGTAGCAGTTGATTTAATAACAGGTATCGAATCCCAGCTTAAGCTTCGCTTCACTTGTGCTATTGAGGCAACCAAAGAATAAAATAATAGCCACTTTTGTGTGTGTGAAATGCTGGCAATTGTGTAATTTGCTTTCTTAATATTTCTTAAAATTGTGCATTTGAGGTACGGCTTAAAATATAGAAATGTTCAGTCAGATCCAGATATCTGCAGTATTTGAAGTAGAAAGCAAGAACTGCTAAATACTAAAAATTAGAAGACCTTATGAAAAGTAGAATAAATAAACAGTAAGCTGTGGTTTTCCTAAGCTAGAAGTGAAGTCCAGTTGCATCCCTTTGGACTTTGTGCCTACAGAATAGCTGTGTGTAAGTGAAGGTACTTCTGCTGTAGGTGGAACAAATTCACCTGAACTTAAAAACTGCAAACCAAACCCTTGTGTGGTGAAGAGCACATAACTTACACTGGATACCTGCTCCTATTTTGGAGTTGTTCAGAGACTGGACATGAAGGTGACCATTCCAGGGTGCCAGGAGTGTTCTACTCAAGATAAATGGGGATAGTGTGATTGTTCATATAGATCCTTGACTAACATGAAACGCACAGAGGGTCACGAAAAAGGGTGGACTTTGTAGTGTTATATTAAGGTGAGGCCTGCTGCTCTATCTGTCCTGGTATCAGCTGATTATACATTTTTCTGTTCTAATACTGTCAAAATGGAGCATACTTGGTTTTAGATAGGCACAGAGTATTTTATCATTTTATCATTATGTACTTTACTATTTAAATGTTATTTAAGGAAGGGCAGTGGCTTCTCTAAGGGAAGTCTTAGTAAAAGTGAACATAACAGTCTTTCACACCTTGCATCACGCACACACTTGTGTTGAGATTGCAGCTTAACCATTAGTTGAACAATGTGTTCAATTGATTATTGTCCCATGGCTCCATATCCATACATTTTCAACATCCAGGTATCAGAACAGGAGGTAGACTACACACCATTCTAAAATGTGTTGAAAGCCTACAAGGAAAAATTAGATCAAGATGTAAGAAAAAAAAATCTGAGTTCTTTATGAAAGGAAAAGTTCTTTATTAAAATAAATTATTAAATTATTGTTGGCTTACAAGCAGCTATTCTAAGGGTAATTTATAAATGGGGGGAAAAGGAGGCCTGTTTTTTTCACTACTATTCTTTTCTTTATATGGGCTGTGTGATCAACAATAGTTCATTGAATTTGCATCCTCTGTAGATCTGCAGATGCATGTTTGAGCCTTATTAATAATATTAATACTCAGAACACGGATATTAATTTTGTATGTGAAATTCAGGATCATTCTAATAGTGTTTTCTTAGGAATTTCTGTTTGGCTTTCCAGAAAAGATTTGTTTTGAGTTAGTTGTCCAAATAGATAAACTATCACTTTTATCAGTGCGCTGGGGTGTTACTTTTATTAGTGTTACCACTTCCCCATCACCTTTGCTGCTTCAATACCTTGCTAAGTAACTTGTATCCACTGTTGTGAGTTAAGATCAAAATTAATTTCATTAATTTTAAACTGGAGTTATACTCAGTTTTGATGTATTGTAAACTCTTAGTTACTGTAAGTAAATCCACACAGTATACAACATGCAACCTTTATTTTCACACTGAAGAGTATCATGCATTTCTTTGCTCAGCATTTGGATCAAGCAAGCAAGGTGAATTTTTCCCTTCTTTGCTTTTCTTGGCTGTGTTCCCCCTTTTCATTTTCATAGTACCTCAAAATGTATAAACCATTTTCCCTTGTGTAATTGCGTATTTATAGAAAGTGCAACTTGACTTTAAAAGATAAGAGTGGAGGAATTGCCCACAAAATCACATTGGGCTGGAGTCTATAATATAAAATGCATGCAGTGTGAGGGATCAAGAAGTGGAGCATACTGTGCTCTTTGTGCCTTCCTCCTAGCATTCTGATTTGTTGCTGAAGCAGTATTTACACATTTTATGCAACTGAAATGCAATTGTTTAAAGAAGTACGAGATTAACATCTATTCTGCCATAAGGGCTCTGACCAGTGTAATTAGTATAACTCTGGATTGATTGATGTAACAAATTACACTGAGGAAAAGCAAGCGAGATCACACTCATGTTCTGTTGCTGGCTTCATTTCTAGGTCTTTAAAGATGACTCAGAGTATGTGTGTATACATTAAAAAAATAAGAAACCAGAGAAGAGAAAACAAAATTACTAATGGTTTGGGAGGTTTGCATACAATGAGTTGTTATAAAGATTAGCAAGTCTGAAGAAGAGTTGGAAGGCACTGACTGAAGTATGTGAAAATGTGAAAACCAGCCCTTTTCTATTTCATGTAACAGGAGAAGAGAACAATATTTAAGCTCTGAAAGCACAGTGTATTTGGCAACAGTGAAAAAGACATGCCTCGTGCAGCATGTTGCCTATCCTCTATTTTTGGGGTGTTTGTTTAATGACTTTGGACCATCTCTGACTGTCTTCCCATTTCCCAGAAGATGCTTCTCTGTATCACTGACGTGCTGCTCTTCCTATTGTGCTCCATTATGGGGGGACAGTTGCCCATGAGTGCTTGTTACACCCTGGAGTTTCAGCTGTTATCTCAGAACTGATGACAAGATAATGCTGTGGATCCCCACTGTCTGTCAACAGGATCAAAGTGGTTCCCCCTTACATTCCATAGTTCAGTTAACAGTTCAGTGTGCATTGTTCCATGTATTTTTCTATGCCTTAGTACTTGAAAGTAAGGTGGGCAGAGACACTGTAGACTCAATTTTTAGAGGGATTTATGCAGGTAGATGTGTGATGATATTTAAAGAACTACACTTCTATTTTATCCTAATTTTAATAGATATATGCTGAGGTTTGTTTAGACAAATTATTTAGTTAATAGGCAACATTTATTAATTGAGGTACAGTGAAATACACCTCTAAGCTGTTAAATGGCATACTGTAAGGAATATCTGAAATTTAGTTGGTGATAGTGAGAAAGCTCTTGTGTGGGAGCGAAAGGGAATGATCTTGCTTCTTTATTTTTTGAACTCCTGATCAGTTGTGATGATCCATATTACACCAATGGAATCCTTTTCCAGTTAGTGAATGAAGAGAGTTTGTTTTATTTGAAAAGTAGATACCTACAAAGTTCCATCAGTGAGCTTTCAGACCTTCTTGTTTTACCAGTAATTTCACACGATTTTGTTGCCTGAGACTTCAAATAAACCACAGTATTTTAAATATGTCTATATACCTTGAGTTTTTGGCAACAGGAAAACTAGCTGAAATCACTAAACTGCTTTAACTTTGGAAACATTCGCTAGGTATGCAGAACAGTTGTTATCCATCCTGTTTTGTACCAGTGCCAGAACAAGTTCTTTTGAAATGCGCGAGATAGAAACCCCATTCTCTTCAAGAGGAAGCACCTTTCACTTTGCAGGGTTGTCTCAGACCAGGGGGTACATTATCCTCTTAATGCACTTACATAACTCCCATTAACATTGATGGAAATTACGTGCAGTCACTGTGAGGTGCATATACCCTTTTGTTGAAATGAGTGATCTGTTGCGACAGATTTTCCAGTGATGTTAAATCAGATTTAGATTGTTATACTAATGTCACTATTACTGGTTTTACTATCTTTGTTGCTTGTGGTTTATATTAATGAAAATTCACAATGTAGGTCATGTGTTTCTTATAATGGAAAATTCTATTTACAGTGCTCTAGAAAAAGATGTTTTAAACAGGGAGCTTGCCCATTTCCTTCTCTGGTGTAAAATGTAGACCACTGTTTAGCAAACTCTATTTTCTTTTGGCTTGGTAGTTACTATTTGCTGTCCCTTTAGACATCATTTGTAGAGGTTGTATATTGCAGATGGCAAACTGTTGGCTTGTGGTTAGGGCAGAGGAATGCTGGGTTCCTGGTTCTGTTCCTGGCCTTGTTGCTGGAAGTCTTTTTGGCTCTCGGTGACTCAGCTGCCTTATCTGACACCAATTCATGTCCAAATTGTGCAGAATCAGAACATCTTAGCTCACAGGTGTGTTGTAAAACTTGATTGTCTGTAAATTGTTTTATTGTGAGATGGAAGTCACTAGCTGAGAGGTCAAATGTTATCTCAGACAGCAATATAACAAGTTTATCAAAATGTTACCAAGATGTAGCTCCTGTTTTACACACAGCTTTGGTACTGGTGTAACTCCCTGTTAGGGAGCAGTTCATTTATACCAATACAGTTAGACTGTTGCAGCCCCTAGTGTGGACACAGTTGTACTGACAAAGTGCTTCACTTGTGGTGTTTATTCCTGTCCATATAGGAGCACACTTGGCACCTTGGTAGTGACATACCTGTATCTGGAGGAACCATGGCATTTCATTTTTTACTGATTTTAAGGTCAAATCTATGTGTAGCCAACAATGAGAAATGGTTTGAGACTGCTTGTCTTCTCAGAAAAGTCCCAATTAGGTCATTGGAAGCAATGCCTGTTTTAAAGCAAAAGTCCAAATAAATCATAGGTGGAACAGAAGTATTTTTATATGTGTGTGTGTTTATTCATATATATCTTGTATTGCTTTTCAAAATATTTACTTCTAGACGTCTATAGTTCTTTCTGTGAGTCTCTTCTGCTCTGGCTTTTTTCCTTAAATCTACAACTAGTCCAACATTTTCCTATAGCATTTTCAGGAACCATTGTATTGCCTCGGTGGTTCTGCAGCTGTGTAAGTGTGTATTTTGGCTTCACTAGGGAAACGATAGAATCTTCTTTTTAAAATCTATTTCTTACTCTTCCTCTTCCATTGTTCTTGCATAGGAAAGCTATGTCCTGTCCATTTTCAACCACAAGCCATTTCCACTGTAGCATCGTTTTATGATAAAAATAGTGGCTTAAAGTTCCTTTTCTTTCCTAATGCATATTTTAAAAATACAACCTCAAAACAAAACTTGGATACACTGGAATTTGTGATCTACGGCCTCCTCTATGGATAATTCTGTATGAGATGTAGCAATAAGTGTCAGGAAGTTCTGAGGTTAACCTGTGTTGTGTGTGTGACACTAACACTTCTAACATTCTCATGCTGATATACTCCTGTACTTCTTTAACATATTAATGTGCCAGTATCTTTGGGAGATAGGTCCTTAAACAAATCCACTGAAGACATTATTACAGAGTTGGATATTTATCCAAACAAAGTTCCAGGTGTAGAATCTAACTTCTTCCCTGTAGTGTAGATGGCATCTTCTGTAAACACACTCCCTACCTTAAAGAGCTTAATTAAGCTTTTCTTAATTGCTAATGAATATTGGGCCCTTTAATTCCAACTGCACAAGTACAAAGAGGTCGGTGTTAGCACACCTGCAGAAGGCAGCAGGCTCTCTGCCCACAGGTGTCTCGGTGCAGGGCCCTAGGCTGCCCCCAGCCTCTCAGGAGCTTTGGGAGCTGCCCCCCGCTCCGGGGGGAGCAGCACTGCGGGGCCTGGGGCACTCGGCGAGCGTGAGCCGCAGGAGCCACGAAGAACATAAAATATGCGGGGCAATTACTTCCCTCTGCCCGCCCCTCAGCGGACCCCTGTCTAGGCAAAGGCTCCGTGCCCCCAGCAGCAGCTCAGCGTCTTCCCCTTCCT
>VZRW01007582.1:1190167-1338482 GCA_013398125.1 Aegotheles bennettii | reverse complement strand
CCAGCCCGGAGGCTGCTGCCTGCCCTGGCACGGCGGGGTGGGCGCTCGCTGCCAGCCCGGTGCCTGTTAACCCTGGAGGTGAGGGGCTGGGCCTGGCGGCGGGGGGGCTGGGGGAGCCGTGTGCGGGCCACTCCTCCCTGGATGTGTCCCGGAGCCGCGCCGGGCTGGGGCTGTGCGGGAAAGAGTTTCCAAAGTCAACTGATGCTGTAGCACTTGGATTCTCGTTTAACCGTGTGCATGGAGGTAATACCTGTATCCGAATGTCTGTATGTGTTTGCATACGTGTATATATGCACTAAGATTTGTTTTCTGTAAGTGGCCTCAAAAACGTTCTGTTTGCTTGGTAGAATGTGTTTGTGTAATAGTGAACTGTTCTTGCCTGCTTTTTCTGTCTTGAAGCACTTGCATTCATTCACTCCTGGTATTTCCAGAAGTGAAAGTCTGTGGTTATTGCCGTGCTTAATGCAAGTTAATATAATTATCTTCAGAGTCAAAGACTGTGTATCTTTATTATTTTCACATATTTATAAAAAGTATAACAGGGAAATAGTTCTTAATCTCTTTCAAGTTGTTATTGGGTTACTGCTGCATGTGGTGCAGAAAAGTGTGTTTATTATTGTGGGTTTGGGGGATCTAAATAGCAATTCAACCTATCTGAGGACTAACTTGTGTGTGTATTGCTGGGAAGCTCTAATAATAACATGCAAGCAGTGAACAGACGGAATAGTATGGATTCATGGAAAGCATATTGTGCTGCTTAAGATACTTCTGAAAATACCAAGTCCTAGGGAAGATTATAACTAATTTATAATTCAGTTTGTATTCAAAATAAAGCCACAGAATAGGGAAGAGGTTCTGTAATGTCAGTAAGCTTTCCTGTGATAAATATTTAGCTTTGGTATAGAGTTCACCGGCATAAGAAAAGCGAGTCAGAAGAACACATCTGCATAGTAATTCAGTGCTCTAGTAAGCCTGAAAGCTCTATCCCTGACTGCTAAAGAAATGGTAACTACTTGCAAATAAAAATATTTTGGCCATAGTCTGTGTAGGTGCATCAGCTCTATTGTAATCTTGAAGAGTCTTATTTAGCAGTGGGGTTTTGATTTTGTACTTTGTCTTAAATTTTTTACAGTCTGGGGAAAAAAAAAAAGTCAGAAAGTATAAAACTATAAGAAAACACAGCATATTGTTAGATTACAGCAGTACTGTTGATACCAGCCTTCCCCTGGGAATCCTGTTTGATTGCAAACAAGAGTCTTCCCAACCCACATATAAAAATGTGTTTATCTCTTACAAACAAAATATAATGGTTTCAAATCATGGTTGACAGCTTTGGTGGAAAAGGAGTTATCATAACCGAGCCTGGATGTATAGGAGTGGCTCAAGAGTTAAAAGAACAGCAGCACCGCTGAATCCATTTAACTGGCAAAGTGGCTTTAATTGGGTTGGTTGCTAGGAAATGGATCCAGCACCATGTATTTCAATGAATTTAAACATTGGACAAATGGCACACCTAAGTCTGCTTAAATAATACACCTGCTATTGGCCTCAGCCATATCTAGAGCAGGTGTGCATTGCTTCCCCCTACCAGTTCTGCCTTATTGTGCACTATCTCTTTGTGGCTTACACACTGTTGTTACCATGTTCTGTGGCGACTGCTGGGTGAGTTGAACTTGCCATACCAATTTTGTGTTTAGTGGTTTGCAGTATGCTTAGTTTAAAAAAAAAATCAGTTAATGTGAACATAACTAGAAACAGCTTTCTAGAAGTAGGCTTGAAGCAGGATTAACTTATGTATTTGATACAAGAATTAGTTTATTATGTGTTTGTACATGTTCTGTTACAGGAAGAGTCAGATATTACTCTTGATTATATTTGAATATCTTAATTATTTTACTTCAGAGAAGTTGCACTGGGCTTACACATGGGACAGTTGTGCTAGGACTTGTGTTAGCGAGGTTGGGAGCCCGAGTGCGTGCAAGCCACTGTCAGTTACTGGTTTTGCACACAGTGCCTGTTACATCTGTGCCAAGCAATGCTAATCAATAGCATGTTAAAAATACCATCTGGGGGCAGATGACATTGGTCATCCCGGTGCATCCTGCCTGTGCTGCAGTGGAACTGACATTAATTACTAAGGGCAGTATTAAAAAGAAGTCTTGGTGTAAATACTACTTGGAAATAGAACTTGGCTGCCTTCTTTTACAAATAGAATAAATGTACTGAAGTCTGGCTTTATCTCTTCAACATTTGTAATGTGACTTAGTGTAATGTTCTGTGTTGCCACACAGGAGAATTAAGTTTGGCTCTATTCTCATTCCCCATACTAGCAGGAGTTAAGAACAAAAAGAGGCAGCTGTATCTAATTCAGGCTATGAAGGGAGTCAGGGACTTGTTAAACTCAACCGTAAACCATAGAAAATAAGAGGACCAGACTTTCTCTAAAGCAGCCTGCTAGGAGGTTTCACAGGCATAATAAAGCTCAACTAGATGCCCCAGCTGAAGAGCATTTAATAAATTTCTGGTAGCACTTTCCTAAATGTAAAACAGGAGTGACTAGACTCGTCAAATTTGTGTGTGTAATCTGGGAGAAAATAAGAGACATACCTAATTCTCGTGAGAGCCACTACAGATTAAGCATCTTTAATATTGGAGGATGGCCTGCAGAGGCACATAAAGCAGTGGGCCATCTGTACCACTCAGATCAAAATGCATCGTTGGAGAGGGTGCTGCATTAAAAGTGAAGGCAGATTGAGGCACTGCTGTGAAGGTCTTCTGGCTTTATCTATGAGTTGTAGATTAAACTTGTTGACAGAAATGGGCAAAGAACTGTTACCAGAGAGTCTATGTCATATTTCTTCCCTGAAGCTCACCCAAGCCTAAGGGTTAAAAAAAAAAAATCAATCTCTATTTGACCACTGGCAGTCTGAGTGAGAGACTCTGTTGCTGTTCTGAGAACTATTTAAAGCTGGGTTTTAGATTTTACTGCATATATGCTGTTAGTTGTGGCATGTCTGTCTTTTATGAATACATACTTCAAGAAATAGGTTATTTTCTAAAATTGCTTTAATTTTCTTACCTAGTTATTGGTATGAGTTTTGCACATAATTACATACTTTGAGTTGGTTCCCAGCAGTACTTAGCCTGATAATAATAGGAACATAGCACATCAGAATAGTTGAAAAATCTTCATCGAAGAGGGCATTGAGAAAGAGATAACAGGCTTAGTAGAAGATGCCTGTGGTACTTGACATGAAATTCCCTCCTTCACCCACAATATCCTCTTAGAGATAACTAATTCTTTTAACCAGAAATATATGTGTGGATAAAACAGCTGTGCAATAGCAGTTTATGTACATCCCAAAATACGTTAAGTATTTTAGATAGATAAGCAGCTCTCTGAGCTAGGGACAACTTCTATTTTTAGATACAATGGAGTGAGTGAAGGGCAGTAAACTGTGAGGAAAAGGCAGGCTGGGGGGACAGAGGCAATGAGGTCATGAGGTTACTTCCATACATTTGTTTAAAAGCAGTGAGAAAAGTGCAAGGAAGACTGTTATATGCAGAGTACTCTACAGTGCATGTAGCTGTGAGCAGGTATAACAAGAATGAACAGCCTTCTAAATGCTGCAAGAAAAGTCAGCAAATGCTGTTATTTCAAGAAGCTGTTGCCTAGTATAGAGCAGGAAAAAAAAAACACATTAACTTTTACACCTTCAGAAAAATGTTTGTGTGTAATGAAAACATCTATGTTGTCAGTTTTGTTTGTGGTTGGTTTGGTTTTTTTAAACAGACATACATATGGAGTCATATCTGAAGAGCAGAAGCCATTTCTCTACCCTTTCCCCAAAAAAGCCGGTGTCCAGGAATATGTGCCTGCTAAACTAACTCTTTCTTTTTTTACCTCCTCCTTTGAAACAGATCCAGATTTGCTTCTCGAGCTGCTTTTGACCGCTCTGGACAGTAGCAACACATTGACTCTGACATGATTCTTCCCAGCTGTTCTGCTGCAGATGAGATTCTGAGTACAAGGAATGAAAATTGATAGGAGTTGTCGATGTTCCTTCTGCTACAGTCCAGCAAATCTCTGAGCAGCAGCAGAGGTATTGAAGCTGTATTTGTAAACTTAGGAAGTTGGACTTTTCACTTTCCCTACCCATTGGAACAAGGGCTAGGATATTTAAAATAACTTTTCAGTTTCTATGAAAAAGATTAATTTCACTTGCTTGTGAAATTCACTGGAGAGACTAGTAAAGAAGGTTTTATTTTCTCAGAACCCTATTAGTGTACATTTTTTGGAAGCAGCTGTAATAAATATTGCTTCATATTATAACTACATTATCTGTTGACTTACATGAGAATTCAATATACATTTCTTAAATAAGCATAGGAGCTGAGTGTAATTTTTCAGACCAGTGGTTTTGCTATTGCATGAAAACTTTCTTAATCAAAGTTTATCTCAAAGAACAGACGGTGACAGAGATGAAGTAACAATGTGGCTATGAAATAATCTGCTAGAGGAAAAACTGTTTTCCCATGTGGCTTGAGGGACAGAATAGCCAATGTATTTCTTTGGGTAAAATGCACTGTGCTAGGTTCTTTCTACTTAGGCATTTCTGGTCTTTACAAAAAGCAGATAGTCTCCCTTGTGTCATTTTTAATTGATTTTTCACTGCATTACCAGAGATTGTTGGCACCAGTCCAGGAAAAGGCAGGCAGCAAATAGGGAATACATGAAAAACTGACTCATTGATCACTGGATCTGATGAAATAATTAGTACTTGATATTTTCAATATGGTTTCATACTGTTATTTTAACTTTCAAAAGCAAGAGACAATCCCTTTATACCAGAAGATTGCTGAACAAAACCAATGATTTCAAAAATTACTCAGCACACCTATTCATTTTTTGGCATCTCCTTGTAGGATTATCTAAGAATTTTTATTGGCCCATTAATAGGAGTAATACCAGTTAAATGTGCTCTGTTTTGCAACCAAATCCATTTTTGGGCATTGTATTTATGATGGAGAGAATTCATAGGCAGTACAAATCATTTTGGTGCATTTATTTCCAAACATTTGCAGTAACGGGTCTTCGAATGTGTTCATTAATAATAATGTTACTTTTAAAAAAATACTCTTGGACACCAACAGAAATGCTGAAGGGATATCACACTAACATCAAAGCTGTAGTAGACTTCAAACAGTATCATACCACAGTTCCAAGATCTAGGCAGCTCTAATGTCTAATGAAATTTGTAAGATAAATCAGTGTATAACAACTCTCTGTCTGAGGATCCTGTATGAATTTGCAAATGTTGTTCACTGAGTACATTTCACCATAGTCCTGTTTAAAAATATAGATAGACGTAGTTTTTTTTCCTTCAACATCTGCATTTTTAATGCAGTAAACAAAAATGTCATCTCAAAACATCCCAGAACCTTAAGGAAAATTGCTTTTTACATGTATCAAAGCAAGAGTTCAATACCCTTATAAGTCCTTGAACTTGCTGTCAGACTTGAGCATAGAGTGAAACTTCATTGCCTATGCTGGTAATGGTTTGTGAACTCTGAGTCGTTCAAGTTTCTTTTTCTAGCTGGCACTAGAAAAATCTTGCTGTTCCTTTTGGGGGGGGGGGAAGGGGGTCGAGGTATAAATAAATACTTGTTTCCCTCTCCCTTACAGGAGACCTGCAAACAAAAAAGAAATAGAAGCCATTAACCTACCTTGTTCAGAGACAACACTAAATCAGCACAATATGGCACAGCATAGTGTTGTCCTTGGATTATTCATGATGACTGTTTTATCACTGTTGGATGGAAGTTCAGCTTTCTTGTTAAATCAGCGTCTGAAGGGAAGATTTCAAAGAGATCGTAGAAACATCCGCCCAAACATCATCCTTGTTCTTACTGATGATCAGGATGTAGAACTTGGTAAGAGCCCAACATAAAGAGAATTTTAGCTAATGAGTATGGCACTGCTTTTCCTTGAAGCTAGATTATTGTGTTCAAAATAATGATCTTTTTTTCAGTGTGAACCATTATAGGAAGAACAAGTAGCAAGAGTTTAAACCTACCTTTAAGCAGGAAATACTTTCCATCTACATGTAATTCAAGGTCAGCAAAAGTTAATTTCATCTTAAAGTCCAACTTCCTGTTTCTGTGGAAATACGAGATTCCTGCTTATCTGTCTTCATCTAGACACCTAAACTATGCTTCTGGCAATTGCAAGTATAACCTGGGAAGGTACATGGCAAAGCAGTAGGTTTAAATTCGTAACCGATTATTGCACCTTGTAATTACCCAATTTTTTGTGTAATTGCAGACATTCATTAAATATACAATTTTAATTTTAATTGCTTAAATGTTACCTAACATAGTCATACTATTCTTGGTATTGTCCATTTAGATGTGTAGTTAATTACTGACCGAAATCACTTAGTATGAAAAGGTTCTACTGTGTTATTCAACACTGTGTTAATTGTTGAAGAAAGGAGATGAAGATTAAACACACACTTTGCCTAATGATTTGGAATAATGAATTAACTGACAGAGTTTGGGTTTTGTTCTGTTACCTGAACAAGCTTATATTTACCAAATGTTGTCTCTAGTTAGGAGAAGTGATTAACACAAACCATTTTACGTTAATAATTTTGCATTAGAAATTTGCTTTTAAGGCAGTATAAAGCCTGGATCATCTGAAAGATGAGAGCTTGTGTATGTGTGGTCTGCTGGGTTTTTTTGACAGTTATTGCATCAAATTTCTAGTATGAATGGGAAAACTTGGCAAACAGACCTCACAGAAGAAACAGATCACAATAGTGAAGTTAATCAACTTCTATTACTTACACATTTGCCCATCTAGTAGAGAAGTTAATCTCAGCAACTTGGCAATGTTCTTACAGATGCTTCCTTTTTATCAGTATTACTGCGTCTTTGCAGTATCATAGATGTCACATTCTTCTCAAAGGTGGTAAGAAAGACTGCTATGGCAGTAATCTGGCCAAATACAAATGTAATTCAAATTAGTAGGATCAGAAGATTTTTTTGATGATGTTGTTGTCGTCACTTTTTTTTTTTTTAAATGGTTATTTGGATCACAAATAAAGTAGTTTCAATAATGTATATCCCAAAGAACCTAAGTACATTATCTTGCAGGCTCAGAAGGTGGTCCTAAAAAATTTATCATCTTCTGTTTTATGCAAGCCTGCTTGTTTCTGATGCAATTGTCTAAGTCCTTTGGGCAGTATATTTCTCTTCTCTGATAATCTGATGCTTTCCAATTTCAAGCATAATGGGCATGTGTCCACACAAGTTAGGATCTAACTAAGGAAAATCCATTTGATGGAGCTGAGATTTGGTATTCATCATTTGCCACTAATGGTTTTGTGAGACCCAATATTTGTTTGAATTATTTTTTATTCTTGTCTGGTGAGCTGTCCAAGTTAATCAAAATTGCCATTTGTGGGGATTGTGGTTAATGCATTTAAGAAAGGTGAAAACAAGATGTGAATTAAAAATAAAAGGTAAGGAAAACTTGTAAGGTATGAAAGTGTAGCAGAGAAAGCTGTGCACAACTAAGATTTCATCTGTTTCTAATTTCATCTATTTCATTCTGTAACTGATGGGTATTGTAGCTTTCATTGTTCTTTTGTGGCTACTTTTAAGGCAAAGGGAAGAGAACACAATACTAAGTGCTCTTAACGGCCTTTTCTTTATTTAATTTAAGATAAATTTAACAGTGTACCAGTAGCAGGTGGAGTTTACCAGAAAGGGAATGTCATCCTTTCAGGAAAGGAATACAACTTTTATTATTTTTTATTTTTTTAATTTACACTACTGTTAATTTTGAGTTTTATTTGGGAAACAAAACCTCAACCTTGTATTGAAAAAAGGATGCTGGTGACGAGCTGATGAAAAGGATGCAGAATCTCCAGGTCAAAGGAGAACGAGTGTAAATTGTAATGGATACAAATGGGAGAAGGCAAATGAGAACACCAGGAACTACTGAAACATCTGCACTCAGCTGACTATCTAATCAAGAGTTGTCCTGACAAGCAGAATATAAAGAAGAAGAATATACTGACAAGGAGAAAGAATTAATTAGAAACAAAAACTTTTTTCCCCCATTAGAGCCACTTAAGTCCAAGTCAGTATAATGCTGATGTCCCCTGTGTGATGGACTCAGCATCTCCAGTTTAATTAGTTTTGCCTACCCTATTGCTGTGATTTAACAAACTTGCTAATTTCATTATTTCATAGTTGGAGAAAGATCTGATTATTTAGAAGATATTTCAACCATGTTAGAGAAATCTGAGTGAGAGGCGATTTGTATGTTTCTACATCTTCCTTTGAAAAACTACAAACGTGGCATGGAAGATAAATTTTTTTTTTGGTTATACATGGGGATTGAGACCTTAGAGCTTCACTAAAATTAAATATAAAAAACAAGAAGGAAGTGAAGGTGTGAAAAAGGTGTCTAATGAGGTTCAAACAGGATAAAAATAGAAGGCTTTAGGGGACAGTTAATTAGCATTCTGGGGTTCACTTAACTCACCTGCATATGGATACCACTTACATTGTGCTTCAGAGTAGACTAAGACTTAATATAAGTTCTTCAACAGCTGGAGCTCCCTAAAACTCATGTAAATTATGACCTCTGACAACAAAACACAACCAATGAGAAAGTCAATATTATTTCATGAACAACTTGTATATTTTCTCAATCAATATTAGTCAAAATATCAGCTTTATCCCTAAGGTGAACTGTGAAGGCATACTAAGCAAATTTATGGATATCACACAGATTTCAAGTGGAATTTCAACCTAAGTTTTGCTTCACTTTGCTCAATGAACAGTTTGAATGCATCAAATTGATTAAATGTTTGTATTTTCACAGTAGTCCAATAGCTATTTTTTTTAAAAAAAGCTTAGGATTTTCGTATTTAACTACTAAATATTTTTTATTTATTATCAGTAGTTTTAGACAGGTAACAGAACATTTTCTGAATTAAATATTGGCACTTCAAAGCATGACTACCCTTGGTATATCCACTAATGAAACCCCAGAAGGTTTTCCAACTCAAAAGGTGATTTGGTGAGGTTCCAGTTGCTGATTAACACATAAGCAATCTTCTGCCACAGAAAGATCCATTTCAACTTTTCCTCACAATTCCATGTTTGTGTTGGAGGCAAATTGAAGAAAAAAAGTTTTGGTTGGCTGGTTTAATGCTGTTTAAAATATTTAAAGCTGGCCTATTTAAGATTGTACAGAAAAGTATGCTGGATTTTTACCTTCCAGTGATCTGTCACTCTGTATTAGTTCTCAAGCTGGGGAAGCAGATTAGATCATATGTTTTCGTATTAAAGACTGTTGATATATAGAGCCTTGTCATTACAGCAGTTTTATTAAGGGAGGTTACTGTCCCCAAGGGGAGTCTTAACGTGTATGGTTATTTATGCACAGATGCCTCTGTCATTTAAAGGGGTTGTTAAATTGTATTTTAATATCGGGATGACAAAACATTCTCCTGCCTATTTATGCTTGGGCTAGCTCATAAGGTGACACAGAGGAAACATCCACAGTTTTCAGGCTCACATAATGTATAATTGACTGTTATAATTGTTAACTGCGTCGTTAGTGTCTTTGAGCACTAACACTTATCCCACAGGTATGGAAACAAAACAACTTGCTTTCTTCAGAAACTTTTCTTTGATACGTGAAGTTTAGCAAGTTCTAAAGGGGGAGTGCAACAACCTGCGGTGGTTCTTGTCACAAAGGGACGTGTCAGAAATGTGGTCTCACCTGAGAAATGTGCAAACAGATTTTTAATTTATTTTTAGATTCATTCCAGCAAAATGATCTCGAGAAAGCCAACACCATGGCAATTTTTAGGTGAAACGACCTACAGTAGCAATTATTAACCTTCCTTCATGGTGTCAGAGAGTCAGGTTTGGTATGTGGCTTATGACCATTTCCCCTCTAGGTTTTGACTCCTGGTTATATCTATATGCCCTGTATCAAATAGAATTACTGTTGCAATTTCATTATGAAATCCCTGCCTAAAAATCTTAGAAAAAACCTAAACCCATTATTTACAGAAACAACATATAGTTTGTGCCAGATGGTTGCAGGATGCATTGGTTAAAGCTGAATTATTAATCCAACTCAAGTGTGGGTAAGTTAGCCCAAATCCTACTCCAGCATGAACCCATATCTTCATCTCCATGTTGTCTATTGACTTTCCCAGCTCATAACAAGAAGGAAGGGTTGGTGATAGAAAGGCTTACTCTCCTTTGCAAGGTCATGCTGGTGACAGGTATCATTACAAGTTCTTTGGAAAATGGAAATTCTTCCTAGATCGAGTATAATTCACTTGGATGGAGTTTTAACTATCAGGCACCAATGGATGAGGGAAACCAAATGTCTTTTTTTCTTCTGATCCTTGGTATTTCTCTGTGTAGGAAGAACTCTGATATACATTCAGATTTAGCTATATGAATGTTTGCGGTAAAGATCCAGTTTTTGTCCAAATCATTGTCTTAAATAGGAAATAGAACTACCATTTAGCAACAGTGTGGTTTTTAGTAATTGTTGGCAAAAGGACTTTTACTCCTGTTACCCCAATTCATCCAAGTCCCTGCCAGTTAAACTTGCTTGTTTGTTTTTAGATGTTCTGTCCCAAGTAGTCATCTAAAAATCCAATTCTGCTGAACCAAGCCTTACAAAATATAGAGATTTTTAGGTAATGCTATTATCAGAATGGATCAAGTGGATAGATGGAACTCAGTGGGCTGGCTATAGAAATCATTACAAGGGCATTGCTTTGTCTTTGTTTCAGTGAAAGTTACAGAAATCAATACCTGCTAATACCTCACATTAGGGAAAAGAACATTCTATCTTGAGAACAACTCTACTAGACTCTGCTGGAGCAGGGGGTTGGACTAAATCTCCAGGTGTCCCTTCCAACTTCAGTGGTTCTGTGATTACAACCCTCAGCCTTTTGCAGAAGGTTGGCACAAAAGGCAGAACATCAGGTATATTCTGAAACCAAGGATTAAATAATGCTTATGGAGTATGCAAACTTTAGTCAGGGTTGCTGCACAAAGTGAATTTCACCCTTAGGCCACGTTGTCTCAGCCTAATTCATGCTGGTTCTTGCCTTCAGCTACTGGAACAGTACTAGTGGCTCCAGAAAGGCTGCACAGATGGTGCAGATAATTACAGTGGTAAATCTTGAGCTTAGAGAGAGAAATTAAAAAAGCAATATGATCTATGTCAACAGGTTTGAGTCAAATCTTAACTTGGGACTTAAGTATTTGGTCCTTCTTTAAACAATGGGAGAACTTCACTAGGGGGAGAAGAATAATCTCTTCAGGTTTGAGTTCACTATGAGATTACAGCGCCCTTACTAGCTGTGCTTCATTCTGGTCTCTAATGTAACACATGAGCTCTTAGCTCTTGTGACTGAAACAAGAAAATTATTCTGAGATGTGTTTCTTCTTCCAGGTTCTATGCAAGTGATGAATAAAACACGGCGAATCATGGAACATGGAGGTGCTCATTTCATCAATGCCTTCGTGACAACACCCATGTGCTGCCCATCTCGCTCTTCTATTCTGACGGGGAAGTATGTGCACAACCACAACACTTACACTAACAATGAGAACTGTTCTTCTCCATCCTGGCAGGCTCAGCATGAAATACGCACGTTTGCCGTGTACCTCAACAACACAGGATACAGGACAGGTAAGATCAAGGATGGCTCTATCTGAAAGCTTCTTTAGACTTACTAGTACAGAGGCTAATGTATATAATATTTTAATTTGCTCTTGTAATGGGCTGCAGCAGTGCAGAATGCCAGACCTTCAGTCTTGCGTGTAGATTTAGCTTCCTTGTACTTTCACTTGAGGAAGTGTAAAAAAGAAAAAAGCAGTGCATGCTTGAACCAAAGGCATAGTACATGTAGAATATGCCCTGCAATTACCTGAAGTGCACGGGACAGGAAAGATGCTATGAAAACAAGTTAGTGATTTGAATTTTTAATAAAGCAGGTATATTAATCAAAATAAGAATACAAGAGAAGGGACTGCTTCTTCTGTGCTTGGGGCAGAGCTGTCAGCTGGATTGGTTTCTCTAGACAATTCATTCCCAGAAAGGTGTTTAGCATAAATAAGAACTGAGAAATAATCATCAAGATCAAATGTACTCCTGAGAAACAAATGATCCTCTTTGTATGCAGTGCTCCTTAGGAACAAATATCCTGTTGAAAGGATTTCCGAAAATATATAGCACATGTTTCACACCTGTTTCCTTCTTGCATTCTCCAGGCATGAGATTTAGATCCCTGCCCACAACAGGGGTTTTGTCACTTTTCTTGCAGATGCCTTTTGTCATGATGAGAAACAGGTTTAAACCTGGTTCTGTGTATGTTATTTATAGTGTATATGCACTATAGTATTGTAGTATAGTTGTCATTTATAGTATACATTTTTTTCTTTGAATTTATAGTATTTGAGGCTTCCAGAAACGAGCATAAATCTTGAATAATAACTATAACAAGATGATTATTTTCTTTCTGACTATTCACTTGAGTTTTACGTGTTATTGTTGCAAAGTCTTGGTCTTAAAACAAATAGGTAATTTCCTTGTTTTGTTTTTCTAAAATAAAGACTTTAATTAATCTGGAAAGAAATAAACATGGGAAGTGCACATACCTTATTAGTTCATTGCCATTTCCCTCCATTTATCATTCCTGGCACTAATACCAATGATCATATGAATACCACACCAAGGTTAATATTTTATTCTTCACAGATTAAATGTTTTGCATTTACTGATGTATGTCTATCATAATAATTTTTATATTTAGTAACTATATTTTGAGCACCTTGCATAGCTATTGCAACTGTCCTGCTGTTCATATGTCTTATGTTTTTACATTAACTTAATGTTTAAATTTAGACTCAAGGTCTTTGTGAATCTGTATTATGTTTTAAGTCTACCTCTCTTAATTTGCAAACTAAATTTATTGGAATACACAGAAGTAGTATTTTTACAAGTACAAAGCAATCTTCAGTGGTAAATGAGATCCTCATTCATGTAGTTAAATGTGGTATGTTCTTACACAAATTTAAATGGAAATTGCCTTCATTGGAGGCTGGTGCTCATTTCTGATCTCTGGTTAAAGTCTTGAGTTATCCACTATGAGTTATGTCAGCAGTACAAAGGTATTTTTTTACTCCCCCCAATCTGATCAGATTCAACTGAATCTGATCAGAATCAACTGATTTCAATCAGAAACAGCAGAAAATTGTGCTTTAGAACCTTGTTCACTGTTTCTCAAGTTACAAAATAACCTGCAAGGAGAGTATTTTGGATATTATGAATACAGTTTCTCTGAAATGAGGAGTCCTCCTGGAACATGACTGCAGTGAACAGAGGGAAATCTGGAAAGCATAGGAATTCATCTGTAGGATTTTTTTAATGATTTTTTTGAGGTCCATGGTGTAGTACTGGTTTGCCCTGTAAACATGCAGGTTAGCTTCTTCATCTCTTTTTTTTTCCTTTTTTTTTTAAAGCAGCCATGAGGAATAAAGCTTTTTTGAAACTTGCTTTTATATTTACATTCACAACCTTGGAGTGAGAAGGCTATTATTTTGGAAGGGAGTTTGGTTTTTTTCTTAATTCATAAGCCAGGCATTCTCCCTGTTACTCTCTTCTCTTTTGTTTAAACTCTTACTCCACTTAACCTGCCCTCTGTTTTTCTTTTCTGCCACTCGTTTTCCATCTCCTTGCCCTCTTCTCTGTTTGTTGCGATCTTCCTGGTTTTGTTCTGTTGCAAAAGCTGATTCTGCTGGGGATTGTTCTTTCTGCATTGTAGTGTTTTTCCCTGTGGCAGTGGCATTTGTGGTTTGGATCTATACAGACTTGTGCTGCTTCTGGCACCTTTAGGAAATGTGCTGGTGGTATGTGGGCAGGAGGGAGCAGTATGGTGCAGGTTTCTCTTGAACAAGTTGCAAGTAAAAAATATGAGGAGATGGAAAAGATGCAAATTTCCTATAATTGTTTCTCAGTTTCAGCCTTGTTTGTCAGTTTTATATCTTTCAACTTTGGCACTTTAAAAAGTTTAGCCAGCTTTGTTAGGCACTGGACTTAGTTAGGCACTGGACACAGAATAGAGATGAAAGGAAGAGGGCAAGCTCAAGGAAAGTTCTGTCTTTGGCTTTAATAGTCAGGATTCTGACCATCATGCGTAGAGCTCACTGTCACTTTAAATGGATCAATTAAATATCATGACAGTGCAGAGGACTGGTTTTCCTTCTACAATTGAAGACACTGAGGCAGTAGATGTTACAGGTACATCTTCCTTTGCATTAACCTGTCTCACAATCTAAAAAATGCCAATGTCATGAATAGTGACTAAAAGGCTGTGTTTCTGTTATACGGCTATTACATGTGGACAAGAAGTTCCCAATCTCAGTATATTAAGCAATTGGTCTGATTTTGAAGAGCTCACATAATTGTCCTGTTACATATTGTGGGAAATTAGGCAAGAAGGGCAAATTATGTAAACAAACCAAGTCATTTGATAAATTAATCTTTAGAAAAGACAGTGTAAGCAACATCTGAATCATCACAAACTTAAAACAGTGGATGCTAGTACTTCAGCTTGGAGCAGGAGATGATTAGAATGGAAAAGAAACAAAGAGATCCTGTGACAAACATTTCTGAATGTCAGGGAATTTCTCTGCCAAAGGTTCCCGTGTAAACATTTACAGAAAAAAAGGTTCTGTTTTCCATGAACATACACATCTCTTTCTGTGAGACAGCTTTTAAAATGCACAATGCATTGTTGCATGCTTGGGTCCTGCAGCAATAAATACCAAGATTTTTTTATTGGAATACAGATTTAAACTTTCCCTTAGACATTACTTAATGAGAAAAGCTTTTCTGTTCCATTTGCCTGGATGGCTGAATGATTAGGTCTTAAAATTGGTGACTGATTCCAGAATATTTTGTCAGCCTTATCTGCAGTCAGGAAATGAAAAGACATGTTTATCTTATTAAATTCAACAGAATTAGGGATGGTGGGCCAAATTCAGCCTGGCAGAAGGACACTTTTGCTTCAATTAATCTTCTGAGAGAGTTCTGTTAATTTATATTAGGGCTGAATGTGGCTCAGTATGCAGCAAATGCAGTACATGTTTTGGCTAATTTACCATCCTTGTTCCTGTTGAGCAGTACCCTATAGTACAGCTAACCCTATTCAGATAACAAAAATATTAAAAAAGCAAAAAGATACTTCTTGCATGGTAATATGTCAGTATCCTGCTCAGATGGTAAGTCCATACTTGAATTATGCAAAGAATTAATAAATGCCATTTTGCACGAGTCATGTATTTTGAACCTAGAGAAAAGTCATTGTGGGAGGTCCATCTCTGCCATTATAAAAAATTTCTTGGGAATAAAAGTAATAATCATTCTTAGCACTTTCGCAGGGCTTTACAATAATTAACTAATGAATTCATTAAAATTCAGAGGCAGTCTTCCATTTCCTTCCATTAATATTAGACTAAGAAGATACAGTGGCTGACTGCATTCAAATAATTATTTTTCCACTTCACTGTCTGAGCCTTTGACATTTTAAAGTTATTTTAACATTAAATTGTAAGAAAGAGGAGAAAGGTTATTGGTAAATGTTTATTAAAGGAGAAATGAACCTGAAAAATATGTGACCAGATTTTAATATCCAGATACATGCTGGGAGAAAAATTCTCAGCTTATCAGTTCCCTGCTGTAGAATTTGTTTTCCACAATAGTTGCTGGTTGCTTTTTTTATTACAAAAATATTTAAAAACTTAAATTGATGTCTGTGTATAATTGCTTGATAAGGAGCAGTTGATGACCTAACCAGTCAGAGGGCAGACAGAAGTAGAGACAGACTGGTGAAGAACTTTATACAAGGTCACATGCAGTTTAAGACCAATGTTAAGAAGAGATGCAAGTTTTGATTCATGCCCCAGTGCCCTAGCTACAATGCCATGTTGCACTCCTCTGTCACATTACATGCATATAAAGAAAACAGGCTATCCAAGTCAGGGTAACATCCTATATGCAGGACAAATAGCTTTTGCAGCTGATGAAGAACTGAAGGCCATTTTTAAAAATAATAACCAAGTGATTTAAGAGTCGGACTTAGTTTTTAGAAGTGATTTGCATGATTAGGAACTGAAGTATTATGATATTCACCTCCAAGACATCTAGGAAACTTTTCAAAACTGGATATCAGGTTTCTGAATTATTTATCTTGAAGGTAAATTAGTTTCCTTAGATCTTTTGCTTTTTATCTAGAAATATTATCTTAGCAAGCTCTGTCAAATTATGCATGTAAGATGGTTTGAGACCATTACACTTAAAAATGAAGTGAAAGGAAGATTCAGCATAGTGGTGATACCATGGCAGCTGTTACTGCAAAAGGAATCCAGTGATCTCTGCTGGAAAGGACATAAGAGGAGTCCTGGTATTGAGCCCAAATCCACTGACTCTGTCCACATTACTACTTGTGGCAGACTTGGTCAATGGCAGTGAATTATTGAGCTGCAATATTCTGCAAATATTCTGAAGAATGATGTGTTCAAACAACAGACAATTCTGGATTTCTTGCCTCAAGTGTGTGGAATAGGGTTAGTTTGCTTCTGGTTTGTGGGGTTTTTTTTTTTACTTTTTTACTTTTTCTTCCAGTTCTAAAAAGATACATGCATGTGTCCTTTCCCTCTGTTTCTATGGATTGAGTTCTAAGCATTAGTTATTTCACTTTAAACATATTATAATGTATGATAACTTGAAATGAGAACACATTAAGTGGTCTCCTGAGGATTGTGCAGAGGTTGTAGAAGTTAAACTTACCTATATAGCTACTGTTTCATCAACTGTCTTTTGCATGAACATTTTAACTATACTGAAGAGAGGATATACACTTCTGTGAATAACTCGCCAAGTAAAATCCACAAGATAACCTGCAATCCAATAAAACTTGCCCAGCAGTCTGAGATGAAGGCATCCACAATGACAGAAATAAGCCAATGTTTGTGGCTCCTTTATTTCCAGTCATATTTTTTTCCTACTTACCCTCTCTTATTTCTTCCCCTAAATCTATCTGTTTTCAACATAAAATGTTGTAGATTGTGAAAAACACCTCATCCTCTTCTTTCTTCCTACTATAATGTACTCTTCTGATAGGATGTCAATTCTAGCATTTAAAGTGTAATGGCTTTGTCATACTGATTTATTGTTTCAAGCAAGAAGTAATTCATAGCTTGATATTTCTTCAGAAATAGGATTATCATTCATAGCATTCAAAAGAGCTAAAAGCTAAGCAGAATATTTGCACATTATGATTTTTTAAAAAGAATCTTCATTAGTTTAGATCTTTTAGGATGGCAGTTTTTGTAAAGTAAAAGAACCTATTGGTTTATTACATTTTTCATCTTCCAGTGCCATTTGTGTTTAATATTACATAGCTTATCAGCCAAAAATGAGAAGAGGTTCCCTCTTCCTCACTCCATTTTAAGATCTTTTTTGTTTATCCAGCCAGCAATTTAAGTCCTTGTGGTATCATCTTCCGTTCTTTTTTCTTTGCTTTTCTAGAATGCTGACTTTTTTGCAGAAGTCTTTCAAAATCATCAAATTTATAATGTAATCTACTGAATACACTTTTCCTAAGCTGTTTTCCTATATTCCCAAAGGCGTGAGTTTTGATGTGGCCCACATGGTTATATACTTGCTCTGTACAGCAGCAGTACATGATTTAGTGGGCACCGGAAGAGCTTAGTGATATGGAAGTTCAAAGATAGAACAGTAAGCTGTAAACCATCTTTTAATAAAGTGCATAGGAGAACAGCGATGATTTCAAAGACTCCCAGTACCTACAGTATAAACTTTACAGATAGATTCTAGTTCCTGTTTCTGGAAGTTGAATTCTAATTTCTTTGAATTGGAACATCCTCACGTCTTTTTGTAAGTTTTAGTAGCATGAGCGACCTTTGTCTTGTTGCCCAAGTCAGAGATAATATCACTTCCCATCCTTGTGTATGTTATGCACAGGAGGACTATATATGTTTTTGTGATGGATGTATTTAGAGGTGGTAAGAAGTGACTGGGTATTTTTTTTAAGTAAAATTTATTACTTCTCAAAAGCAAAAAGTAAGTGTATAGCTAAAGAACTAGTGTAGAACCTAGATTGCTTCTGTTTCAGGGAATATCTTGTTGAAAGGAATTCTGTGGTTATATTGAACCAGGATGGGACTTTTCTCCTAGTTGAATTCAGTAAGACTTTATTGTTTTTATGTATGAGCTAATGTTTTTAGTAGTGTTCTTCCAAGTTTATTGCTAGGTGGAAAAAACCAGCTTTGTTAAAATACAGATAATATTGCAGAGTATATCTCAGTAGCTCCCTGAAACTTGGCAATTGGGTTTTCTTCAAATCCTGTGGACAAAATGGCTCTAAATTAAATTCTCTTGGACTTGGCCCAAGTAGCATGGTGCAGACTTTGGTATTCTAGTAAATATTCAGCATTAAGCTAGACAAGCTTTTGCTTAGGCTGTTTATTATTAAAAAAGTGTCCAACAATCCACTGTTTGGGAGGTTTCTGGTTTTTATGTGGAGGAGGAATTATTGCATGTGATGAGAGAAGGATAAATCTAAAGGTTAGGATTCTTCCCTGACTGTGATACATAAAGAAGGATAGTCATACCCATAATAATTTTTAAATAAAATGTCTCGTTGTTGTGATGGTTTTAATGCTGGGAAATGTTTTGTGGAAAATCAGTCAGGGTTGGCCATGAAGGAATATGAGCAGACTGACTAGGGATAGTCAGCTGTGTTGTGGTAGAGTGCTCTAAACTCCATAGGCAGCCAGCACTCCTGCTTTCTCTCGTGCTGCCCAGTATAGGAAATGAAGCTGTTGTGATACACTGAGTTGTCTCATCCTGAATTGTAGGATTGATGATATGAAGATTACCATTTCTAGATTTTTTTCCTTTAACTTTCAAAAGGTGTGTGTGAGTGGGATGTTCAGAGAGATATTTATGCCTTACAATGCTAGTTCTGTTTAAACTTTTGTAAGCTGTGCCATAGGCATTAATGAAAGGGGGCTTCAGCCCCAAAAACTTCGAGAATTTGCTCACCTGAGAAGGACGAGCAAGACTTGGCTCACCATCAGCATTCTTCTGTTTGATTCCTTGTTGGCCATTTCAAAATATTTGGTTTGAGCCCTTTTGTTTTATTTGGCTTCATCTGCTCCCCTTGAGCCAGTTCCCCTGATTCATTAAATAGATCTTGGCACTGATCCTTGGCCACAACTGAGGAATGTGCAATGCAAATTCAGGAAGAGGAACAAAGGTGTCATAAAGATTACTGTGCATTGCCTTTGTCCTGCTAGATATCAAATTAGTTCCCTGGCATAACAAGAAGGCCTGTTGGCTATTCTAACTGCACTTCTAACCAGTCACTGTACAACATGTTTTTTACAGCTATTATGTTTCATTAATTGTAAGGATGGTTTTTATTCCAGTTACAGAGAAGAGCTGTGCATGTAAAGTAGCCTTTGGTTCTGCTTGCTCTTTTTATGTCACTGTGATGGTGGATGAAGCATGCACTCTTTAAGAAAATCTTGTGCCATCAGTGTACTATAGGTTAGAGAAAAATTGCCATCCTGTGCAATACACTAAAATAAAATGTGTTTGTGTATACTTCTCTCTTCAGTCTAACTGGTCAAGTACTTCAATGAACTCATCATTTCAAGGACTGTTGCACACATACGAAAGAAAAGAAATAGCAAAAAAAGTATTTGCAGCTCAGTCTTTCTTAGCATCCTGAAGCTGATGGAGCTAAGGGGATCTGAGAACAAAACGTGGTCTTAAGCCCTTCTTTTCCTCCTTAAAAATACTCTAACATTTAGAAACTTGCTGTATATTTTATGCAACCCATTAGATTTACTGCAGTTACTGGGGTATTAATACTAATGCTTGATCTTCTAATCTTTGCAGTAGTGTCGTATTTCCTGTTGTCACTAAAGGTGCCAACAGGGACCATTTTGTTCAGGTGATTTCAGCACTTAGTAGTTACTGCTGTTCGGAAAATCTAGTCAGTTATTTTGATACCTAAGAGAGCTTTGGTACATGGAACCAAATTTAATACTAAATTACAGGATTTTATCTCAGAACCCCCATACTTCTGCTGTAAATCCATTAATTTCACTGGGTTTATTTCATTCTACATTGTCAGTTTAAGAGTCTATTTGACCATGATGTGAATGCAAAGCTGGCTTGACCTCTGGGCTGCTTCTTGTTGCATGTGTACTTAGCCATGCTGAGAGTGCTTTCTTGTCTGCTTTCCTCTGATTGTTTCTTGGAGGACAAAAAGTACTGAAAGTAATTTTTGCTAGATATACAACAGAAATAAGATCAGAAATGCCCTCCCCTCTCCCAGTACAAAACCAAGGGGTGTCCAAATTAGTTAATTGTTCAACTTTGAGCTGGATGAAACTAGTATCAGATACAGAAGTGAAAGATTTTTAGGGGGGTAAACAAATCCCTGTGACTAACTAAGGCTTGCAGCTCAAATACCTGGAAAGTTGGCTGTTGAAATATGATGGAAAAACAGTGTTTTAAATATGTCTTTGAAGTACTTAATGCACAACATTCATGTTTAATATATGTAGAGGGTTAATAGCTTAAAACGTGAGTTTAACTTCACAGTCACGGTGGTAAGTGCAATTTAATGGGGTGCTAATAGGTGGATACAGCTAAGTAGCATGAGGGATATGAAGAGAAGACTCCAGGAGGAGGGATGTGTGGTACAATTACAGATCTTACTGTCCAGGAGTTAAAAGCTGAATTTTACTTTTTTTCAGTTTCAGAATTTATTATAAGAACATGAATATTTACAAATATATTTCTAAATTCTGAACACCTGGAATCATGTATATTCAACTGAAGATGGGCCTCATATGTCACCTAGTCCATCACAGGATCACAGGCAAATTGAGGTTGGAAGGGACCTCAGAATGTCTCTTTTTCCACCACCTGCTCAAAGCCTGCACTAGGCTATGTTGCTGAGGTCTTTATCCAGTCATCATGAAAAACACCAAGGATTGGAATTGTACAGTCTTATGAGCAACCTGTTTTGCTCTTTGAATCTTCTCTTTGTGAAAAAGCTTTTCTTTACATCCAAGCTAAACCTCACTTGTCTCAATCTATGTCAGTTCCTTCTCGTCCTCCCACCATGCACCACCATGAAGAGCCTGGCTTTTGCTTCTCAGTAATCTCGCAGGTGAAAAGGTTGTTATGTCCTCCTGAAGTCAGGCTAGCATTCCTCTATGGAGTATATTTTTCTCGTGCATAGCATGCCTTGGTTTTACATATAGCAAGAACTTTATCTTTCACTGCTTCCCAACAGAACATAACATATCACTGTCAGGAAGTTATTACCAGTACTCCTCCCGTATGTTCCTTTCTTGATTTCCTTCTTTATTTAAAATGAACATAAATGCTACGCTTATGCTATTAAATAGGTTTTTAGTGGAATGGATAAGTGGTCTTGGCCAGTAGTTAACAAAACTGTGTCTAAACAGATGGCTAAGTATGGTCAGAATCAGAGCTGCCAAATCAGGGGAAGCGAATGAAAGACTGAAATTCTGGGTCTGAAGCTGATCTGGCAGTTTTACACTGGTGAATCTCTGTTGACTTCTGTTGCATTCCTGTTTCTAGTTCGAGAGCTGAAAAAGGTCTGTTATATTCAACTCCCAGTGTTGGGCAGTCTGTATAGAATAAAAAGTGATGAATGATCCCCTACATCATTTTACTGATGCATCCCAAATTACCTTAATTTTCAAATCAATGCAAAGTTTTATGAATATCCTTTGTAGATGCATTTTAGTTGTGCTAAGTATTTTAGGTGGGTGTTAGGAAAAGAATTAGTGTTTAAAAAAAAATGAAAAAAACAAAACAACAAACTTGTAGAGTTTGGTAGAAGATATGGATAGATGCTAGAACTAGCTTGAACATTTCCTGTGGTGGTAAATGATGCCTTGATGTCTGTTCTTTTGATTGTGCTTTTACACTACATTTGATCATATGCTAGATCTTCTTTTTAAGCAATGAGCTGGGGCCTTGATGTATCTGTGGTTGTGTTCCATTCAGAGCAGACCTTTGTATTAATTGATAGCACAGGGAAAATTCTTTTGTGTGCGTTTTTTTTCCTTACAGGAAGAGTTTAAAGAACAAAAAACCTCTTGTACAAATTCCATTTTATATCAAAGAATTTTCCATGTGCTTGTCATCGAAGGGTGAGACTCAAGAGAAAAGAACCTTAGAAGGTTATGAACCCCCACGGAAGTGGTAACGGTGTACAAAGGGTTCAGTTCTTGCATATCCTGTGTTATGTAGTCTTAGGAGGAACTACATTGTATTTAAAGCAAAGGAAAATCACATTCTTAACACATTTATTAAAAACAGCCACTTGGATGTTTTTTAATGATCATTTCATAGTCTAGATATAGGAACGTGGCTGAGCATATCAAACAGCAGCCTCTGTGAATGTTTATTAATGAAATCTTGGAGCAGTTCGGAATTGGATGTACCAAAGGCATGTGTACCCTAGTGAGCAGCTGTCTCTGGTAGCGAACTAATCTGATGAGAGGAAAAATTGTGTTAGAAAGAATCTTCACAGTCCAAAATCAAAATCTTTCACCAACATCAAAAGTACTTTATTGTAACCCAATATTTTGTACTGCAGAGGAACGGCGTTTAAAGATTTTTGAATAACAAGCCTTTAAACAGCTGAGAAGGAGGGAGAAAAGAAAAAGATGTGAAATAGAAGACTGGAAACAGCAGAGAAAAATATTTAAAGCACTTTGACATCCATGAAAGATTATAAAGACATCTTGAATGTACAATGTGGGGTATGCAATAGGTGCTGGAAGGGACTTCTGCCAGACTTTCCTTAATGCCTCTGCAGAATAACAATGAAGTAATTCTTTACCAAATGCCTCTTTCCTGAGTTCTTCAGCTGGCTTAGCCAAAGGTTTTGGGAACAGATTGGTTCCTGCGAGCAGAAATGCCAAATATATCTCTGCTTGGACATAATATATTGAATGGGGGACAAAAGGCTTTGGACTGCCTTGTGCATACCTGCTACTGTAGTGGCAGTATTCAGTGTTCCACTCCTGTGTTCTTTGTTACTAGGACAAGAAAAAATGTGCATCTTATTGTTTTATTACCCATAACTGCTGTGAGTTGCCTTTCATTCTTTAAAAATTAGAAGCTATTCATTAAGCAAAATAATGTGTATGTGCTGCATAAATGCAGTCCCTGAGAAATGTGATAGTTTTCATCTACAGTGAAATAGATTTTGCTTTGTTCATTGCTTTCATTGCTGCTACTTTACTTTGCTTGGTTAGAGAAGACATCAGGAGGTAGTTTAGGACAATGAAACAAATTCTTTTCTGCAGCATGCTTATCAGTCACTTCACACGTGTGTAAGTGGCTCATCTGTAAAATAGCATAGCACCCTACCTGCTTTTGCAAAATATTCTGAAAGCACTGTACAATTGTAAGGAATTTATTAATTGTGTCCCAATAGATGTGCCCTCCTCATCTTCTGTGATGTAGATCTTAATTTTATGAGTGCTTTCATCTCTATCAAACACTTTGAAAGATCTCAAACATTCATTTTCTCTCTCTCTCTCTCTTCCCTTACACAGTAATTGAATATATTGAAATGTGTTGAGGAAATTGATTCAAAATACGCCTTTGCATTCCACCTAAGCACTTTGAGTTGGATCTTATGGACATTCAGTGCACAATGTACTTAGTCCTTGTAAATTTATTTAATTCCATTCCACTATATTATTATGTTGCTAATAACATGGTTCCCATTTTTTTAGAACAGAGAAAGACTCTCAGATAATGATATGGAGCTCTCTCACATACTCTTTTGCATCACTGTTTCTCTCTATGTCTATCTTTTGGAGAGATATTCAGCCTACTACAAATAGACTTGAATCCATTGACTTCAGTGAGGCTGGCCCTTTTTACACTGGCTGAAAACCTGTTCTACTCTATTCCCAGTATTGCTCCTTGCATTTATATAAGTACAAGAAGGTGCAGTATCAGACACTATAGGCTGAAAACATTAAAAAAATCTTGGACCCGTGAATTGTGTGTTCAAATACCATAGGTTATGAGGTGAGGTTTAATGTAAGTCTGAGAACAGAATCTCAGGTATTCTGTAGTCCTTATAGAGGCACAGATGTTCACTGATAGATGGTCAGTGTGAGATGCTGCAGACACTGTGTGCTTCTGGATTAAAAATATTTGTAATGACAGGTGGAACAAGTGTGAAGATCTTTGTGCTAGTCACTATGGTAATAGTAACTTGTATTGCCAGACCATTCAAAAACTGAGATCTGAGCTCTGATCACAAGAAGGCAGATGCTGAATTGCAGTGCAATCTGCAGACCCAAGAGCAGAATTTTGCCTTTAAGCTTTAAAAAAT
Organism: Aegotheles bennettii; assembly: GCA_013398125.1. Classification (NCBI taxonomy): domain Eukaryota; kingdom Metazoa; phylum Chordata; class Aves; order Caprimulgiformes; family Aegothelidae; genus Aegotheles; species Aegotheles bennettii. The sequence goes on along the minus strand of VZRW01007582.1, from coordinate 1,313,922 downwards.
CTAGATAAATGAATGGAGTCTTCCAGTGAAATTTATCCTGTAATTGCATAGTGATGATATAACATATAAAATAATACTGAAAAAAGATGTTCCTTTAAATTATTTCTTTTTTTTTTTTTTTTACTGGAATCGTGTGACAGCACCATTGAGTACATTGTGTACTTCAGAGAATCTGTGTTCTTCTCATAGAAATCTAATGCTTTTCATCTTCTTTAGCCATTTTCTGGAAGATAATTTGTGTCTGTACACTTGTGGCTTACAGAGCAAGGCTAGCATATACATGGCTCTTCTGGGAGGATGGCTCAAATGCCTGCCCTGTGTTCTGTAAGAACCCTTGTTCTCACTCTGCACTTGTTCTGCCAAGCAGGCTGCTGCTTCATTTCTTCTATGCAGCAAGTTTAAAATCTCATCATATTTATAGTACTCATTTATCATTGCTTCTTCCAAGCCAGCCTCATATTAGTGACTTCACTTCTTCTGCCAGTTTCTTAGGTGGGGATGGCTTAAGAGGGTGTAACCAAAATGAAAAATGTAGCTAAATTGGGTGATTCAGAGTAGGATGAGATAATGTGGCAACTGGCACTATTTTAAGCATTCTCAGTTTTGTTCGTGTGACTCTGAATGTATCAGGCACTAAAGAAAATGAGACAATAATTGTGGTCCAGTCTCTCTCGTACGTAGTCAAGCTGTAAATTTAAAGATCTGCATTATGGAGTTCTGAAATAAACAAACATAGGCAAACATATAATTCAGAATTTATCTGAAATGTATCAGAATAAAGAAAGCAAAGCTTCTCTCGGAAGAGACAGAAAGAACATGGTTAAATATGGTGTCTTTGAAGTGTTTCTGTTATGCCTTCTTACTATATGTCTGCTTTCTGTACCCCAGCTTTCTTTGGAAAGTACCTTAATGAATACAATGGCTCCTATGTGCCTCCTGGTTGGAAAGAATGGGTTGGATTACTTAAAAACTCTCGATTTTACAACTACACACTCTGTAGAAATGGAGTGAAGGAGAAGCATGGATATGACTACTCTAGGGTAGGTCCTATTCTTTTATTTCTATTTTTTTTTTAGCATTTGGACATGACAGTGAGAAAACGGTCCTTTATGATGTAAGTCTAACTAAAGAATTCATTTTGTGCTTGAAAGCTGCTATGTGTAACATTAGCCACAACCCAGTAGGCGTTGTGCTTGGACTTATCTTCCATTCTGGGAGGGTCAGGTTACTGAAAACATTGTTAGCAGCAAGGGAAACAAACAAAATGTCCTGAGACTGTATTATGTATTATGAGCTTAAGATGTGAAAATGGATTTAAATGCTGCATGATAACTATTTCTGTGCTTTGTACTTTAATTATTGTGTGCTGAGTCTGTCATCTATTCCCCGGATATAGAACCGACTCCAGTGGAGTTGCACAAGCATAAATGAGATAAGAATCCAGTTCCCTCCAGCTAGCCCCATCTTTCTGTGTTAATTTAAGGAACTTGTTTCACAGCCATAATATGATGGAGAATTCATATCTTGGTATATCTTATGATAATTCTGAATGAGTGGAGAATTTACCTATTAAATTTGTGTCTCCATGCATTGTTACAGGCACATATGTTTCCTAATATCCCTGCAAGGATGTTATGCTCTGGCCAACTTACTGCATATGACAATGATTATGAAGCATTTTAGTATAATCTCTATTCTCATCTAGCACATGTTACAGCTCAGTTACCTGTTTGCAGTCAGGAGTATGTTTTTTCAGCCAAACGTGTTCCCTTTCCAAAGGAACCAGCTTTTGTGCATTCCTAAAATGGCTTGAATTGTCTCTGAAGTATGACAATAAATAAATTTGTCCAGGAACTGCTGTAGTTTAAGTAGTGTATAACTTACGACGTTGACTCACTCTGGAGTGATGCTAATTTGTAAGGTGTATTTGCTTAACAGGGATTTGTGTTGCTTTCTCTAATTGAGCTCAAATCCTGCCTCCCTATTTGTGTTTCATTAGCAATGTATTCATGGTCAGTTTTTCCTTTCAAAGACTGATGTCTGTGTGATTTCCCCCTTCCCCTTTCCTATTTGCCATTTTTAATTGAATGTACTTTGTATTGAAAGATAAAACTTAATAGGCTTCTAGGGTTTCCTTTTCTATCATCAGCTGCTAAGCAGAAGGGGCAACTGATGTACAGAATTATTTGTCTTTAATTTCCCTTCTGATCTATGAAGAATGAGAAGCTAATCTCTACAGCCACATACCAAAAATGTTATGATGGAAATATATCCTACATGGAACAATGTCAAGCAAGTGATTTTGTAGGGCACTGTTCCTCATTGTACCAAGGAGCCAGAAGAGAACTTCATGTTCCAATACCCTCAGCTCTGTTTTGTGTATACAATATTTGAAAATGTTTAGGTTTTCATTTGGTTTAGTTTTTCCTACTGAGTTTGGTAACAAGTAAAAAAAAAAAAGTCTGATGAAATATAAATCTTTTTATAATCTTCATATTCTTGCATAATACACCACTATGGTAATAAACAGATGTGCAGAGCAACAGCACTTGATGTTAACAATGGAATTCAAATGAATAAACAGAAGTTGAAATACAAGACTGCTTCTCTTTCTTTTCTGCCATTTTTGTTGCTGGAAACTTAATTTTCCAGCAATGAACAGTATAATCAGATTATTCTTTAGCCCTATCTACTTGACATGGTCAATGCTAATTATGTGCCAGTGGAAAAAACATTACTGATTCTGTCCTCCAAAGCAACTGCTGAGCACTTAGCCTCTGAAAATCAAATCTTTGCAAATTCTTTCCTATTTTCTAACAGGATATATTCTACTTTCATTTTTCTTTTTCAGAGTCTGTTAACTTTTTCAGATGAATTTTTGGTTTTGTATGCATTCTCACAGTCTACTACTTCTTTAAAGAAGATATTAGTTAAGAGAAATGTTTCTGTTTGGTCTTTTGTCCTGGTAAACACTCATTTTACAATGTTGAATTTGAATGATTTTCACTTTGATCAGGTGAAAACCTTCATCTTCAAAATGAAGTTTGAAAACTATGCCCTTCTAATGGCTAAATCAAAGATGACTTACATGCTTAAGAAAGTGACCAAGCAGCTTAAAGAACAGGCACATTTTAGATAAATGTCAGACCATTTCTGAGAGCACTCCAGTATTCTCAGCTATGAGTCTCAGCTGTGGTCTTGGGCATTGAAATTAGGTTCAGAAGTCAGTTTTGTTTTGGTCTGTCTTATTGTATCTTCTCCCTTCCCCTGCATATGCTTAGAAATGGAGGTCCTTCAGTTAATTTTGGAGTTATGACCTGCATTTGTGAGTGAAATACTGTCTTACCAATAACAGTCACAATGATGGCAGTTTCATAACAGACATGGCTCATGTTGGGACCAATGTGTAAAATTATAAGTGAAGACTTTGCCAGCCTTGTTCTGGGATACACAGGAAATAATTTGGGAAAAGTAAATACAGTCAGTGAAAAAGACTTCCTTTAAGGAATGATAAGCTGACTTCTCAGATCAAGGTCGTTGGCTGTGGTAAAGAGAAGAAAGTGTCTGAACCATGAACAGAAAGCTGTACTTAAAAGGAGATGCAATCCAATATGTACCACACCATGTACTTGTTCAGTTGACCAGAGGCAGATGTTATATTTGATTTTACATTCAGTTGTGACATGATAGTTATTATTTAGTTTTTTAAAGGTGCAGTTTCATATCCTACTCATGTTTGAGGCTTCTTTATATTTGCAACATTTCCTGTGAAGCAGCCTGAGAGAGAATGTGGCTTGTCATTAAAAATAACTGTCTTCAATCCATACTGCTCCAGCAGATAACCAGAAGAATGATAATGATGCTTCTTAGAAAATAGTCTATATCTTCCACAGGAAGTTTTCTAAATTCTTAACAATTTATTTGATAGATCTACATCTCTATCAGGTTGTCACTGTGTCTGTAATATTGAATGAAATTTTTAGTCTAGTTAGCCCACCATCTTCTAGCCTTAGTGACTTCTGGTTCGAAGGGGCATTAAGAAAAATTAACATCAAGCCATTTGTATTTTCCTAGCACTTCTATGGTGTAAGGTTGGACTATACACCTTGAAAATATCAGCACCAAAAAGCAAAGAAACTGACCTGTAATATCCTAATTTTTAGTTAATATGCAGTCATTGTACTTAGTATTGTGATTTTCATAGTGTAATTGCACACTCTGGGAAGAGAGAGTTCTATTTGATCTTCTTTAATGTCATTCATTTCTGAGAGGAAGCTATTGCTTTTCATATTTCTAGGCAGTGAAGAAAGAATTATTATATTTTAGGTTTTGAAGTTTTAACATCTGTAGCTTACTCCCTCCTCCTTCTCCCATTCTGAGTGAAGTAACTTCTTTTTTCCTGTTATGATACCTCAGACCTCCCCTTCCCATCTCACCCCCAAACTTGAAATTATTTTTTAAGTATCTCATTATATTTTTACTTTTACTTGCAGGATTATCTAACTGATCTGATTACCAATGACAGTATTACCTTCTTCAGAATCTCAAAGAAGATGTACCCCCACAGGCCTGTACTGATGGTTATAAGCCATGCTGCTCCGCACGGCCCTGAAGATTCAGCCCCTCAGTACTCACATCTCTTTCCTAATGCTTCACAACACATGTAAGGAAAAATAAAACCCTTTCATTTCCAGGTTCTGGACTATAGAAGTTCTGGGTACCTCTGGGGGAACGTTTGCTTTATAATACTCTTGGCAAAAGTTTGTCACAACTATGTAGGAAGAGTTTTGAGATTATTTTTTTTTGCCTCTTCCGACTAGTGTGAGTATCTTCAGAATGACAGCTGCATCTAGAACTCAGAATTGTAGCTCACTGAGATAAATGGAAAAATTCAGCTTCCTTTGTTCTATTGTCTAAGTATTGCATAATTTAGAATTATATATTTTGTTATTTTGTGTTGTGCTAGCAAAGAGAATCTGTGTCCTAGATCCACAGCAATGCAATATTCATGTTTGTTTGCCATCTTATGCTCATTTATTTTCTTTGAAATGAAAATTACAGAAATGCCAAATGAGCAACTTTTCATAGCTTATACCTAATATTGACCTCAGTCTTATTAGAACTTCTTTGGAAGGCATTCGTATCTCAGAGATGATAACAATTTATCAAGCAATATTCTGTAGCAATTTAGTTATGCTAGTTGAATGTAAAAGGGTAGAAAGATTTGAGGAAGGCCAGGAATGAAAAATATAAACTAGATCTGTTTTTCTTTTGCTCACAGTTTGACTTTTATTTTTCACACAAACTAGGTGGATCTTTCTGTTTATAAAGTAGTTATACAAAACTATTTTTAATTGTAGGTGACTTTTCTTACAATGATAACAGTTATACAGGAAGTGTCACTTTGTGGAAACAGGTTTTGTTTGTAAAGGAACTAATTATCCTAGTAGATTAAGAAACTGTATTTCTTTTGGAGGTGAACATGAAATAGGATTTTATGTATGTCTTGTGCAAAGAAACTGCCAGTCTTATTCTAAACAATTTTCCTGGCACTATGTAATAATAATCTGTAAGGGTTTTAATTGGTCTGGGTTTGAGATTAAACATAAAAATGCAGAACATGCATCATTCCCTCACTGTATGTACAAATTAAGGCTCTACTTTCCATTTTTTCCCTTGTTCCCACATTCCAGAAAATCATCTGTCAATGATAAAGGAGATAGGCAGTTCTCACTGTTTTGCTGTCCCATGGATATAATAGGGAAGAATCAGAACACAGGTAGAACACTTGTTACGAATTGCCCTGAAGCAGTAAGCAATACCCTGAACAAAGTCTTTGCCTAGTCCCAGAATCAGAAGGCAGTACGCAGTGTTGCATGTTTCTGTACCTCTTTTTGTGGCAGCACTGACAAAGTCTGTAAGCAGGTTCTTGCCCTATAGCCACAAAGCTAAGTGAAGGTGTGACTGTAACGCTTACAGTGGCTGCCATACATGCTGCATTGTGTAGCATTGCTAATATTAGCAAAAGGTTAGTGGTATGGATTCTAGCATAGACTGACAATCAGAGTACTTCTTTGCCTGGAAACTCTGGTATGTACTTCTGTTGCTAATTTATGCTGTTGTTTTCTTGCTTCTATTATTATATGTACTAGCTGGTATGACCATTGCACCCTATACTGCAGTCTCTCTCCATCTTGTTCTATAATGCTCCTTTTTGTGTGCATCTGCAGTCTTTTCTTGTTTGAAAATTGTTCATGTCAACCAGCATTCAACACAGCAAATCCCTAGGCTACATGGCTGGTTTTCCTTCCTTACTGCCTATACCAATAGCTGCAGAGAATGCAACAGCTGGGCACTTTGAAGTGTTACTGCTATAGAGGGTACATTTTACTACCCACCTTCTCCAAGGTCAAATGCAATCAAACTAGGACTTATCTTCTGAGTACATTTGAAGATGTTATCTTAACCAGCTTCTAGGAATGTTACATTTGTTGATTTTTCCCATAAGACAGACAACTCTGTTAAGTGTAAGAGGGTTATGTTTGTAGTAATCAAAGAAAATCACAGGCTTTGGTTGGATTAAACAGCAGGAGGTTTCAAATCAGCCAGGAAATCACTAAGTAAGCTGAAAAGGAGTTTGCCAAGCATTTTTGATTCATTCTGGGCATCACATAGCAACAGTTTCCATAACTGTCAGCATTTTCAAAGGAGCAATGTCATTATTTCAGCCACAATAACATTCTGAAATTCAAGAGGATATTAACAATACAGAGAGAATAAACACCAGCCCTTTCCTCCCTATATGAAGAAGCCTCCATTTGCTGCCTACACACATTTTTTGGATAGCATCTAACAGAGGCTTTTGACATAAAACATTTCACTGTCAGATTATTAATTTCATATTTATATTAAAACTCTTAAGACTACCTGTCATGTTCAAAGATACATTAGATACACGGTATTTCAAGGAGAAGTTTCAACTTATATTACTATTGTTTATCTTAATAACTTGCCCTGCTGCTCTGTTGCATACACAAAACCAATAGTAGATATTCACCAAATAGGAGCTGAATTTATCAGGAAATTATGTGTTGGGAAGAAGAAAATAACTGAATATCTGCTATTTTTTCCTGTTAGTGTCACCCTCTTGGCTTGCACATTTGCATAGACTGAGTTCATTGCTTTGAATGAAAAAAGGAAGCCTCAGTGAATCACTTAGAAAAAGTAATTTTTAATGTTTTAAACTCTGCAGGTGATGTGTTGAGCCAGGATATGAAGAAATTGATAAAGGTGATTCTCAATCCTAAGTAATAACAAGCTTCTCAGGAATAGATATAGTAGGTAGAAATAATATTTCTTGCAAATGTAAGCTATAATATAGCTTTCTAGTGAGTTGGTGATGCAGAGAGTTAACATCGTGATAATGACATACCAAAATAAATATTTTGTTTAGATCTAGGTAACCTAGAGCAATATAATTATTGCCAACAACATGAAATTATGGACAACTAGTGATATTTCTCGTCATCACTTCAATGGTGTCACAGGATCATGAGAACTTGGGGTGGCTGTGAGATTCCAGGAGGACAATGACTCCAGCTCTTGGGATTTTGCAGGGACTTCAGTTAGTTTCTGATGATCACAAAGGAGTTGGTGACTGGAAAGTGTCTGCAAAATACAGTCCTATTTCCCCTTACCCCTGCTTTTCTTGGCAGGTCTTTAAAATCCGGCTATGTATCCACTTCTGCTTGCCATGAGCTCACATGCAGTTTGATACCACCAGGTAGGGTGCCTGTGCTCCTCTGGGTACATGAATGTGAAAGTATTCAAGTAGCCGGTCGTGCTGAATTCCAAAAAGCTGTTAAAGAACATGGTAGAACCTTTTCAGCAAGTTCTATAGTTATTGCTAAACAGCTTGCACAATCCATATTTGGTGCTAATGTGGGCATGTTAGTATCCATGTTAGTCTGAAGACGGTGCAAAAACAATGTGCACTTATTCTTTTAATAGATTTTATTCCCCGCAGAGTTGTTTTCATTCTCCCATCTTTTGTACAGAACATAAAACTGTAAGTCTTTTCCAAAGTAAATCTAATATTTTCTTGTACACCTCAGAGAGTAAGTCGTGTAGTGTTGATCAAATCAAAATTATTGCTATACACTACTATGGCTTTTTTCTACACTACTGTGGCTTTTTTCTACACTACTATGGCTTTTTTCTACACTCCTAAAACATTCTGGTTTTCTCTCTGTTCCATAGCACTCCCAGTTATAACTATGCTCCAAACCCAGACAAGCACTGGATAATGAGGTATACAGGTCCAATGAAACCTATACACATGGAATTTACTAACATGCTACAGAGAAAGCGCCTTCAAACTCTCATGTCTGTGGACGACTCTATGGAGATGGTAAGATTGGGGGTTTTTTGGTAGTTTGTTTTTTTTTGGCTAAACAGATGCTTGTTTCTTTAGTCAAGCTCCAAGCTGTGCTGTATATGAAGATAAGGGGGCAGGAAGGAGGAGGAGGAGGACTGCATTAGTTTTTTAATAGAGTGTAATCCTCTGAGGATTTTGTCCCTCTATCCAATGTGTCCTAAAGACAGATAAGTCTTGGGTAATATGAGCTGATTTGTTGTCACAGAGCCACTGGTTAAGGGAATGAAGGGGAGATCACCTGAAAAAAATATACATCATAAATTCTAAAAATTTATTCTCTGATAGTGAAAAGTCATCCAATGACCTGTTGGAAATAACTACCTAACTGTGGGCCTCTTTTGGTCCTGTAACACTCAGTTTCTGAGAGAAGAGAAACAACAAAAAGTGATGCTACAGGAGTCCTAACTGGAAAAAAACTATGGTAAACCAAACCCAGGATGTTAAATGTTAGAAGTAAATCAATATATAGGTAGATTATTTTTTTAATTAAGTTTGCTTTATGTAACAATAAAATCTCTTGGTGCAAGCTGGGTGTCTGAATTAGCTAAAAGCTACTCTGAAAACTAATGGATTTCCAGTTTTGAGAAGGCAGATTTAAAGGTGTTGCAATTTATTGCTTATCTCTTGGCATTCATATTAAAAAAAGGTAGAACATAAAATAAGAGGAGTTCTGTAAGGCAAAGATGAGATTATCAGGATGGTATTGCATCAACTTGTTGGTAATATCTTATAATCACTGATTCAGGCAAGTATGATCTCTACTTCATATTAATGAACCTGTTTAGATGCATCAGATACCAACACTAGGGGAGACTGGCTATTTTACTACACTATTTTGATTTTCTGTTTAGTAAAATGATTCCACTTTGGGTGTTTCACTGCAGGCAAAATCAGTTGGGTTGTTTTTCAGTTGTAATCGCCAAATTAGCCTGATCTTTTCTGCTGAATTATATGCATCTAATAGTCTTTCAAAATTAAAGAAATGAACAAAAAAACTCAAATCAGCAACAATGGAAGAGTTTCTTCTGTGCTGATGCATTCTGGATCTATATCTAGATAAAAATTGATCTGTGGTGCTCAAGCTGGTGCATTTCACACAAAGATTCTCACATAAATCCATGGAAGCAACCATAGAGTTAAAACTCCTCTTAATTCTCCGTGTTAGTTCTCCAGCTAGTGAAAGAGTATGATGAGTGATATTTCCCTGGAAGAGATTTTGCAAATATTCTGCATAATGGGGACTCATTTATCTGAAGGCAAGGTCATTGATTGTTGCTTAAATAAGTGAGATTCAAAATGCTGTCATTTTATTGAAATTGTTTGCTACAGGAAAAAGATAAAGCTGGAGAGAAAACTTCAAAAATGCTTATCACCTTGAAACTTTTATATCTGTTACCATATGTATTTAATACTCTCTTGACAGCTCTCATGGAAAACACTGTACCCAAACACTTTTGAAAATATGGCATGCTAATGTGTTAAACTTCTGTTTTCTGTTTTAAGATAGTGTTGTAATAGCCACAGTATTTGGTTAGGAAAATTATGATTGTGGATTATTCAGAATCCTTAACTGTTCTTATTTATTTGTATAATTACACATAAGCATAAAATTATGTCCAATATTCTACATATAGTACTACTCAGTGGAATGAAATTCATATTTTGTTTTGCTTTTTTTCAGATTTACAATACATTGGTTGAAACAGGTGAACTGGACAATACGTATATAATATACACAGCAGACCATGGTTATCATATTGGGCAGTTTGGACTGGTGAAAGGAAAGTCAATGCCATATGAGTTTGATATCAGAGTTCCTTTCTATGTCCGAGGTCCAAATGTGGAGGCTGGATCCTTGTAAGTTCTTAGCTAGTGTGTGTGTGTTGTGTTGTATGTGTATGTAGTAACAGGAAAAACCCTTTGAGTTCATATCTCTAGTTGTACTGACCTGGCATGCAAATGGAGTTACAAAGTTCTGTCCACCCTGACCAACTTCCTGCTCATCTTTGTCAAAAAAAGATGTCCACTCAGATAGCAGAAGTGATAGCATGTGCTGGTATAACATAGTTAAGGTTTAATGCCATAGCCTTTTTTGCTTGGGTAGGTGTGCAACACAAGCCACTACACTTTTGTGGGTGTGGTTGAAAAAGCCCCTTTGAAATATGTCCAACCTAGGAGACACTTATTTGCCTTCTCTTGAGGGGTGTAAATAGTGCACATAACTATGACATTTCCAAGGTAAAAAATATATTGTATGATGTTCAATGCCACAGTAGATAATTATTGCTGAATATTAAAGTGGAGTCACTTGTTTCAGTTTATGAAGAACAATGTATTTAATAGTTCATATACTGTCATCCACAGAAGATTCTTTTTGGTTCATCCTTTGAGATTACATGGTTAGGGCTGTTTGTTGGATGCACGCAAGCATGCAGAAGATGACTGTTAATTAAAATGGTAGCTTTGATCCACTGAGAAATTATGTAAATACACTTTCCAAGCAATTATTTCAATGGCAAATATTTGCACTTAAGTAATGATTTTGGACAGAGTGCTGTAATTTCCTGCCTTTTATTTATATCAGTGTGCATGTTTTAACATAATTAACACACACAAACTCTTATTCACACAATTTTTTTCTTTACTGCAGAGGAGCAAATCCAGTGTGTAATACAGTAGCAAATAGTTGCAAAAAATCTCATTCCATTTGCTGGTTAAATTCACTGATTCACATTATCCGTAGGCATAAAAACTTTCAATTCTGTAGATATTGCACAACGTATCTCATTTATTTACAGCAGTTATGCATGTGAAATAAACAATATTACTTCTCTAAAGAGCAGGGGGGTAATCCTCAGGTGGAATTAAACATATTACCTCAGCACTGAAAAACATTTGCCTGCAGCAGCACAGAATTTCAAGTCAGTTTGATTAACCTTCCAAGAAAATGCTCTTTCCCTTCAACTGCAGTTTTTGGTCTTACCAGAGAGGCAATGCTAATATGGCCCAAGTGTACTGAGCCAGTTTTTCTGCAACACACAATTCTAGACACCACACACCTCATGTCTGCTCTAGTTCAAGGATCTTTACATCCAGACATGTAAAAACTGTGAAACCTTCCAAATTAATTTTATTTTTCACTGGCTTCTGAAGATGAAAAAACATTTCTATTAGAACCAGAGGAGTCAGCCTGACAGATTGTAACACAACAGAGCCCATCACAGCACAACAAATAGAAAGAATGAGATAAGCTGCCTTGAAGGGGGAATAAATCGATCCTCCCTTTCGGCCTGATTTTCTTTAAATGGTGGAACTTCAATCATCCATGTTTTGCATGAAACTTATGTTTTTCCTGCAGAGTAATTGTCATGACTCCCTTTTGATACCAACAAAGATTTAATAGCAGTCACTGTAGCAAGTCATTACTAAGCTCTCATTTCTATTACCAAATATGCTACACCACAATTATTAGTAATTAAAATCAAATTAGGTACATCAATTTAATTCCATGCTCTTGTCAGTGCCTGTTTGTGCTCTCGCTCAAAAATGTAGTAATTTTTAAATGGTGTCTCATTAATTAGTGTGAATTTAGCAGCTTTCCTCTGTCCTGTATTTTGAGCTAGAATTCTGCACTGACATGTATAGTAGCCCATCTGGTCCCATCTTTCCTTTGTGCCTGCAAGTCACAGCATGGTAATTCTTTACATTCAGTGCAGTAGAAGACTGTATGCTCACTTTCTTTTTCCCACTTGTGAGAAATCAAATGCCTTCCTTCAGTATATTTTTTTTAAAGGAATAAGGAAAAGAAATGTCACACCCTTTATCAGCTGTGTACTAACACTGTCATAGACATATTTGAAATCAGTTTATGTTGAACCTTACAAACTTAAAACACTTCTGCAAAACTAGACCTGTAGTATAACCAAGTCACATGGTTAGAAATTTGGGCATTATTTAGCTACTGGAAGCTGGACTGTGCAACTAGATGCTCTGATCCATGAACTCAATCATATTTAGCTGTGGCAGTTCAAGGGATTTGGGGGTAGGAGCTGTCTGTACTACTCAGGATTTGATACCAATGTTTTAACCAAATTTGGAGTCAGTTTGAATTCAAATATTGTCCTGTTAATTGTAGTGGCTAAGGAGCATATGCCATACTCTGCTAAGTAACAGGACATGGCTGGTTCTGTTTGCAGAGTTGGTTAACTGTGCATTTGGGAAGATTAATATTATCTCGGTTAAAGCTGTGCATTTATTTTCTCTCTTTTTTTCTCCATAAATGCCTTCTCTCTGCTTTTTCTTTCCTGATCTCTTTCCTTTTGCTCTCTTACACTCTACATTAACACAACTTTTAGTTATTTGCTGTATTGTCTAGCAATATATTCCTCATCATGTTCTCTTCAGAACACGCTTGCTGTGATAAGAGCTGAGGTACTTGTTTCTATACCGTGTTTTGAAACAGATAAGGCATGTGCTAGTTGCCAGATCTACTTTTTAATAAAGTCATCAGCATATTTGGTAGACACTTTGATTCTATAAGACACCCGAGGAGTTTTTCCAATGCTTTCTCATGCTTTGAAAGACTTTTGAACCCTCTTTTGCAACAATTAACAAACTTTGCCTTATGAACTACTTTGCTTTCTCCCAAATGCTCTGTGCTAAAGTTTTAAATCTTCCTATTACTCCCTTTTGAGGCTTTGCAACTTACCTATATTTTACATTTTAGTTCCCTTCATGGAAATGAATTGGTTTGTGTCCTCTTTTTTTCTTTGCAGAGGTCACAAAATAAGCCTTTTCAGATCCCTGGTCTCTGTGGAGGAGTTGGAGTTGCTTGGTATGATTGCATAGACTTTAAATCAGGTTCTCGTATATGTTTTTTTCAGGAATCCTCACATTGTGTTGAATATTGATCTTGCACCTACAATTCTAGATATTGCTGGATTGGATATTCCATCTGATATGGATGGTAAATCTATTCTAAAGCTTCTGGATTCTGAGAGACCAGTGAATAGGTAAGAAATGGATATCTGTGTGTAAGCATGCATGTTTGTACAGGAGACTGAGCAAGTGTTCAGCAATGCAGCAAATTTAAAAGAAAATATAATAAAACTACTATCTATATGACTACATCATTCACCTATTTGGCAATATATGACTGACTTCAGTTATTTATTTTCATTTTGTCAGGTTCATATACTAGCTATGTGGAATATATATATAAGAATTACACGTTTTAAATGTGCCTGGCATCATTTGTACCAAAGTATCTTGTATTAAATAAATTGTAGAATAATCGAGTTGAAAGTGTTGGTTGTGTATCAGACTATAATAGAAATACAGACAAGCACTCAGAATTGCACAGTTATTATTTGAGACCTTACATCAATACTTTCATTGGAAAAAGACCGAGGAAGAGAATTAGACTGCATGCTTGCTAGAGAAAATCAGCAGGAAAAGGGAAGATGATTATGTGCCTTACAAGTAGTTGGGTGGAGGGAGGGGAGAGAAAGGAACGGCTGCTTTAGAATAAGATGCTATTTGGGTAGTGTGCAGGTTAAGAGCCCAAACTGGAATCAGGAAATCCTGATTTAATTTGTGATCCTTTGTGATCAAGGACAACTCAGTTAATCCTCTGTGCCTTAAACATGCTTATGTTAAAATAGTTGTACTCTGTGAATCTGTTGTCTATTTTGTCCCCATGAGAACAAATCTGTCCTATGTTTGTTCATGATTTGCACTGAAAAGGCATATGTGCCTGCTTCATAAAGCTGGATGTCCCCTTGTGCAGTTATATGTAATGTTTCTTATCTCAGTTGGGGATGGGAGAGAAAACTGGAGCATGACTTGATTACTGGTTTTGTGAGAATTGTTTCTTCCTCTCCTCATTTCCTCCTAGGTTCCATTTAAAGAAAAAGATGAAGGTGTGGAGGGACTCGTTCCTAGTGGAAAGAGGGTAAGGAAAGTGTTAATCACAAAGCCCAGGCGTTTTAAATAGAAGGATAGTGAATAGCTAAAGCCAAAGCAGCACTCTACCACAGACCTAAAGCCATTTAGCTGTGCCAGCAGGGACACGGCTGCAGTGTGCCTAATGGCAGTGATTGTGTGATGGGAGGGAACGTATGGCCTTTGCCTACAGCCTGCATAAATGTGCTGTTGGCGTGGGGGAAGGGGAGTTTTACTTTGATTGAGAGATGGAAAGGCATCCTGTTTTTCTTTCAGCTACTGCACCCCCCTGCCCCACCCCTCCTGCTTGTATCATGGGAGTATGAATAACCTTTCCTGTCTGCATGTTCATCTGCTGGCCATTCCCTCTATGCCTCTGCTTCAATATGTAAGGCAGGGCATGAAGGGTTTGCAAAGTGCAGCCCTGTAGAATTAGGAGAATACGGTGGTCTCTGTATAGTGACTGTTGTTACTGCCTGCCAATCAGGCAGGCAACACTGTCTGGGTTCAGCAAACTGCAGGTATATCTTGGAGTTAATATTAATGCAAAAATAATTTTTTCTTTTTCAGTAAACTGCTGCATAAGAGGGAGAATGAGAAAGTAGATGCCCAAGAAGAAAACTTTCTACCCAAATACCAGCGTGTGAAAGACCTCTGTCAGCGAGCTGAGTATCAAACAGCTTGTGAACAGCTTGGCCAGGTAGGGCATTTTACCCCTGACTGATAGCAAGCAGTTGTAGTTGAGCTAAGCTTACCACCTTCACTGTGACCGTGTCCTTCACCTTGTTGTCAATGCCAGCTTATAAATCAAGTGGTTCATTCTGTGGCCTTTGCTCAAAACCGTATTACAGCACTTATGAGATTGGCTGTCAGTCAGGAAATTGCTGATTCAAGTGCATCTGTATTGATTCCTGATTACTGTTAAGAGAACTGCCTAGGCTGTTTCAACATTTTATTCCCCAAATAGATTGTGATTTGGGATTCATTAGTGATGAGAATCTATGATGAACCTAGCAGATTGGCCTCCTCTAAATACATACAGCCCCCTTTGCTTTGAATTCTTAATTTAACTCATTGTGTTGTTATTATTTGGAATTACATATAATAATGGGAAGCTAACATTCTGTCAACTCAATATATCTCTCTTAACAAAAATATGCTGTGAAAATAGACATGCAATTATGACTGCAGGCAGTTGATGTTGTATATGTGCACTCATTGATTGTGAGTCATTTCTCTTCTTACCTATCTCTTTCAGGCAGATAGGAAAATATGTTTGCTTTTGATCCAAGTTACGCATAGGAAATTCAGGAAACAAAATTTAGAGTAGTATTAATACATGGTCTTTGTGTAGGACAATGTTTTGCAAATTTACCAGAGCAGTGCAAAGGCATGGCAGAGCTATCACTAGCAGCTCCACTCTTGGGAAGATTTCTACACTTTTGGGGGAATTCTCATCCTCTGGAAACATGGCAAAATTGACTCTGTGCCATTGCTTTCTCATCCAGGTACCGGTCAGAGTACCCTCTTCCAAAGTCTGTAACACATTCTGCCTGTGGACATGTGGACAAAGGGGTGAAGGTAGATGAGTCCACATGCTAATGTGTTATTAGACTGGCATTACCTCATATCTTGGCAGCTCAGAGGGCTGTCAGAATAAGTCGGTTTGTGGAATATAACTGTTCTTGCAGACATGATCTGAATGTCTTAGCAAGGCTATAGTCAATAGTGGGCTACTTAGTTCGTTCCCTACTGTCAGAGGCCAGATTCCCTACTTCTGCCTCTACCAATCATATAGTTCAGTGCACCTGTGAAATGAGTCCATTATTCCTTAGGTGTTTGGATCCAATTTATATGTATAAACATTTTCCAGATGCTTTTTACCTCCTGTGGCTTCTTTGTCAGATTTAGTACACAGAGGGATTATAATGTCCTGTTCTTCCTAAAAATACTGAACTGCAGTAGTTTATTGTCATCAGATGTCTTTAGCTGAAATTTTAGATGGGTGGGAGCAAACCATTGTTTTCTGAATTTGCAGTGTTCTTTGAGAAACTGGGGGAAAAGTCATTGTTTCTGCTACAACATCATCCAGTAAGTAGTTTGGGGAAATACAGCTTTTCTTTTTCTGTCGGTATTTTCCCTTTGAGAGATGTTTCAACTTCTTCATTTTGTCTTCATCTTCCCAATTATTTTTAACGTTATTGTAAGAACAGAGGGGAAGAGAGACTTTCCAAGTCCATGTTGCCACTGAAGCTGTCTCTTTGCATAAAGTATCTTAGCTACATTCAGGCTTTTTTACTCTAATTACCACATGTCTCAGTTATGGAAGAAAGGGGCAAGGCCCCGTGTTGTCTACACACATTCACAGACTTAATATTCTTCCATGTGTAATAAAATATCTTTGATGTCTGTAAGAAGTGGGCATAAATTCTGTACTCAGAATTGCCAATAAATTCTGAAGTGAAGGTGTGCTAATAAGAGATGCGTGTGCTGCATCCTCCTTGTCAGGAGACAGAAAGGAGAAGAATTGTTTTGAGCAGTTCAGTCAGACGTAATTGGAAGTGATAGGATGAAATTGAGCAAAAAAGAAATTTAAGTTGGACATCAGGAAAAATTGCCCAACAATCAAGTCAATTAGAGTCTGGGAAGGGCTCTCAAGGGAGTCTAAATCCATCTAACCCCTGCTCTAGAGAATATGTCCTAGTAGTCTGTCTAGACAGCAGGAATAGTGGGAGATGAATGTGCTTTTTTGAGGATAAATGGTGTCTAAATATGGGTGCACCCAAAAGTCTTCTCAGAGTGAAACAAGACTAACTTCTCAAATGACAAATGGGTGTTGTCTGTTTGCCGGTGCTGTTCACAGCTCTGCATAGTAAGTAGAATGAGCCCAAATGAATATTGTACCACTGCCTGGCAGGAGTTTATGGTATACAGATACAGTGGTTATTTAGCAGATGTCTCCTGATCCTACAGGACATTTTATTATTGTGCACCTAACTGTTTCTGGAGTGGTCAGTGCAAAAGGCGAATTTTCACATCCTGATGCAAAGATGAAGAGAAGTCTGGGTCAGAATTAGGTGAAAGCCTACTTAAGTTATTGAGACTTCCTTTTGACTCAGACGAGTTTTGGGAACCCTGCTATTCCATGCACAGAGAAGTCTGAGCAGTGTCAGGGAATCTGAAGTATGAGCAGGAGATGAGAAGCACAAATGGAGGACAAAGACTCAGAAGGGGAGTGAATGAGAAGAGACAAGGACGGAGCTTAGAGCAAAGGAGAGGTAAAGAAAGCTTTGAATGTGAGATGGAGAATTTGAAATTGTTTTGTGAGCATGCAAGTTTGTGAATACAGTTCCATCACCACAAAATGTTCTTCCGTTGCAAATCTCTGTCACCCTCCTTGACCTATAATCATTTTGATAAGAGAGCACCAGGATCATGGAGATGAGGCTATTCACACTGTTTAAAACCTTGTTTCAGAGTCCATTATGTGGGATTTTTTTGGCAACACTAATGTATGTAAATTCTTCTGAGTGCAATGGGAATCTGTGTTGCCATGTTTTCTTTTTCAGTTAGCAGGGTTTGGTCTGTGTTAGCTATTTGCATCCAACAAAGGGTGACTGTAGGCTCAGATGAAAGAGCAGCTCAGCATTCATATTCGAGGATTTAAAAGAGATGAGCTCTTTCTTCCCACATGAAATAAAAAACATTTATCCTAGTACCTAATGGCTTCCACACAGATTTTTTCTCTTCAGTGCAGTTCGGCCTTTCATTCTAAACTGGCTGGTAAGTGGAAAGTGACCCACTTTTATCTGGCGGCCTGCATTAATGTGCTTTTGTGGAAGCCAATTATGATATCAGCATTGCTCTGTAGAGTATTCCCAGAAACTCCACAGTACCATAACAACAGCTGCACAAAATCTCCCTCTAAGTTTTTTGCCAACTTCGTGCACGTTTGTTAAACATGCAATACCTGCAGCACTGCTGATTGCTATAGGGAATCTATGGTGTACATGTTATAAAAACCAAAATTTAAATATATTAATTTTGTCTTTAGCAGGACCTGGCCTAGTACAATAATATTGCTAACTTATGAGGAAAAAAGTCTGAATTCACATTATTTTCTTTCAAATTCTTTTTATTGTCAAAGCTCTGTGTGCAAATTTGATACAAGTAGAGTTTGCCTTTAAATAGTACTAAAGAATATTATTTCACATGATACAAAAATGCACACAAAAATGTGCACCTTGTTTCCTTCAGATGTTCTGAAAATGAACAGTTTGATGCACAGTCTTCCCTCTGATTGCTTTGTGATGTACCAGGATCTTGAAGGAAATTCTCTTTTGTACCTGGCATGAAAGTACCATAAGTAAAAGTATGTCACTTACCCCATTGGTTCCCCCAGTTCTCTGACTTAGCATGGCACAGCAGTGATGGAAGCTATTCTGATCAATATGTGCATTTCTACAGCAGTTCTTACGTGGTTCCTCTAGATCATATTCCTGCCACCATAATCGTCTTTAGCCATTGCCTAGTGCCCAGGGTGGAGCAGTAGAAAAAATTACTCAGATTTTCTCTTTTTCTGTAAGGCACTGTAGCTTGAATTTATGTCAGCCAGACCTAGGAAATTAAGTCAGGTTTTACAAGGAATTTTTTAAAACTGGGAAGAAAGTTTTTGATCTGTGTATCTTTTGTGGTTGTCTGGCTCTTTTGTACCTAACAGAGGTATCCTGAGGTTACTAAAGAATTTAGGCTCTGTTGATAAGTGAAGCATATCAAGCCAGCTAGAATCTAGATAATTTTAATAGCTCTTCAGGCGGATCTTTGGCGTTCCTAAATTCCAGTGCAAGTTGCACATGCTCAGCAACTTTCAGGATCCAGTTTTTAATCTGTGATTACAACAAGAAATGACTTGTTGATAACTTCATACATTAAAAATTTTATCAGCCTTCAACCTGATAGCATTAGCAGGCAACAAACCATGGAAATTAAAATCATCGTGATTTATTAAGGGCTATTATTCAAGGATTGTATTCCTTATCAGGAATTATAATTAACAAAACTGTTTTCCTCCTTTAGCCAGAAATAACCTGTAATGATTTCCAGAGGCTATTTTGCTTATGGTTTTTTTTTGCTTGTCATTGCTTCACAAAAGCAAGAAATCTGCATCTCTTGCTAACTGAGATTTTTAAACCTGTCATTACAGAAGTGGATGTTGCAAGTAGCTTGCCAAAATCAATACCAGCATTTAATAAAAACACCACATTTTTCAAACATCCTGACATGAGTAGCAGTATAGTTCAGTTCAAAAGACAACGAACTGGAGGTCAGGAGGCTGGCTTCAATCTCAGAACTGTTACAAATAGTGTGAGACCTCAGACAAACCAATTCCTCTTTTGGTGCTTCTGTTTTTTTCCTCCACCACTAATTAATTTATGCTTAGGCTGCACTCATTCCTTAGCTACTGCAGTACCTAACATAGCAGCTGGGACCATTTGATACCACAACCCAATTATTATATTAATTAATATCTAATTGTTATATTATTAATGATATAATTGCTATCTTAAATTTAACTGAATACCTGATTTTTCATTTGTGTATTAGTGGATTGTCCCATCTGCCTCACTTCAGCTACAGTTTGGGGCATTAAAAAGCCCTTCAAATTTTCTGTCAATAAATTGTTCATCTGTCTTAATAATTTTAAGTTTTGAGTGGTATGTAGTATGTGACAACTGAAACTGAGCTGTTGGGAAGAGCTCGGGAACTGGGCATATTCAGTCAAAAAGTAGGTGAGGAGAGAGGAATCTGTCTGCATGAATCTAACAGATGTATACAGAAAACATGAGCCAATTATTTTCAGTCAACAAGAACAGAGAAGTAGTAGTGTGTATGAGACAAAAAATGGGCAATTCAGATTGACTGTTTCCTGAAACCTGTAACATCTGAGCAGTAGGTCAAGCTGCCAGCAAAAGCAGTACAACTACATCTTGTATAGATGGGGCTTGCATCTCTCTCTGGATCATTAGCCCAATAAAAAATGACTCAAGGAGCAAACCAGAGCAAAGGAGAAGAGCTAACTAAACTGTAACTTCAACGGTTTCATACTGACTAAACTGTAACTGTACTGTTTCATACAAGAAAATGTATCAACAGTATCCATAAATTAATTTAGACTGGAAGCTAGAATATTTCTAGGCATTGAATCAGTTTGTCTCCAGCTCTCCATCCAACGTGGCAGCAAGGATGGGGTTCAGAAAGCATCTGCATAAACTACAGAAGATGGCAATTACTGAAGTGTTTTTGTCAGGTTGCTGACAGGGACAGAGGACTTTATTATGCTGCAGAAACTTTGATTCCTAGAGCCTATATTACTAAAACTGTTAGGGAGGGAGCCTTGCTGGCAGCTAACTGATCAGACAGTTTCACTTTTCACTTCTCTGTAAAAGGGAATGAAATCTCTTTGCTTAACAAAAAAGAGGAGCTGATGAGACGCAGCATGATGATTTAGGGCTCAGCTCTGAAAGCTCTATGTTTCAATTGGAATCTTTTCTCGGCAAGGCTTGTGTGATCAGCCCTTTCCCCCCAAAGAAAACAATGTCAATTGAGAGAGATTCAATGAGGGAAATGAGTGAATTGTAGGAAAAAGTCCTACAGGGAAGGTCATGGCTATTTATTTCTGATTGGGGCCTCAAGTAATGACTTTGAATTAACATCTGTGATTGCTGTAGTGGTAAGACGACATTGATGCACAATAATGCAAAAACCACTTCATGATGATGGGGACTGCGAAGGAAATAATGGGGTTTTGACACACAGAAAAATAATGGGGTTTTGACACACAGAAAAAAGTGTCTCTTTCTGCTAAGGGGTCATTTGCATGTTCAAGGTGAATAGTGTTACTGGAGGGAAACAGGGCATCTGTTCAGTCTACAACTGCTGCTGCTGAGATTCATGTTTCATAGATACTGAAGTCTTAATTTACTCTTGTTGATACATCTAGCAGGTAGTTTGTGCTAGAGGGGAGAATATTTGTTACAAACTGTCTTTTTTTTTGCCCTTGCCGTGTACCTTTGAACAAGGTTTCTCTTCAGCAGCACTAATTACTCCATTAAACTAAAGCCCAGACTCTTCTGCTTTGCACACAAATAACTGAGTAGCATGTGTTGTGCAGTGGGAGGTAGGGTCGAGGATGGAATAGAGTGTTAGAACAAGCCCAGCACAGTAGGTGGCAGAAAGCACAAGCACAGCAGCTAACTTGGCCTGCCTGAAGATGGTGGGAAATCTCCAGCTGGAACAGCTCCAATGATTAAATGAGGTGTCTGGAAAGTTTTGCACAACGTGAGCTTGATGGACTTCAGGATGCATTGCAAAAGCCATTTGTTTGGTGACTTGAGTAGCTGTCCTGCAAGGCTTTGCAGGAGGAAAGACAGGTTCTTCCTCTGGAGTTTTGATATGAGCTGGGATGAAGATTGTGTGGGAGTTTGGATTCTCCACTGACTTTTAATTTGTGTTAAACTGCCCTTCCTTTCAGGACTTAACCTCTTGTGAGATAATTACAAGCTATAGAACTGGAATTAGGAGCACATCTTTTGGTCTAATGAAGAAAAGACCTGAAAAGTTAGGGGCAAGTGTTGAACTAAAGGCACTTTGTTTTCTTGACTGGTTGAGTTCACCCACTATTTATATGTAATTATGTTTTGCTGCCGGATGGTTATAATTTGTACCTGTGAGCCAAAGTATCTCTGGGGCACTCTGAAGTTCTTCATATAGGTATTTAATTATTTAAGTGATTACCTCTTCTAAAATATTTTAGTTGCTTCCAGGGCTTGACACAGGTTTCTGCATGATGGTGTGCTGTGCACTAGAAACCAATTTAAAATGCCAGAATTCACAATGTTTAAAATTTCTGGACCATCAAACAGAGGTTTTCACAGTTCCCTTGCAATTGCTGCCCCTTTTCCCCTAAGTTTGAAAGCATCCTGTGGAAATGACTGCAGCTGATATAGCCATGATATTGACCTAGAGAATTTGTGTTTGTACTTACAAGCAGACCAAGGGCAAGCTGTTGAATCCCAAACTCAATCACACACATGCCCATATCTGATTTTGGGAAAAATATAAAAGCTTGAGACTTTTCTTCCCCAGCTCTGCCCCCTGCCCCCACATGTGTTCAATTTTAGCTTCTAAAGTAATTTACGTAGTTCTGCAGTGCAGTCATTCAGCAGTGGGTCTGTTAATGCATACAATGTGCCCTTCCAGCAAAGCCTTTAAGATGTTTTCACTGCAGTGTACAGCTGCCTTGGAAAGATTTAAACTGCACCAAAAATTAAAGGATTTTTTTCCAGTTCACCTGGAGGGGAAAAATGAACATCACTTTCTTGACAGGAGATGAAAGAAGTAGAGAAAAAATATTTTTGGGCCACACATCAGACACTTATTTACAGTAGTTCTCATAATGGCATTTATCTTGCTGTCTGTTGAATCTTCGTTTTTCATGTATCAGACACCTACAGCATAGAGCTCTACTGAGCAGAAAATGCCGTTTGTTCATATATTTTCAAAAATAAGATTCAGATGAGTTGAAATGGGAAACAGCAACAAACATTTTTCCATCTTTTTGTCATTTTGAAAGAAACCGTTGCTTATTCCACTAAAATAACGTTCACTTCAGACATCAGTCTGTGCATCAATGTTAAGCATTTATAAAAAATAATAAGAAAAAGGCTGAAATTTATTCTTCAAATGTTAGTTTTGTCCTGCACCCCATCTAGGTAAATGTGTCCTGCTTTACAGATGAAGGCAGTCACAAAAAGATGTCTGATTCCAATGTCTTATTGTCAGTATCTCTCATTGATTCCCTGTGATTCCTTGTGCTGAAACTTAAGCCAGGTTCATCTGCATCAGCACAAGGCTTGGACTGTACAGGAGGTTGGGCACAGTATCTACACCTAAGTAGTAATTACAGCTCAGGAGAGCTGTCATCCAGTTGTCTGAGGAAATAAGTGGACACACCGTAAAACTCGGATTGTTTTGAATGAGACGATCTGCTGTGGACATAGATGAATCCACTGTAACTGGCCGGTTCAGTTTTGACTCCTGTTAAATCCTGTGTTATAAAAGCACAGTGATGCTGGTTTCTTATTTTGCTGTCATGCAAACAAGAGAGTGAATTTCAATGGAAAACATGGGCTTTTTTGTCCTAACCTGGGTGCACCTCTCTGGGAACTGAAGTGACTGAATCTCCCTCACAGAGCTGCAGGCTGCTGTAAAATGTCATCTCACTGGGGAGCTGTTGCTGTTTTTCCTTCTGTTCTTTTATTTGGAAAATTCTCAATATTCCATTGAGTCCTGGAGGGGCAGACTTAGGATTTTGTAATAGGGAAAAAGGGGAACGCCTCTTAAGACTCAGCAAAAAGCTGAAGTGTTTCTGAAAGCCTCTATTTAAAGCAGCAGCAACTGGTACTGTGAGGGGTTGTTGTGCATCTCAGAGCCTAACTCTGTAGCTAGGAGTGTGTTGGTAAATAAAGGAGTAGATGAAATAATTTTGTGATGTCTCTGGGAAGTGGGTAAAAATTCTGTGCCAGCTTGAAGGTGGCTAAACTCGCTTGCCCTCGGCACAGCTCTGACAGCAGCACAAAGGGAGCTGTAAGCAAGTTACTTCAGGTTTTGAGTAACAGAAGGAATTGGAGATTAGAAATTAGATTTCCTCTAGTTTGAGTGGAAGTGGGAGGGGATTCTCCCTTCACAGGCATCCAGTGCAGTCATCATTGCTAGTCAAGCCCAAGGGTGTTGAATGGGGAAAGCTATTAAGAGAAATACTCAGGATGGAGATAAACTCTAATTACAAACTTCCATAGCTGATCCAGTCACACCAACGCTTTCTTTTAGAGCACAGTGAAGAGAAACATGCACTTCTGCAAGGCAATCCCTTTTCTTATCTCTTTTACATGATCACCTTAGAATGAAATGAATTTTACCCTGGAAGTGACTGTTCCTCTTATTTGACTGTAGAACAAGTGTAGGTAACCAGTTTAGACCAGATCTTTACAGTAAAGGAATCCACAGCTTGCATAAAATCACCACACCATCAGGGATTTGAACCAGGAAAGAGAAGGAAGCTCTTCCAAAAAGTTTTTTCCCTTGTAGAGTATGGGATGAGGCTGAGATTATATGCAGGCCTGGAGCTTGGTGCTGGTTTAATGGCATAATCACGGCATAGATTCCTGTCAGCCTGACAAACGTGCTTGCTGGGAGGCAAGGATTCTTTTCAAACCTGTGGGTGAGGCTTGGACACCCTTGGTTTATGCCACAGTCACGCTTCTGACAGTTGTCACTTGTCACCTCCATGTTTTAAACTGTAGTATTGATTTTGTTAAGAACTTTCCATTGTTCTGCCTCCAAGAAAACAAATACAAGAGTGTTCCAAAGAAATCCAGCTTTGTCTGAAAATGGAAGATTACAAAAGAATCTGTATTGGTAGTGGGAGATGGAGAAGCCCCGGCTTACTACAACAAGGAATCTCTGATAGCTTGCTGGAGCTGGCCATTAGACAAACCACAGTTAGGACAGAGTTTTAATGACCAAATTTTTCTTCCAGAAATGGCAGTGTGTGGAAGATGCCAGTGGAAAGCTCAAGCTACACAAGTGCAAGGGAATGGCGAACTTGGCTGCTGCAGGCAACAGCAAAGGCAATTCCAATATTCTGCCCAAGTATTACAACAGGAACAGTGATGACTGCAATTGTGAAGAGAATGAATACAAGCTAAGCCATGTTGGACGGAGAAAGAAACTCTTCTCCAAGAAAAGTAAGTGAACCCACTGTATCTTCTGTCTTTGCCTTAGAAAACTGTTATGAGTTTGTTCACTAACACACATAATTTTCCTGATTTTCATGGGCATTGAATTCTTTCAGCATATTTACTGTATATCTACCTATGCAACAGTGTGTCTTGTGTTGAACAATCAGATTTGAAAATAACTCTCTCTGTAGGAGGAGGAGTGTTTTTATCCAAAGTAGGATCCTATATCCTATCTCCTTGAGAACTGGGAAATGCAGTACACACACTGAAGTGGCAAGTAAGCACATCCTTACACAGGCCATGAAACACGAACAGTGTTTTACAGCAAACACTCGAATTTTCAGTAGGTAGTGCAATGCTTTGAGCTGTTACTACAATTTATTTTTAATCAGGATGCGTGTGCTTTGTTACTGAAGCTGCTTGCTTCTAACATCTTTCCCTTGTGCTCAGTCATCAGAGACAAGGCTGACTTTTAGCCAGAGATCGTGTCCAAAGGGGATCACTCTGTTTCCAGCTTCCTTGGCACAGATCAGGTGTTTTTACAGAAAGCCCATTCCACTGGCTCTGTATTAAACCTTAGTCAGAGTAACATCTATATTTGAAGTACATAGTCTAATTATAGATTAAAGAGGCAAATGGCAGCACGGAATTATTATGCACTTGTAATGTTTCTTTCGTCTTGCTCCACAAATACAGAGCCTTAATTATTTAGCAGATTAGTCTTTCTGTATAATGACCTGGCACTGGCTTCAAACAGAAAGTTTAAATTGATTTTCTCCCATTATATTTGCCTTGCAAGCTGATTAGTAACTACTAAGCTAATTTTAAGTTGAAAAAATTATTGGTTCCAGGATGAAATTACTCAACTATACTTGCTGCGTAAATATGTGGCACAGCAGATAATCTTTAAATAACACTAGGACTTGAAGTTCAATAAACTTTTTTTCTTCAAGTCACAGAGAAGAAAGTTCAGTCATAGAGAGTCAAATAACAGGAGTAGATCGAAGGCACTTAAATGAGAAGAGGAAAACAATTTAAGTGAGGGCAACATAATGCTATCTGATAATACTTAACACTTACTTTAGTAATTTTCATCTGTGTCATGTTCCTAAACATTAACTAATTTTCACAACATCCAGAGGAGGTGGTTAAGTGTGTAATTACCTTTAGTTTATGTATGAAAGAGGTTGAGGTAAAAGAAGTGAAGGTTACTCCCTGTAGCAAAGGGATCAGAATGGTGGTTTTTTCCCTATGTTCTGCTCAGAAGAGGCAGAGTTTATACTGTACCCTTCAGCTCGCTTGCCTCATTTGATGAGTGCATGGGATCACACTGCAGCCCTGCTTGAGTGCCAGTAAATGCTATTCATCAGATTGAACAATAGCTAAATAGAAAATAGGAGCTTCAAACTGGACTAGGGTCACGTTCACATTAATGCTTTAATTCACAGCAATAGTGTAATTTTGAAGAAAACAGCCTGATGACTCCTTTCTGTCTTGCACAGCAGAGATGCATTTGCAGAGCAATTTTGATGGATTCTAATCTATAGTCATTTGCAGAAAAACTAAATTGGATGCCCTGCTTCTGGAGTCCATCAAGTGTGTTCCAAACCCTGATGGAGGTGTGAGGATTAGTCTTTCAGAAAGATTAAAACCAGTCCTGTGTAGTTAGAACATGTGGCCTAAAAGACCAGACTAAATTGCTGATAGAGGGGCTGGAGCACCAAATGTTTTGATAAAATAATTACTTTCTAATGTAGGCATGCTCTAGGCCCATTGTCAGGTGCACCAGTGTGTTTAGCAGGCAACAATGTTTTCTAAATTGAGTAAATTCAGTTGCAAGTCAGGGTCATGTCATGTACATGTCATTTGGACCATGTACAAATACACAACTCACCTGCAAAGCCTTTACATACTAGAAACACATGAGGATATTAATATTTGGTATCTCAGGGCTTGGATGGCAGGAATGTCTGCATTTCTGTGTCCTCTTTATTTTCTTTAGTATGTTTTTATTTTTATAAGAAAGATGAAACAAAGCTTTGCAGTAGGAAGAAAGTTTAAAGTAATAGTGAGCTCTTCAAATCTTTGGCTGTGTTGTGGTCTGTTATGTTTTTCTTGCTGTGGATTTGATCTCCTCCTCCTGTGATGAACAAGTGCACATGATTAAAGGAGTTATTAAACTGCATGTAGAGAAAATGATGATAGGCCACACAGGTTTGTAAACAACAAACAGAAGTGTGTACAAAGGGGCTTAGTGCATTTTTATTCCAATTTTCATGTTGTTCATTTTTCTTTTGAGGTAGTCTCAATGCTGGAGTACAATGACCTTCTTTGTTATTAAAAAACAAAACCCAAAACAACAAAACTGAACCTGAACATCAGCTACTTTAAAGATAATGCATTTGAAGTATAATTTTTAATGGCAGTTGTGAGAAACTGAATGTAAGATGATTTGGGGGGGGGGGCTGGTTTTTTTTCAGTCTTTGAATTATTTAAGGACACAGATTCAAAATAACACTTCTAGAAATCCCTGGGTACCTGGTGCCCAAGAAAAAACACCTCTAAACTTTTATCCATGTTTCTAGACCCTTGAGATATTTTCAAAAAATTTTCTTCAAAGTGCCTCATTTTACTTTGGTGTTACAGAAAATATGCTGCTTTTCTACAAAATTATGGAAAATATGTAGTTATTACTGGGAAATGTCAAGCAGAAATTCATGAGGCTAGTTGCAGATATTTTCCTCATGGCTCATGTAGAAGCAGAACCCTTGCATACTGGCTTATTCTGGCATCACTGTGATGCTGGAAATTACATCAGATACGAAATACCTATGTAGAGTTAAGTGTCAATAGGGAAGACCAAGAGCTCTCTGTCTTCTGCAGTGTTCCCACTGAGCAGTCGTGCTCCTGCCATGCAGTGGTTACAGTTGGTTACAATCTTATTTATCCCTGAGAGAACTATCATTTCCAAATGATCTCAGTGTTAACTCATTAATTTGGTGGCTGCAAAATAAGTAATAAGGCTTGAGTGATGAGGATGTGAGGAGAGTTAAATATAAACCTGAAGGCTTGGCATGTTTATGTCAGATCTGAAGTTTGACTTTATAATACAACATTGCCTTGCTTTGCCCAGCTGAACAGTAATTTGGGATACTGCAGTTTGTGCCTTCACTGGACAGTGTTGAAACCTGAGATACTACCAAAAAATAGCTGTAAAAAATCAGGTGTGTTTGAGTCTCTAGGCTGTCTGGGAAAATCTGGACCAGAGCAGTGTACTTCCTTTCGGGCTTCAACGAAGACAAGCACACTTGTCAAGTGGTCCAAGAAGACACAACTGGATGAGTGGTGCACTGAAACATAGCTGGCTTTCTTAGGCTTATATTTCTCCAGACTCCATTTCCAGACTCAATCCTGAGGACGCAACTTTTTAGCATTACCATCTACAAGACAACTGGCTCCTGTGAGACCAGAGGAAGAGAAGCATCAAGACTCATAGAATTTATCAAAGCCAAACTTTAATAACTTGAAAAAGGGAGTATTAGATGTGTTGGTCAAAATATTTAACAGCTCTAGATCTATTTTGCTTGTGGGTTGCATACACAGGAAAATGAACTGGCGAGCAGAGTTTAAACTTAGGGGGAGGATCAAACTAATAAGTAATTAGACAGTGGTATTTATGCCTGCAGTGCACTTTGCAGGTGGGAGAGCACAGCACGGATGAATATTGATCCTATTAAATTTTTTAACCACTCTTCCTCTGAAAATAATGGCGTTTGGAACTAATCACAGTACTGAGTCAGCACTGTGGAGATCACGTTGCAATAAAGCAATACAAGTCCTTTATGAGCTGTCTCACTCCAGACCAATTTGTTCATTGTAAGGCTGGGTTAGTTTGGCTGCAAGGGAGGAGTAACTCCTGGCTTCTTTTTCTTCAGGGACATGTAGACAACAGTTCCCTGCAGCTATCTGCTGAGGTCCAACATGCTGGATTTGCCCTAATATTAGACTTGGAAGGAAGGTAAATTGTTAGTTGACTGAGCTAACAAGATTAAATGAGGGAACAATTAAAGAAATGAGAGTTTATACTTCAAATATAATTGTTCAGGTGTAGCTTTTTGGAACATCCAACTACTAATGAAAAGATGGGAGTTTCCTTCTCACTTAGTCAAACATTTCCTGAATGGGTGCCTGAAATAGGGTTGGTCTTTTGGGTTTTGTTTTTTTTTTTCCCTTCAGCAGTGACTCACCTGGCTTAATATCAGCAATAAACTTCGAACCATAGGTGGAAAATGTGCAAAGCCAGACAATCCAGCTGGTATTCTACTTTCTGTGCGTGGTGCTGACAAGAATATAGTGCCTGGACCAGTTCCAGGTGGGAGGAGATGTTTATTTCTCTTCCCACAGTCTGCAAAATGGCTTTTGAGACTTTGCAATCCATTTGGAATCAATGTAAGTCATCTTGAAAAAAGTGACTCTGTGTTAATGCCAAAGCCAATTGACATGAGTATTTGTCAATTCTGGTTGTTCTACATCCCATTCCTTTTTTTTCCCCTGCTTGTTTTACTGTGGAGATTATCCCATAGAGAAAGTTGTTTTTTTGTGGAGTTTGGGATTGCAAGAAAGATTGGTCTTCTCGTTTGGCATATCGGTTGAGTTTTCCCCTTACAAGATGGAAGTCCTGTTCTTGTGGGATCTGCTGTGTGTTTCAGCTCTACATAAAGGAGAGGTGACCAGAGGAGCCAAGGGACTGGATTGTTTCCAGTAATGTCTTAGATGACTCCAAGCCTCATACAGAGCAAAGATTCAGGCACTGGGCAGGGAGGAGATGAGGGGCTATGGTACTTAGGCTGTACTTTTTTCCCAAGGGATGAGATAATTATGCTTAGTGTAATGGGTGACTCTCAGCAGTCTTTGGCAGTGAGCAGGAAATAATGTCAGAGATGGACCTCATCATACAATAGGGAAGTTTAGATAAGCATTTAGACTTCATAACCAGCATATATTTGTGCTATTCCAGACCAAACAGAAGAGGAGCTCTGGGGATTTGGGTCAGGACAGAGAAATTTGGAAAGCAGTAATGGTGGAAAGATCAATGAGAATCTCATACTGCGTGGTGACAGGTCAGAGCAAATGTTTCATTTTGCCTTTGGATGGCAAACATAGAAGCAAAGTCCGAGAGAGTGCATAGCACTGGACTGGAGGGTGTGTGCTGGCTGATCTGCACGTAGGGCAAATAATTGCAAAGAAAAGAATTCAATGTGGATAAAAGTAAAGATTCAGCTATTAATCCCTCAAAAAAAAAAAATCAAGCCTCTTATCTTGAAGAATGAACATAGAATTAAGAAAAGACTCAGATTGGACACTGGGAATTCTTGAAACAACTTCAGGGAAATATTGCAGGAATCCCAGGAGAGGAGCCACGGTATGGTGGGCAGTAGAAAAAAATAGAGAACCAATTTGTAAGGACAACCTGAGACCTTGCTGTCGTGAACTGTCAGGGTTAGTTTTTCAAGGTCTTAGTGCCATCTAGTGATTCTTGGGGGAAGAGCAGAGTCGATTTGAATGAGCTGTTTACTCTCAAAGTGACATTGGACAAGTACTTTTTTTTCCTCCTCTGCCATTCGTGTGCATTTGCATTGTCTCTGCTCCTCTCTTTCATGCCCTAGGGTATCCATCTATCCATGCAGAAGGCAATGAAGCAGCAGCTCAGAGGACAGCTGCAATAAACACCATTTGTCACCAAGTTAATTCCAAATGTCACAGAATGGGCTGGTTTTTTTCTCCCAAGAACCACAAAGAGGACCAAATTGTAACATGCTGTTTCTCCCCCTCTTAATCCTTTCGTTTCCTTTTCCATGCAGAATACAAAACGAGCTACATGCGGAATCGCTCCATCCGTTCTGTGTCTGTTGAGCTGGGTGGAACCATTTACAACTTGGGGTTAGAGGATGGCTACCAACCTGTCTTACCAAGAAACATCACCAAGCGGCACAAGATGCAGAGGGCTATTCTTCATGAGGAGGAAGATAAAGACACGGGGGAATACAGTGGCACTGGTGGCATTGTGGAGTATACAGCCCCTAACCTGATAAAAGTGACTCACAGGTGAGTGCATGAGCTGTACTTCTGAAAGCTGCTGCTGCTGCTTGAGTGATTGCTTTACATAAATGGGTGTGTTAACTTGTGATAAGCATCTTGTGTCCCTTTTGGATACCCAGTCTAGCTTCACTAAAAATCTTATTCTCATCTGCACAACAGCTTTCGGGTTTGTTTTGATTTTGCAATGTATAGAGGGGCATTGAAGCTACTGAAGAACTACAGCATGCTTTTATGTCTTCTGCACTTTGGAGACAGTAATCACTGATCAGTGCATGTTTCTAGTGAAGACAAGCAAAACTCTTTGCAACAGTTGGGTGTGCACTGATGTGAAGCAGGAAAGGCTCTACCCATGGAGGTCTCAGCATGCAGCGAGTAATCTGCTCTGTCTGAAGACCAAAGGCTGGAGTATGACCTTTTTCATGTCATTGGTTGCTTTGTATTTCAAACACCAAATGAGCCCTGAGGGAAGAAGCAGCCTCTCAGAGCTTTCTGTAGGCAGTGCTAGGAAAGGCAAGTCTATATTATGAATGAAGTTGCATAGACCAGAACCACCAGCAAATGGTATGGACTGAGAGAGAGGGGAGGAATTGTATGGGCACTCCGAGAGCTGAAAGTCTGTTCCTCAGTGTGCAAGGGTAGGGGCTGATGATAGATCTTCCACTGTACTTAGTTTAGTCACCATTTCTACTTGTGAATTATCAGGAAATCCACTGATCAGTACTGATTACATGTATCAAATTGTTCAATGACTACTTCATGTAAACATGCATGAGCCAGTTGGCTGCTGTTGAAATCTGTGGTTTCCATTTGACTCCATTTCCAGAGTTAGAGACTCACTAATATGAGGAAATGTAGCCAGGCTGACAGCAGAGAATTGTGCCTTCTTGCCCCAACACTCATGAATGGTCAGGACCCATAAATCACAATTCGTGCCTTTCTTCTGGAACAAGTTAAGCTGACTTTTGTTGCCTTACTGGGTGAATCCCAAATGCATACAAGGAACTGTCAGGAAGGTGCATAATTCATGAGGAGTCTTCAGGAACAGTTGTGGAAAATAAGGCAGTAGGACAAACATCCATGAGGTGGTTAAAAGAAAATTAAAAGGAGTATTGAAATACTCTGTTTTAATTTAAACAAGCATTCAAAATGACTATGTGGTATTTGGTGACCCCTAATAAACTTCTCAGGTAAATCTGCCAAGCCTTTTGTTTGTTTCTGAAATAATTTTAAAATCTGGATTGCATTAGAAGTTCATGAAACTTCAGCATTTAGAATTATCAGAAGGTACTTTGCCTTTGAGGTTAGGGAAATATCTTTGAAAAATTTGCTTATTTTTTTTCTTTTTTCCCTTTTCTTTATGGTGTAGTAATACAGCTTATAAAGAAGTACTTTATTCTTGCTGCTACCCCTGTATCACTTAATTATGCATTGGTAAATTGCTTCTGAGTGATGCTTTCTGTGCTTGCTAGTTAGTAGAGATTATTTAAGTAGACAGCCTAATGAATAAGCACGAACTCTGTGCAGCACAATTTACATATAGAAATTAAGCAGTCAACAGGTTCTGCTTGATAGGAATATTCTCCTTGAATTTTTCTACTTCTGAAAAATTTCCATGGAAACCCAAACTTCTTTCCTGACTCATAGCACACCCTTATTCTCCTGAGTGAACACTGGTGTTTTTGAATTCTGCATGTCATTTCCAATCTGGCTTCTCATCTGTCCTGGAGTTGTGTTATTAAAACCAGCTGTTTGCACTGCTCTCTGCATGTGTGTATCCACTACAATAAACATTGTTTGCTTTCCCATGCCAAGGTGCTATATCCTGGAGAATGATACTGTTCAGTGTGACACAGACCTGTACAGGTCACTGCAAGCTTGGAAGGACCATAAACTTCATATTGACCACGAGGTCAGTGATGTTATCACATGTGTGGTTTTAGCGTGGTTTTCTGCAGGCTGATAGGATCGTGCTGACTTGTTTGTGTCTGCCTCTGGGTATCTGTGTCCCTGGAACCTTTTGAACTCGCTGGCTGGTTTTAGAATAGATATTTCAGAGATAATTAAGTTATTACAAGTTTGTGAAGAAAAGATACTGAGTGGAGGAGGGAACTGTGGCTGAAGTGGCAGCTGAGAAATGTTATGCGCTTTGTGAGATAAATGAGAGACTTGTAAGTGTCCCCATCCTGGGAAAAATTTAATCTGGATCTTTTTCACATCTTATTAGCCCTGCTCCCCAGTGTACCTCTCAAAAAGAGACCTTCAGTTGTCAAACATAAACCCAAGGAAGAGTGAGCTTCATTAGTTTTGGTGCTTCTAGAATGATTTATTTTGCTTGCATGTGTTTAACCCCTGCACTACAGAATTGAACTAGTTTTCCTTAGGCTTGTGCATATGAAGAACCTGGAGAGAATTTGCCCTATGAAATTTGCCTATAAAACTTAATCTGACATTTCTGTTGCTAATATTGAAGAATACATAAGCTCAAACTCTTCACACATTGTGAATAAAAGAGGTGGTCTTGTAAGGAGCAGATACTGGTGGAACTGCCTATGCTTCAGCAGCTGTGTGCTTTCACTGGAGTTATGGTCACTGATGTCTAATGGTAGTTTTGCAGTGACTTTGTTGTTTACACTGGATTTTTTATTTATTGTTTTTTTTCTGCTGTATAAAGAACCAAGGTAGAAGCCTGTGATACCCATCTGAGTGGAAACAGGCCACACTGCGTGCGAGCTAGACTGGACAAAAGCAAGAGTTTCATTTGCTGAAAAAAAGTAGACAGTTAAAAATAATCTATATGGGTGGCACAATTAACTGCTAATCCATATCCCATGTGGCCAGACATTGCTAATAACTGCCACACAGAACTGCCATGCTGCTTTTCTTCCTGAGAAGCTCTGAAGAGGGGACTTCAGAGCACCTTCCTCATCCCCTTCTCAGGTTCATAACAGGCTGAAATTTAAGGGCTTCATTTTCCTTTGAGTAACCTTCTGTGGAAATGTGTTCTAGAGCACATGAGGGAAAACCACAAGGGAATAAGGAGTGGTTGTCTCCTGTTCTGCCAGTGCTACACTCCACTTCCATATTCAGTCATCAAAGCAGGCAAACTACCAGCGAGGTTTCCTCTTGCTGTGGTTTACTTCTGGAAAGGCAAATGATCTGAAAATGCTTCTTAGTGGTGGGAGTCATGGGAGGTGGTGAAAAGAGGAAGCATTTGGTGACAATAGAATGGATTTGAGAAGGTTAGAATAAGGCTAAATCATGCTGGGTTTTTTTTAACCTGTATCTTTACTTTTTTTAGATTGAAACCTTGCAAAATAAAATAAAGAACCTGAGGGAGGTGAGAGGTCATCTGAAGAAGAAGCGACCAGAAGAGTGTGATTGCAACAAGATAAGGTATTGTGTACTTCAGAGTAATTATTTGTAGTGTGCAACTGTAGCTGATTTATGTCTTCATGGGGGAGATCAGAATCTGTTTTCTGAAGTGGTTCCCTACCTGCTATACACATGTGTAACGTGTTCTGGGGGAGTTGGGCTGCTGCACAGGGACAAGGCTCACCTTGTGCCAGGCAGGAGTTTAACTGCCTGTGTCTCACGATGTGTAACATGGCTTACAAACCACTTAGTTCTGCTCTTGTACTGAAGATGCTGCTAGTAGATATCAGAGATTAATATTTGAAGCTGCAGGCTTTTTTCTGAAAATGCTTTCCACAAGGGCAAATTGTCAGTATGGTGCAGCATTACACAAATCTGTTCTAAAACAATAGTGTGTAAAGTGTATGGAATAATAGGGTGGGGAGGTAAGAGAATTTTTCTTCCCATCAATGTTTCCAAGGCTGGACATCCTAGGATGCAATTTAACAGGAATTTAACAGTTGGTGCAGAGTAACTGTATTTTTTGTAACCACTACCAGTGTAGTGCACAAGTTCTGTTTTTTTTTCCTAGTGCAGATCATTTGTGGATTTTAAGTGCAACAGGCAATACTAAAATAGTGATTATGCATTAAGGTCTCTGCATAATTGGTTTCTCATATAGCCAGATATTTGCAAAATACCCACCAATTGCATGGGAAGCAGGTTCAAGCACAGCTGAATCCTTCTGGGGAGCAAGCAAGATTTTGCTCTGCCACTAAGCATAGTAGAAAAACTTCCAAAATCAAATGTTAACCCAAACAGAATTTGTCCCTGAGAAAGCTGTTCAGAAACCAGGAGCAGCTGCTCCTGATCATAGTGATCACAGAGCAATCTCTGAGGCTGCTGTGAGCAGATGGCACCAGGAGTACAGCAGCCACAGCAGCAGTAGGGGGGTCCAAGTATCACAACAAAAAAAGCTGTGCTTGAATGTACCCAAACCCAGGAGGCAGCCCTGCTGTTATCTGTGGCTAAAGCAGCTCTAAGTAAGTAGCCTCTATGAGAGGGTGTGAATGATACATCTCTGTCTGGTGTAACGGAATGAGTTTTTGAACACAACACTAAAATCCTTGGAAGTGCAACATGGCCTGGTTTGTAGACACGAGGTACATGGTGCTTGTTGGCCCATGTGGATTCTGCAGCGTAGCTTCAGGAACAGATCACTACAACATGGAGAACATAAATGTCAGGTGTTATGGCAAACCACACATGGAACCTGGGGCAAGAGTGAGTTTAAAATGAAATCAGAATAATTCTAAATGGCAAATCCCCCAAAAGTTTATATTGTTTTATAAGTCACTGCTTTAATGAACTATGTTAATAACAGAGTTTATTTCATATATACTGTAAAGATTGTTATTTTTATAGTAAATTATTTATAGTGAAGAATGTTACATTTTTTAAGTCCAACACTTATATTTGTGCATGGGGTTATTCAGATGAATAATCCCACTGAAATCAGTGAAGTTGATAATCTCAGTTACGTATGCTTGTGTATTTGCAGAATTGCATTGAATTAGGATTTAGCATTAGTTACTGAAATAAATACCCAGTGTCTGTGCAAGGTAAGATTTTTAAAATGACTGGAGATAGACAGTTCTTTAATAATATTACTTTGTTAATTTGCTATAGGGATTAAACTTATTAAAGCTCCCAGTAGCATCAGTAATATAAAGATTTTGTTTTGAAGGGAATTTTAGTCTGACAACTAACTGAATTCTGATAAATTGTTCAGAAAATAACATTTATTGACATTAGTTTGTCTTTGCTGATTTGTGTGGGTAATATAATCAGCTTTATCAGTTAGAAAATATTGCCATTGACTAAGGTTATTTTGTCTCTTTTTTTTTTTTAACTTTTCAAACTACACAGAAAGGAAATTTCTGCAAAATCTAGTAAGAGTTCCTGGAGACAGAGCCAAAACAGTAGAGCCACCCAACTAGAATGTGTCTGTCTACACCCTCCCTATCTCGGAGTATATTAGACACTGCTATTGCTGTTCTGTGCATCTTGTCAGAACCTCTAGCTCGTGACAATGGAGGGGAAAACAAACAAAAACCAACTGACCCTATGAAGTACAACTGGTATTTAAATTCTTTCATTCAGAACGAATACAACAGGAAGGTTGTGTCTGGGCAAACCTGTGAATATTCAGCTGAAGAACTGTTGTAATTGAATTAAAAGTCTATTGATTTTATCTGCCTCGTGTAGGGAAATGAGAAACAATGAGAGCTGACATTGAAAATTGTAGCTGGAGTCATCTGTGGATACGTATTGCAATCCAGGGTTAGAGCACCAGGTGTCACTGTGCACAAATGATCTAAGGAAAGGAAGAGGCACACCAGGGCTCAGGAGCACCTGACCCAGTCTAGCGAGGCTGCTTTGTATTCATCACATATCCTGAATGAAGAAATTGAAGGGAGAAGTGACATTGGATTAAATCTGCTTCAAATCCAGTATGGAAGTGTGGTGTGAACAGGAGCAGTTTTATCTTTCTGTTGTTCATCAACAATGCTGTTTTTATTTTCCAGTTACCATTCAAAACACAAAAGCAAACTGAGGCACAAGGGATCTGGGCTTCATCCTTTCAAGTAAGTGAAGACCTGTTCCTTTGAAAGGGGGAATGCAAAGATGTCTCATTTGTCCTGTATTAAACCCAGAGACACCTGGGCAAGTAACAAAGCCCATGCTGAAATGCTTGTAAATTCAAGATAAGGTTCTTTATTTGGGAAATGTCACCTCACAGACTTCAGGCAAGCCTATAAGCCCCCCTTTGGTTTATTTATTATTTTTTTTCAGTGACATTGAATTGCAGAGAGTTATATCCAGAGCCATTTGGAAGAGAAGCCATTTAATTAAAAAACATCTTACTGACTTCTCTCAAAGCAGCTTATTTTATTAGCTGCTTCATGTTTCTTTAGGTGTGTTCAAGTATAGCAGAGTCTGCATGACCCTAATGTTTCATGTGTGCAGGAAAGCCCTACAGGAGAAGGACAGGCTGTGGCTGCTGAGGGAGCAAAGGAGAAAGAAGAAACTGCGGAAACTGCTAAAGAGAATAAAAAATAATGACACATGCAGCATGCCTGGTCTGACCTGCTTCACCCACGACAACCAACACTGGCAAACTGCTCCCCTGTGGACACGTAAGGATACTTTAAACTAATAGGTGGGAATAGGTGGGCACGGGAGCTGGGTTACCAGCAGTTATCAATATCATTAGTTACATAGTGTGAGCTTTGGCTAAGTAATCTCTGCTTCAGTGTTGGCATTATCCTTGCACAAAAGGCAAGGGAGATAAAACAAAAACCTTTGTGTACTGTGTACAGTGCAGTTCTGTGTAGAATCTCACCATCTGGAATGTTTCCCAGCCAGAGGAGTCAGGTAAAGCAACTAGTCAAGATGTTCCTTAAGTTAGCCATGTTGTACAGGTGAGGTGTGCATAGAACAAGACGCTGCTGCTGGGAGGCATTCTCTGCTTTGGAGCTCAGGAGTCAGAGAGAATAACTGGCTAGGATTAAAGTAATGCCATAAAAATAAAAAGTAATAAACGGTGCCTAAAGCCAGCAGGGAGTAGCTTATGTCTTTGTAACTCTTCAATTTGCAGTGGGCCCTTTCTGTGCCTGTACCAGTGCCAACAACAACACATACTGGTGTTTGAGGACAATCAACGAGACCCACAACTTCCTGTTCTGTGAATTTGCTACTGGATTTTTGGAGTATTTTGATCTCAATACCGATCCCTATCAGGTACCCGATCGCAGCCCAGCTCTAGAAATACATCATCATTCCTCAGGGGTGATAAATTGAAATAATGCTGTATTGGTGCAGGGTGTGGTACGGTTTGGCTTCTTTCCTGTTACAAATAAACCACATGTATTCCATACACGAAAGTTACCAAACCACAGAGCAATAGTTATTAACAAGAATTCTCTTTATTGCAGCTGATTAATGCAGTGAATACGCTAGACAGAGACGTTCTCAATCAACTGCACGTCCAGCTCATGGAACTAAGAAGCTGCAAAGGGTATAAGCAATGCAACCCAAGAACAAGGAACATGGATCTGGGTAAGTGCCTCTCCTCTTGTGCACAAAAACTCCCCAGAGGCAATGGGGCTCTTACTCACCATTCCAAAACTTGTACCAGTTAAAAGATTTTAGTATTTATTTACACTAGTGATGTCCTGCTGAGGCTGGTGGCTGCATGCTCAAATTTCTGTATTTGCTCAAGTTGTGTTATATAATGTTTCATAAATGAAGAACGATACTTAAGTAGTGTAGTGAGGAGTATTGCTGAGATGCAGGGGTAGGAACAAAACTGATGAAAAAGCAAAAGAATACCCTAATGTAGCCACTTCAAATTCGTAGACTCATAGGACAATTCAAGTTGGAAGGGACTTCTGGAGTTCATCCAGTCCAAACTCCTGCTGTACACAGGGGCAGCTGTGAGGTCAGACCAGATCACTCGGGGCTTTTTCCAGTTCCAGCTTGAAAAACTCATAAGGATGGAGACTGCACCACCTCTCTTGGCACCCAGTTTGGCAGTTGGGTTTCAGCATTCCAACTGAAGGCACAGTTTTTAGAAACACTTATTTTAGAGACAGTGCAGTGCAGTCCATGTAGTCTTGTGATAAACTGGCTTGAAAGATAACTTTAGCTTCAAAAAGGATGCTAGTGCTTAAGCTGATCATGCTACCCCAAGGTGTGTTCTTGAAACTATGGAGCTAAATTCCAAAAAGCAAAATGGGTCTTGGTTAGTTTCATCCTTTTCGATCCCTTACACTTTCTCTGGGGTTAATCAATGGATCTGGTTTTTATACTGCTCGTGATTCTTTTTTTCTTTAATGTTTAATGATGATAGCAAACCAAAAGCTATGGTTACTTGTATTTCTTCCTTTTAAATTGCATTCCTTACACCTCTTAGTACAATTAAGTTGACATAAGAAATTGTATTCTTTAAAAAATCATAGTGGTTTTGGGGTAGGGGTCTTCACGCTCTAAAGGCTGTTATGTATCCAAGTCCACCAAAGCCCAAAATATTATTTTGCATCTTATTTAGTACATGCACCACCCCGAGCTGTACATTTTGAAATCAACAGGTTTTGCCATTTAAATACACCAATGAAGGACATTTACAGAAAAGTTTCAGAGATATCTATCCCAATTTACAACCTATTTTACCTATAATGGTATTAAAAAAGAATAAGGGATTAAATAGGAAAATAACAGCTCCAGTGAACATGCGTGGAGATATTTATCACAGAAGTACATGTTCCTCTGTTAATATTCTTAGGTCTTTTTTAAATTGTGCCTTAGCTGATGCCTTATTGTGTTGCAGGCAATGGTTAGTAACACTTACTTTTTCTTCATCTAGGACTTAAAGATGGAAGCTACGAGCAGTACAGGTACATTTTGAAAAATAAAAATGAAATTATTATTCTTAAGTAGTACCTTTGTGCTAAGGGAGTTAGTGTGGGGTTGGGAATCACACGGACAGACACTGACTGGAATGACATTTGCAAGATCTTTCCACCCCAGTTACTTTGAAACACTGCAGCTATTTCTATTGCAATGTTACAGCACGTTCTAAACTTTGTAGACAAAATTCAGGCTAAACTCTTCTCCTTCCTCATCTTTCAGACTGTAGTGCTGGTGGTTTTCTTGGTGATGGTTAACTTCTTTCTCCTTTTGCTGCTTGAAAATTAGGCAGTTTCAGCGTCGAAAGTGGCCAGATGTGAAGAGACCATCATCTGCCAAGTCACTGTGAGTTGGGAGCAGATCTCAAAAAGCATTAGCTTTTATTTACCTTTCTCTCCTTCACTTCTCTTTTTGCATGCAGCACCTTTTATTAATGTCAACTCCTCTTCTCATGGAGTGCTTAAGTGGGAAGTCCTCTGTGCAGGAGATAGGACACTGCCATCATTACAGGGAACTACTGCTGCACAAAGCCTCTGGTACTTGTTTTCCTGGTAGTGTTGAGGTCAAGGCAATTTCAAACTTGAGCAAAGGTGGATGCTCATTTGAAGAAATCAATTATGGTTAACTGCCATTAAAATTAGATACTGTTATATTGGTTTTGTCTAAATTTAAACTTGCAGCAGCTACCTAGTGATTTCTCACGCCACCCAGAAAGGACAAAACTGATTTTAATTTCTCAGAATAGAATCAAGCATTTTCTTACTATTTAACTTGAAGATGCTATTCAGTTCTCAACTCGCCAGAGCCCAAAAATGAGATACAAACTTAAAGACATGAAAAAATCACCTTTGCCATGCCAGTTCCTGCAGCTCCCCTTTACCAGAGGGTTGAGACTTCAGCTCATTTAAAAATCTACAGTGGTCTCAAATTGTGCAGTGAAAAAAATACATGCAGGTACCTTACCAGGTCGAGTCTCATATTCTCACCTTGCCCAAGAGAATTTGCTTATTTAATGGTAATATTTGACTGGCTTCAGAACGAAAATGAAGCCAGAATTAATGAGCTACAAGTTTTGTACAAGTTGAAGTTTCAGACATAGTTCCTGTAATGTACCTGCTGTATTTTCATAGGTGGTCTACAGTGTTTCAGATGTGTTTTCCTGCATGGAACCACTGCAGATCTATTTCTAGCTACTTCCTACTGCAATGTTATACACTAAATCATATTTGTTTTATTTTAAAGAGGACAACTGTGGGAAGGATGGGAAGGCTAAGCTCCCCCAGCCGCTGCACCTCCATGAGGATACAAACTGGCCAGAACTTGAACCCATGTACAGACTAAATGAAAATGTGTATGACTTCAGAAAGAATTATCATGTTAGCCTGGAGGACTGGATAAACTTTAAGGCTGAAATAGATAGAATGTTTGCACTGGTGAGTGAATTAAATAGATGCAGTGAAATTATGGGAAATGCTGTCAGAAATACAGGTCTCTGAAATCCACTATTGTACCTGCTTTTTGCTTTGGATTATACCTCACCTGCTTCACACGGCGTTTTTACTCGAGACGGCACCACTACCACTGATCCAGGAATGGACACAACAGGAAATACAGCCTCAGCCCAAAGAGGAATTGCCATCCCAGGGGGCAAGGTGTACACAAAGACAGCAGGAAGAAACTCAAAACATTTTTCAGTTCAACTCTATCTTCAGATGTCATGGGAAAAACTTCAAAGCCAAGTGTAATTCTCAAGCAAGAATTAGAAAACGCGGACGCTTTTGCTTCTAACTGGGGTAAAGGTAATGGTGGAAAAGAACTTTTAAGAGATTCAGGAATTGAAGCGAGCAGCATTGAATATCCTCAACACCATATTTCTCAAATTTCCTCTGAGGATACGCTTTAGTTCCACGTCTACTTGTCCATCCTCTTGACACCTCTAGGAAAATTAGAGAAAATCTTGACTAACAGAACACCAGATTTTTGGAGGGGTTGTGTAAATATTGCTCAATATACTGTTTGAAAAGGAATTCCTTCAGGTTGTGAAGAATTTTTGTTAATAAAGAGTGGACTGCCCACATACCACTTCTCAAAATGTTGCATAGTACATTTCAGAATTTATTCACTTTTTAAAAGTACTGAAAAATTTCAGTAAATGTACATCTTAAATTTTAATGAAATCAGATTTGTATGAAGTTTTTTTATGTGGTAATATTATATTGTATGTTCAAAACCAAAACAATTCCTCTGAGAAAGCAGCATTTGCTTAGTAGTGTAACTTTTACATTTCTTTTAAAAGAAGGCAGCTCCAAGAAGTTCAGTACTTGTAGCCAATAATCTATAGTCCAGTCTACAAAAAAGTAGACATTCTGAGTGACAGTTACTGTTCAAAGGCTTTTAAAGGGAAAAAAAACCCTCATTTTATTAAGGAAGCACAGTGTACAGAGTCTATTTGAGTATTTTCATAAAGGTGTTATTAAATACATTGTAGTACAGGCACTAGTGATAATTGTTTTTATATTTTTTTCATGTTAATCTGCTACCTGTTTTAAAGGCACATGCAGGAGGGAGCTCATGTGACCGACTCGACCAACTGTGGCCTTCACTCTTAACAACGAGGTACCTTTTTCAAAACACAAACTTAACTTGCACTTCTAGAAACACAGGATAAAAATATACCATGACAATGATTTTGATCACCCTTCCTGGTTTTGCACAGTAAGAAATTCAAGTGGAGTTACTTCACAAGGGATGTAGGTCTCTGTTACCACACCTCCATACTCAAAAATATACTTGAATTTAGAAACTGAGAAAAAAACCCTCTCAAAAAGTGGCAGTGGGGTCATTCATTGTATGTGCTATAATAGTAAAACTAGATGAGCTTGTATTTGTATCACATGTGAATATGTCAAATACACTTCCCAAAATTTTCCTGCTTTTTTTTTTTTAATTATGGAAGTAATATATGACTGTCTGTCTTAATCTAGCCACAGAACTTGTTTATAGCTTGTTATAGATTTCATGGATTATCAAAAAAACATATGCTAGGTGATGAGATCCTGGATCAATACAAATAAGTAAAAAATGCTGAGTTTTAACTCACCAATAGAAACACTTTTGGTGCTTTCCAGAGTAAAGTGTTAGCTGTCTGCCACTCCCCGTGAGTACACAAAAAGTATACTGGGTAAGATTAAAAAAAATTTGCACTTACTTTTTTTTTGTGTTCAGCCTATAGTCTTTGACAAGATGAGAGTGTGACTACCACCATCCTGCATGGCCCGTGTTACTGCTCCTGTTAGGTATCAGCCAGAAGCCTGAAAACTTATCATGTCCCTTTGTACAAAATATTGAGCTGTGGGACTTGTATGTGACAAGCAGCTGCTGTTATTTTATGAAAGGTAGGTTGTTACCAAGTTATGGGGAAAGCTACCACCTCTTCTCCTTTTGGCTCTGCTAAAATCTGCTATTTCACTTGAAAAAGACAAATTCCACTCAGCGTCAATGCAGCTTTAGTTGCTAAATGCATCTCAGTGGTGGAAGACCTGAGTTGTTACTCCCTCAGCCTTTACAGCCAACCAGGAAAAATATAAATCATTTACTACACAGTAATAGCATTGGATTTTCTCTTACCTTTCTGTGATACAGTTATCAGCCTTAAAATATAAGACAGCTAATACACTATGTCACCAAGTTCTGATTTTAAATAGAAACCTTTATTTACATTATTATTAACATCCAAACACAAAAATCAGAAGAGCAGTAATACCTTACAACCAACTCTTTTATAAATCAGTCCCCATGATTTTTCTGTTTTGCAAAATAAAGATACAGATATTTCAAGCAATACTTATAATGTAAACTAAATTTAAATGCAATTCTCAATACTGTATGCCTTCTCCTGAGAAGTTTTTAAAATATTGCTCTCAGAATTACATGGTTTCATACTCGCTGTATCATTCTGTCATCTGGTAGTCTGCACATAAATTCTAAAATAAACTGTGTGCTAATTGGTACAACATTCAAATAGTTTTGTCTTGTGACTGAAAAATGGTCCTGACTTTCTAACTTTAAAAGCAGTATTTTAGGCCAAGATTGGGAGAGAATACTATATCTGAATTTTATAAAAACATTGTTTCTGTGATGAAAAGAATAACAGACATTTAGCAAAATGACACTCATTATGCAGCAGTGATCAGAGGTGGCTGTACTAGCTAATTGTTCTCTTACTGTTAAAAAATGTTACACAGGTTGTTTTTAAAAACCATTCAGAAAAAGCTACTGTTATAGAACCAAAACAGAATTGGTGGAGATACTAAATATCAACAGATTTCAAGGTCAGTTCTATTTACTGCAGTAAACTCCATATGTAGGACCAGCGCTGCCAGGAAAGATGTCATCAATGCATTTTAAAAATGGCCCCTTCCCCCCTTAATCAAGTTTAAACTAAAAATCTTTGGATTCAGCAAAAAAAGTAGGTACTGGAAAGCTCCAACATTCTAAAT
Source organism: Aegotheles bennettii (assembly GCA_013398125.1). Classification (NCBI taxonomy): domain Eukaryota; kingdom Metazoa; phylum Chordata; class Aves; order Caprimulgiformes; family Aegothelidae; genus Aegotheles; species Aegotheles bennettii. The sequence goes on along the minus strand of VZRW01007582.1, from coordinate 1,269,322 downwards.
ACAGATGAGAAAATGATGATCCTTTATAACATCAATCAGGTACCAGTTATACATAGATGTATAAATAGAATCATTCATTTTAAAGAAAACTCAAAGGGCACAATGTATAAAGTAGCAGATAGATAGTCTAAGAGCTCACCTAATGAAAGCAGTCAGGGTTTGTAGTTTCCATCAATGTAATGGACAACTACAAAATATAAAGATTGTTCTACTCTGATTTGATACAAAAAGCAAGGGATTGTTGCCTTTCAGCTTCAGTAGGCAGCACTTCAACAAACAGCTATGTTCTAAGAAATAAAAAAAAAATAAAAGTTCCTTAGGCTTTTAAAAGTTTTGCATTAAAAAACACAGGAATTGGACTGAAGGCTTCAAATAAAGACTATCAGCTAAGCTATACACTCAGTACTAATTAATTGCAGAGACAGGGTTGCATAAAGTAGATCGATTGAATCTACATTCCCTTTGGAACAAAACTGGCTGTATGCTAAGGATGAATTTTTAAGAATATTTCAAGTTAAAGTTATTTCTATTAAAATGGAAGATCACTGAATATTCTGAACAAATAAAACCACCTCTTGCTTACAGTACCAAGAAAAAGCAATCAAGAACACAGATAATTATATTTTTTTTTTACTCACTTGGGAGAAGTCAGTTTTCCATTACACAGTGAACAACAGAACAAAAGCACCACACAGCTTAAACATTTCTGGGTCGTCCCTTATGGGAGTTTAGAGGTTTGACTCATTGTAACTGCCTGAAACTGGAAAAACTGCAAAGGAATCTTCATTATATGGAACCAAAATGGGGGGGGGAAGGGGGGGGGAACACACCTATCAGCAAATAACATGAATAAATTTGTAAGCATCTTAAATACTGATATGAGGCAAAACCTGCTTAGAAAATACATTCATTACTAGTAGAACAATCCAATGAGGTGCAGACATTTGGTTAAAGTGTGGCTTAATATCCTTAGAGATTTCTGGATGTCATGTAACAACAAATATTTTGCAACAGACAAACATTTTCTTTAAGAAATTGACTAAAAAAGACACAATTCAGCTCCATCAACTGAAAAGGCAACATATTATAGAAAGACATGACCGTGACAAGTCTTACAATGCAGAGCCTTTTTGTCAAATTGCCTTATGCAAAAAGAAATGTAACAAAGTGCTCACAGGTGGAGAAAGCATTTATGAGCTGGTCTTTTATAAAAAGTTATGTTAAGGATGTGAAAATAAATGAAGTGTTGAAGACCAAAGAAGGGAAAGATGTCGGCCAAAGTCACCCAGCTTCAAAGTCATTAAACTTAATTAAAAAAAAATTCTAGTTGGACCTCAACTACACTGAGTTTACAGAAATCAATTTTGTTAAATATTTAGCTTCACAAACTCTGCAAAAATGAGTTAGTGACCTACAAAAGTCATATATATAATACATCATCTTAAAGATCATATTTACAAAATGTATTCACAAAAAGACTGCAAAATTCTGATTCAGACTGCAGTGCCTTGCCTTGAGTTTTCTGAAGTTATTTTCAAAAAGATGAAAGATTATTGCTCTAATTTCACAGAAAACATTACGTTACGCAGTCTTTTAAGAGATTGTGTTTGAGAAGGAACATGAGTACACCCAACCTTCATATTAAGTCCTTATCAAAGATATTGCATTAATCCATTATATAGTCCTTTATAAAGTGCACTCAGCTGCACATTAATATGTAAATATTAGTCACAATTGTGTTTAAATAATTTAAATTTATTATCTTCTCTTTTGACCCCTTGGCTTCAATGGCCAGGATTTTGGACTAGTATGTGCCAATTCATTTTGCACTGCTACTTTGCTTGGGAAATCCTGACTCTTGGGGGGTAAGAGATTAAAAGCAGCATTTATATTCAGGAATTAATATAAAAGAGTCAAGGCTAGGAACTACATTCTCTGTCAGATATTCTTACTAGAGAAATCAGAAAATTCTTACCACCGTGACTTCTCCAGGCACTTTTGTCTGCCTGTAGTTAAAGAAGGGCTTTGGATAGCTACAGTAAATAGATAAGGTACACCAGGAGCCTCCCCATCATATCTACTAAAATGCCATTGCCAAATTCACATTTCTAGAGGCAGAGCGCCAAAAATATTTGACCTTTTTTGTACACCACAATATACAGGAATACGGAGACTGCTTCTACTAAACTTTTGTCTTTGCTTTTTTTTTTTCTCTGAATGAAGTAACCTAGGACATCGTGGTGATTACCAGGAAAAATCACTTCTTCCCATAAGGCCAGTACAGTTGCCATAAGAATGCGTCGCTTTCCTTTGTACCACTAGTGCATCATGAGTACAGCGCATTCTTGGTTGGAGACATGGCTCTAGGTGTCAGCAGTATTTCTGGTAAAGAAAAGAAGAAATAATCACAAGAGAAAATAAACCCCACCTTTGCTGAAAAACTGGTCAACATAATAGTGCAGAGGAAGGTACTGACAGTCCATTCTCAGCAGAAGGGCATTTTAGTGCTCCACTTTGAAGACAAATTTGTAGGAAAGAAATGCTGTCCCAGAAATTCCTGAACACATGATTTGGGTATCTTCACATGTGGGTTTGGAAAATCAGACATTTCACTTTCATTTTCCCCTCTTTATAACAAAGTCCTCCAATACCTTACTTATCCCCCAGAAGGCCTCAGATTATTTTGGCTGCTTTCTTAGCTACCTTAGACAGAATTTTGTGACATACTTTTTACTTAAATAAATTTAGCTTGCCTCGGTATTACATTGCTCATCCCATGGTATTTTGTGGAGAGATCAAAGTCTATTTAGTATTTCAGCCTTCTATGCAGTGCCTGGCATTAGCTCATTTCCCCCTTAAATTAAGGGGCCTAAATTTTGTCTAGTTTCTTGTTATGCAGACACAAGCTCTTCTGAGTTATCATAAGGGTAAGTACCATCATCAGCTTCTGCCAGAAGGAGGATCCTGTGCCTTGGTCTGACTCAGAAGACCTATTATATATAATCTTTTCCATCTGCTGAAGATGCTTTTCACAGTCTCCATGTTTTGCTGTGTGGGGTTTATCCAGGATCAGAAGTATTTAAGCATTCTTTGTGCAATTTAAGCCTTGATCCTACCTATGATATTTCCAAGTCAACAGCTAATCAATCACAGCATAGAGCTTGGGTTCATCGCGGATTTTATTTAAATATGATCAAAATAAGGTATTGCTCGGGGCATAGAAATGGTAGGTCCACAGATGTGAATACAAACAGGATAACTGAGAACAGGATTGTGCCAGAGGAACGGCTTGAAGCAAATTGTACTCAATGGGAAAAGAGTTAACAGATCTTTCTGTAAATCTTTATGTGCAACTTACCTGGTCTGGACCCATAGGCATCCCTGACATGGGCATGGCATTAATGTTTATCTGTCCAATGTGGCCACTGCTGCCATTCATGTGCATCATACTGTATGCTGCTGCATTGCCTTGATGGCTGAACTGCTGCTGTTGGAAAGAACTGAAGCACAAAAGGACAAAAAAAAATTACCTTGCAAGAAGTTCACCCATGGATACAGTGCCTTCCCTGCACCAGCTATCAGCACGTGAAAGATAAAACTAGTTTTACATTTACTTGTTTGTACCTAGTATCTGTCTAACACAGAAATAGAAATTTCCCTCCCAAAAGGAATTGTAAGGTTTTACACACAGAAGTACACATATGCATTTCCTATTGTAACCTTGTAAGAGGCTTCTGTTAGGGCTGTACCTTGTAATACTGTTCTGAACTTCTGTATTTCCCCCCAACTTACTTCTTCAGTATTCAAAGGCTGAATGTTGCTTCCAGTTACAAAGATTGCAGAGGTCCAATATAAATAAATGGGGCTAAGCATAAGATACATTTAATCAATTTCCTAAACCAGAGCAGGATCAAGGACAATACAGACCCTAGAGATAAAATTAGTTTTTCCCCTCGTCTAAATCCTTTTCCTACTATTTACCATAGCTTCTGCTTTTACAAAATGGAAGAATTTTTGAGCTATAGGTTGTAACTGAGATGTTCACCTGCTCCTGGCCATGCTTCCTGAAGGCCAGCCCTTCATCTCAGGGGACTGGTACATTGTTGCTGTCTGAGGATGCTGCATCATTGGATTCTGGGTGGGTCCAATTCTTGATGCCATCATTGGGTTAGGAGGGCTTGATACTCTGCTAAATGCAGGATCAGGCTGTTGGCTTATTCCTTAAAAGACAAAGGACAGGCAACACACTTCCAGTTATCATCTATGACTTTTTATCCCTTCCCACCGTTGCAAGAAGATACACTAAGTCATTCTTTTTTGTAGAATTATTTTCTATTTTTCAGAATGATTGGTATTTAGATAGTTTGGATTAATAATAACTTAAGAAAGGGAAAAGAACACCAGACAGACAAACAACCAAAAAACCCCCATGTTAATACTAGTACCATAATTAGGTGGATAGGGGAATTGCTGTGGAGGAACTTGAGCCATTGGAGGGCCTGTCAGAGCACTGTCCATGCTTCCTGAGGCAGTCACATTTGGTGGTGGACTGAAGGCCTGAGGTTGCTGTTGCTGCTGCATCATCATTGCCATCCTTTGTTGTCTAAAATGATGACTTATTAGCTCCCTGTTACGCTGAGCCACCATTTGAGCATTAAGAAAACCTTGCTGCTATTCCCCAAAGAAAAGAAAAATCATATTAGAAAATGTTTTTACAAATTAAATCGTGTCAGAATCAATCAAACCACCTACACTCTAACTGTAAGACCCAGCATATCCATTACCACAACAGAAAGTTAAGAAAACTCCAGAGCCAGTACAAAAAAACATCAAAATATCAAAGGTTTTCTTTGTCATTAGTGCTAAACAAACGATAAAGTAGATTATCTATCATATCCTACATGGAAAAGACTTTTGGCACACTGTATTTACAGAGTGACCTCATGAACAATTCCCTCTGAAATCTCATGAATAAGAGGTAAACAAAGAATCTTTTTTTTAATTGGAGGGGGAAAAAAAACAAAAGGAACCTTGTGGAATCATGCAAGAAGGTCCAAATTCTAAACAGATGGGTAAAAAATGTGTCTACTGAAAACTTACTGTTTCAGGTGGTAAGTGTAATAGTTACTTACCTGTGATGCCACCTGTGGCTGCATAACTGGTCTCATCACTGAGGTATTGCCACTGACTGGATTTTCCATTTTCATTTCAAGCGCTTGACGGGTCTGATTCATAAACTTGGAAAAAGACATTTTAGCACTGTTAGCTTGAAGATACCAGTATCTTAACAAGTAATGGCAAGTCTTTACAAACCTCCTGAATTCTTTACAAACCTCTTGGACCCATAAAGTGCAATGGCTAATTTTTGCCTTTTCCAGTGTATCTTAAGTACCAAACACTTTGGTTAAGCAGCTCAAACACACACAAAAAGAAAAACCTTCCAAACAATGCAGCACTAACTGGTTTCCTTTTTTTCTTCTCTCAAAATTAGCACTTTTTAAGAATAAATATATTGCAGACTATCTATTTGTTCCAGTAGGGCAGAAGAGTATAACCACTAGCTTTGCTTAAAATGATAAAATTCTGTCTCCTTCCCTTTCCACCACAAAACCCCAAAACCATACAGATTTTTGCTTAAATACAGAACACCAAGGGAGAACACACTGTTTCCTAAGGGTTAAACATTGCTATTCCTTGTCACAAAGCACTATCTGTTTTCTGAGTTTTATTTGTACATTGTATTTGATATCATGACTGCATTTTCACTTGAATTCAAAGCTGAAATCATGCAGCAATTTTTTAAAGCAGTGCTTTCGACCCAATGTTAAGATCTATGTGGCTGTATCTACTCTCTCACCTTTCCTCCTAATAAAATACCTGAAATGACATCAAATCAATAAATGGAAAGCAAACCCGTAGTTCAGTAAGCCCAAATGGTTAGAAAACACAGTCAAAAAGAAGCAACGTTTAATTTGCAGGAGAAATACAACTCCCCATTTAACAATATCAGTCAGATTCAGAAAAAAATACTAAATCTGAACATGGATAAAGAGATCATCCAGAGCTACATCACACATGGGTACTGTTTTAAGTAGAAATAATGTTGTGTGCTGCAGGAACCAATCCAATCTGTAGCTAAGGAAGCTGATGAAGGAGAAACACTTATCCTAATAAAGGTTCTTTTACTCCCACAGCCATCAGGCAGTCAGTGTGAAAAGCACTGTCAAAATGAAAGACCTGTCCCTTCACTCATTTGCTGTAATGTCAATTTTCGTATTTGTGAAGCAACACAATTCAGTGTGCAACTTAGTCCTGTCTGAAACAAGAAGAAAGTGTAAACACAGGAGCAAAAGATTACCTGCTGCCCCTGAAGCCTCTGCTGGAGCTGCATCCGGAGCTGCTTTGGTGTACTGGTTCGAGGTCTCATTGCATTTGCTCTAGGATGCATACTTTGAAGTGGAAAATTGCTCTGCTGGCTCATCTGATTCATCACTGAATTAAAGGATGGCTGTTGTCCCTGAATGTTACTAAAACCTCCTGGCATTCCTGCCCCTTGCCCTTGATAGGGCTGACCATATAACGAAGGCTTCTGATCAATCATAACTGAAGACTCCTGACCTTGAAATGAATCTTGTTTGGGTTCCAAAGCTTGTCCCTTCAACAGATACAAAAGTGTTTTCACTAGCAGTATATTCTTTAAGTAGGAATTCCTGAAGAAACAATAAAGCTACCACAGCATACAACAACCAATAGTTTCTTGCATAGAACACAGCATGGACAAATTACTATTAGTTTTGTCTTCAGACAAATGATGTAGCAGAAGTTATTATTAATAAGAATAGTTTTTTAAAAAACAAAACACTTCTGCTGCACACTGCTTACATAGGCAGACCAGTATCACTATTCAAGCCCTTCTGCACTTTTAAACTGCTATTTGTACAAATGACAGTGTGATTTTGGGTTTTTTAGCAAGTTCCAAATTATTCATAGAATTTCTTTTTCCCACTTGCTAGTCATGCAAATTCAAGCTGGAACTGGAGGAGACAGAAGTGTCCTACTCACTAACATTTCGTTGCCAGTCAAATATTTCACAACCTAAGCTCAGTTAACCATGGTTATACTAAAGAAACCCAACACAATTATCTGCTTATAAAATAATGATTTACACTCACCCCTGCCTCCCACATACCAACGCATATTACAATGAACCTAGATAAGAAGGTGCCTTTTTATGTTTCTCCATTGAAAATCACAACTCAATGAAGATGCTTCCAAAGGCAGATTTAGGAAAATGAAGACAAGAAAGCAAGGAGACACAGTGAGTGAGAGGCCCTCTTCACACTCTTTTCAAGTAACAAAATAATACAGGTTTTTGGAAAATAAATGGCCAAAATCTGTTTACTTACTTGGTTTACAAGATCAGGAATTCCTAATGCTCTGTCAATCTCTTCCAGACCTGTGACATCCGTATTACTCAGCAATGTGTGCAGCTGATCCAAAAGTGCCCTTTCATCATTCTGGCCTTCCATATTTGGTGCTGGACATAAGAGGTCATCCAAAGAGTTTCTAACTAATTGTCTGCAGATATAAAAACAGTACAACCATTATGGACTATAAAGGCATATCCATTTTTTATATATAATATATTGACCTGGAGATTGTTAAGTGCTATAATCACCCCAAAGACTTAAGTAAGGCTTAAGAACTTAAGTCCCAAATTCAGGTCCTAAAATGTCCAGTCCACTGCCATCTACCCTTCAACACATGTAAATTGTTTTCTCCTGGCTTCTGCATGTGCCACAGAGACATGATTTCAGATTTTCCCACCTCTTTTCTCCGTGCCTCCCAACTCAAAGACTGATTTTGTTAGTAATGCCTTTTGTGGAGCTGGGTTAAAGGATATCCAGTGTCATATCATGAGAAAACAACAGAAGAAATGGAAATAGATTCTCATTCCAATCTTATCCCCACTGTACATGCTACGTTAATTTTTTTCCAGATCTTAAATTCTTCTGACAAACAGTGAACAGTTGTATTTAAACTTTTCTTATAACCTTCCCCAATTCTACCTGTTCTGTGAGCCCCGTGATGCTTGCTCCATGGACAGCATGCTGTCAGGCCACGATCCTGGTTGGTTAGATGGTCCTGGCTGGCCATATGGATTCCCCCCCATGCCAATGTTTATCTCATTCGGCCCTGTGAGGTAAAACATTTGTGTGTTTTTTACAAACAAAACTGTGTATTCTTGCTCTCCCAGTGTTCTCAGAAAGCATTGTGGATGATCAAACAAATTGTAAAGCAACTTCATGAGCTTTCTGTTAGCACGTTTGAAAGCATGTACATGCACAAACTCAAGAGAATTTCAGAAACATAATAGACCACAGATTTAAATATGACAGTGATCTAAAGCTGCTAGAGAAGAATTGCTATTTCTAATCCTTCAGCCCCTAAAATAGGAACTTGACAGATACAGCAATTTTACATTGAAAAGAAAAAGAGTTTCTGGCCAATGAAATCTGGGTTCTAGCAAATATACATTGTCATAGTGACATCAACAACTGGTATTTTAAATTCCAAAACAGGGTGAAAATCTCAAGAAACAGAAGAGGCATAATAATGGTTTGCTCTTTGGGAGTATGGCTGTTCTCACCTGTTCAGAGACAGAGCAAGCACTACCTAGGAGAGTTTGTGTCATCCCAGTACTTGTAGGAATCACCTAGCAATAACAATTTCTAGGAAGCTAAGCTGAGGAATTCTGATTCAGTCAGGACTGCACTCATTTCTTCCCAACTTAGCTTTATATCCACATGTCACATTGAAACTGTACGTCTGTCTAAAAGACCTGGTAATAGCCCTGGTAGCCTTCCATGATAAAAAAAGAAAAAAGGAATGCCACAGTGTTTCTGCCCTTTCGGGGCATGCTGGCATTGGCACATGAGACAAGGCAATTTCAGCTCTAGGCTAAACCTTTGTTAGAGGTATAGAACAGAAAAAAAACACAGGCATTAAGACTCTCTTCATATTTTAGACACGCAGCTTATTTTCTCCCATGCAAACATGAATACTTAAAAGAGAACCTGTACTTGCAATGTGGTTTTATATATGAAATTTGGATACACTGTGTAAGAAAAATTTTGAAATACTCAAGAAAAACCTTTAAAAAACCCTGATTAGCAAGATGTTTACAGTAAAAAAGCCATTTCCATCAAGTACAATTACTGAAATTAATCAGAATATCAGTATCTTCATATAGAATCATAGATGATATTTACTTCCTGAATTTGGCAGAGAAGTACTGCACTAAAAAAGCAGAAAAACACAGAAATTGTCCCCAAAAATCTGGAGACTCAGCATGAATTATCTATGTATGAAACACGGTGATTGCCAGAAGAAAACAAAAAGAACACCAGAAAGTCACCAAACATCCCTAACAGTAACGTTCCCCAACAAACAGTAATGTTCTCTCACAGTAACATTCCCTAACAGTCTCTACCTCAAAAAGCCTTTGGATGAGAAGCTGGCAGCCCACCAAAGCTGAGAAGACTCTGACAATAAATGCTGAATAAGAAAGTAGTGAGATTGTGTTAAGTGGGACAATAAAAAGTAAAGAACTTACTCATGTGAATCATTTGCTGTTGTAGCATTGGTCTTGTGCCGGGGATGCTGTTGGAGCGAACAGGCAGCCCAGACATAGAGCCACCCACCAAGGGCCTGGGAAGGGATGTGCTGAACTCAGGTCCTGGCCTCAACATTGAAGCAGAAGTTGTCGGTTCCAATCTGTTCACCTTTGAGTTTGGCAACCCCCAGTCTCCTGACTGATGTTGATTCATAGCTACATTTCTGTTGGGAGCACTTGCTATAATGAAGAGCAGAAAATATAATAGGTTACATATTTTGGGTTTAGAATTATTTTTATGGGTTTTTGTTTTGTTTTACCAACAAGGACACCTGCCAATGGCAGAGCAATTAACTGACCTCCTAACAAAAGCATCTAAAGCTTATCATGCTTATTCATCTAAATATATTGTAAGGTATTAACAACTGACTGCAATTGTGACCTGTTCTTGCTTCTATAGATCAAAAACATGTTAAATTCAAAACGCAAAATAGTAAAAAATAATTTAACTACTAAGCAAAAATAAAGTACTGGTAATAGCACATAGATGGTAAAAAGTTATGTTTTTATCATTTTTAGCTAAGGATAATAATTAAAAAGTATATATATGCTACTAGTAAAATTAATATTCTGTAACATTAGGGTTTCTTCTAACCAAATTATAATCTTGCAACACTTTTTACATTGAAGCTTTTCCCTTTACAACCAGTTCTATTTGTACACAATCAACAAACCCAGATTTGCTCCAAAATTTTCCTGGTTTTCAATCATTCTTGGACTTCCACCCATCAAGTTTTGCTTTTGTAACATGGAGAATGCATTGACATTCCTCACTGCAGCACTTGAGCCCACGGGGCTGTCTAAAGACATGGCTCTGGTGAAAGGTGGGCGGGTCTGCACAGACTGGGGACTCCTCGTACCTGCGAAAGAATTAAGAGATGCATTCAACTGTACATTTTAAATAGAAAGTACTATTAATTACTTTAAACAAAAAAGTCTGATGTATTTCTAGGCACATGTGTTTGACCTTAAGCAAGCCAGGAACAGTTACTCTGCTTATGTTCTCACTGCACAAATCACATCTTGAGTACATAATTAGGACCTTCTACAGGAAAAGTCAAACACAGTTCCCTTTGTCCCTAGACATAAAAAAGTTCATTTTAATTTAAGTTTTCTAATGAACCATGTTTTTAACATCTCGGAACACACTAGCATTACAGGCTCCTTGATACATATGAGTGGACTGCTCAGCCTTTGAATAACTCTGACACGGAGTCAAATGGTTCTGTTTGGAACACATTGAATCCAGCAGCAGTGTGTTCCTCAGCACAGAGTGCTACATGGACTAATTAACCCAGAAATCACTGTGCTCCACAGCCAATAGTGTCTGTTGCCTTATGTGTTCTTGTACCCATTTTTACATTTTTCATTATCCCCATTTCACCTCCTTAGGTTACCTCAGCAATCTATTGCCCCATACAATCAAGAGATGACTGACGTTATAGAAGGACGTGACAACTGCAATGATGCTGGTCTATAAGCAAGGTTATCTTTGCCTCCTACTCAGCTTCCTCCTAAGGAAGGGCATTCCTTTCAACATCGAGGAGGAGTACTGATTAGAATTCACAGGATACAAGAAGTTTTTGCACAGAATAAGTGGGAAATCAAAAGCTTGCCACCAATCCCATATTATTTCCCTAGTCATCTCTAAGCAACAAAAATTCTCAATTTTAATTGACAACTCACAAAACATTTTTCCTGATTATTGTCTCTGAGAAATCTACCTTAGACAAACCCAGAAGAAAGCATAAAATGAGGAAACTGAAATTAACTTTACTCACTGTGTATATAGTAGTGAGTGCTGTCAAGATAGCTAATAGTGTACATAATAGCCTATGAAAGCATAATTAGCCATTTGGCATTACATTCATCCTTAAAGATACAGGAGAAAGAAAGTATTCTGCAAGGACTTGAGGATGCATTATGTTTACATCAGGTAAGAAGAAAACTCTCATTTTAAAAGCAAATTGATATTAGATGAAATTCCTTACCCAACAGAGCGTTTCCTTGACATAATGCTTGCTTTGTTCCAAGGTTATTTCCATTTGCAGACATAGCATTATTGTAAAACTCTGAACTAGTCAGATCACCTAGAATTACATCCAAATTATCCAAGTCTCCACTCACCTGAAAACGAAACAGTAATATACCAAAGTTATTTACTATCACATGGCTATCCTTCTGCATTTATTTTGCTCCTCGCTAATCTTACAAGAAATAACTGGGAGACAAATGTTTTAGTTCACTGACAGTACCTCGGGCTACCTCTCCATTTTCAAAGAACTTCAGATATCATTTAGCTACATTTCTTGTATTTTGCTTGGCTGATTTTCAGAATTAGGAGAAATTGCAAGTACACATAAATAAACAGCATCTTGAATATAAACATTTCAGTCATCACAAATTACAAAGATAAAAGCATCGACAAGAGCAAGCAACGTCAAGAATGTGTACCACTCAGTGAGAAATCATGTAATTGTCATACCCAAAAAGCCTAATTTTATCACTGGTAAACACAACAACACATGAAAAGCGCCCACAGATTTTTCTAGTCAATTAAAGCCCTAATCTTGTCTTTAAACTTGTCTTTAAATCCAATGCAGTTTTAGCAGAGATAGAATTGCATCCATAGTGATTCATATCTTCACAAAACAAGCTTCTCTGAATAGGTTAATTAACTCTCAGGAGCATGTACTGGAACTACACACCAGTTACTGTGACACAGTTGTTAGTGATTTTCTGTAAGCAGTACCCAAAAAAAACATTAAAGGGTAGTTTCACTTATAGTCAGCCATTAGCTAATATAAAAATTGTGTAGTAATTGTCTTACATAGTTATCACTGACTTGGGAAATCCAAGTTCTAACATATCAACATGTTTTCAGTCAACTCTGCCATACTGACCAGTATTATTTACTGTGAACCCGTTTCAAATGCCACTTAGGAACTAAATAAAAAAAAAAATACTATCTACACTTCATAATTTTAAGAACAGCTGTCCCTAACAAGTGTACCACTACTTTCAGGAGAGTCGTTTGATGGTGGTGTAGTTTGCTATATCATGACGTTTCTTGGAATTTCAACTCTAGAAACACTGAAACAAATAAATACACATGTATTTATTTGAATGCTGAATACATACGTATTTGGAACAACATTTTCCCTCATTTAAGGAAAAAAAGAGAGTGCTAAAACCACTAAATGAACTAAAACCAATCTGTAGCTACTTTCAGTATCACACATTTTGTGTATTGTTTGTATTTTCAAAACAAAATCATGTAAGTTTTACCTTTTGCTATTGTATTGTCAACTAATTACAGAGGCAGTTACAGCTGCATCTCCTAATAAGCCACAAAAATAGGCATCTGATTAATGAAACAGCAGAGGTTTAAGATCTGATTTTAAGGAATAATTTGTAAATTATGCTACCTTAATCACAGCAAAACCTAAAGATAACATCAGTCCAGGACTTCAGCACAGCACATGTGGTTATATACATATCCTGCAGTTCTTTTTGTTTGTGCTTTTTCAGTTACAACAAAACCTGAACACAAAGTTTCACACCATTTGCACAGAACTTTCTTAGAAATGTTTACACACACATACTAAAAAGTGTTCTATTTTTAGCCATTCACTGTAATAAGAAAATATTGGTTTGTTCACTACCATCATTTTACATTATACCGTACCTCCTCTGTTGGTTCTGTTTTTATTTTCTTATCTTTCTCTTGACTAGAAGTAGAAATTGTAGAACTACTGCATTGTCCCATTTTATTCTCCACACTTTCTATTTTAGGCTTCAACTCTTTGGAAAGCGGGTCCTTAACATCATCTTTATCTAACAGATATCTTAATAAAGCATTGTTTTCCTTCTTCTTTGGGCTCAGTTGTTCCTGTTTGACAGTGCCTTCTGCACAGAGGGTTGTATTACTAGCATCATGATACGTGTCTTTACCAGTAGCTTCAGCTGTGATCTTGGCTACCTCTGCAGGAGAATTACCATTCTGCAACAATTTATGTAAAATTCTATGCTTCTCCTGCAGGAGCGACCCGTGCATGTTTGAGGAGGAAGATACCCCTCCAGGTGTTGATGAGGAAACTCCTGAAGGACTGGTAACATTGGTAGAAGACTCTTTACAATTTGAGTCTAAAGGTGAGTTTGATGCTGTAGAATGTCCTCTTTCATCTGAGGAGCACGTGAGTAGCTGAAGCAGTTTTTTATGCCCTTTGGTTTCAGATGGTCCCCTCTGACTTTCAGATGCCTCCAGATTTCCCTCTTTACTGTCTTTTTCACCAAGATCCCTGCTGTTTGATTGGCAGATGGAACTTTCCACTTGGTTTTGTTCACAATACAAACCAGAAGGGCTTTTGGAGTCCTGGATATTCGTTTTACTTTGCTGAGCTATGTTCATGTTTGGGGAATTATCCAGTTTTGGACCCGGTGAAGAAAGTGTTGATAAAAGGGAAGTTCCAACACCCTCACTAATGGCTTGAAGAGCACTGAGAGAACTGCTAGAGAAAGTGCTGTTGCTGGTGTTGCTGGCAGATCCCATTGGAGAGTGCATACCTGTATCACGTGACAGAGATTAAATTTATTAGACTAAAGTACTGTCTGTATCTACTTTTCCTTCAGATTATGTACGACTGCTACATTGAGTTAATTATTTTAAAATATTTTTTTACCATTAAATTAGGTATACTGCATTTAAGTTATACATACAAGGTCATATAGAATTGTTAAAGGATAAAAGATGGAATTCAGATAAAAGTGAGAAAAGATAGCTTAAAAAAGGGGGAAAAAAAGCTTACAGCAAAAATAAAATACCTGTAACTGGAGAAAACTGGTGTGAACTCATCTTTGGACTCCCTCGATTCCTAGGTGAAATCATTAGATTCTGTTGGTTGGAAGTCAAACCAGGACTACCATGTGGTGGGCTACTTATATTTAACCCATAACTGTTGTTCTGATAGGCAGAGGACTGCATTCCGGGTCCAGAGTTCACTGGCCCCATATTTCCAGGGCCTCCATATCGAGTGCTGCTGAGTTGACTCACGGTGTTGGGATCTCCTATGCCATAGTTCCTGTTCTGCATCGGCATGCCTTGGCCAGGTGACATGTTCATAAGACCACCAACAGAATTTGTGTTTCCAGCCACAGGTGTTCTGATGTTTTGCCCAACTGAATTAGGATTTGGCCGATATCCATTTTGTTCTCTGTAAGTTCAACAACATCCCCAGAAACACCAAGAAAACAAATTGAAACCTTATTTGGAATCAAGTGCAGTGCTACAAGGACAGATTAACCTTATTTAATAATTTCCCTTTTTTTTTTCAAAAAGAGCAATGAGAATTCAAGCTTCCATAAAAGCAGAACTAAACCATTCCAATCATTTTTTCATTACAGAAGTGCTTGGTCCTTTAGGTGATTTGAGTTATAAGCACATACAGCATCACCCCTTCAAAAGGCTTTCATCAATAGTCATTACTTAGCTCTATCAGTTTAAACATCTTCCTTCTTTCACTCCCTTCCTGAGTCAATGCATGACACCATTCTACTGTGCACACTAATGATGCCCTGAACAATCTCAGCTACTCATTTTTCAGCATCTGGAGGCACTTTAATGCCAGCAGCAGACAGATTCCCTCCAGAGTGGCAATTCAATTATTCTTGCAATCAACAAGAACAGGTCACAGGAAGTGCTATTTAAGGTACATTTAACTTTGAGTCATCAATGATGCATCTGAGGGGGTTTTGTTGTCTTTTTAATTGGTCTGCAATTTAAAAGAGTAAGATAAAGCATGTAACCGAGCATTTCTGTTTTCAGTGTTTCATCATTATAAATGTTAACACAAAAGAGTAATGAATACATAGTACAGGCTCCATGCAGATACTGAGGAAAGACCTCTCTCTTTTGACTGTGACTGTCTTTCTGCCACACAGTTAAGCTGAGAGTGTCAGTGTTAGGTTGACACATTTATTTATATGCTAAGCAACTCTGCTTCCCAAGTTATTCCTCCTCTGTTTGAGTTCTCATCAGATAAAATATTTTGGCATACTATTTTTTCAGGTACCACCAAGGTCAGATTATTTTTAAAAGCTATGACACTTAAATGACAAACAGATACCACTGATTTCACCTTTGAAGAAAGTGGGTAGAGACAAATCCATGGCGGTCGTTAGTTACAGGGTTTCGAAATAGTTTACTCTTTGTTTGTGCTGTCACTATAGTACCATCCGCTAAAGAAAACCGATACAGCGGCGTTTCAGCATGACCTTGTGTATAAGCTGCAAAGGAAATACACAAATACAGTGCATATTTAAAAACCCAATAATCAATAATATGCATTCTACATATTTTAACACAATACCTTCCATTTGCTGAAGATTTAAAACAAAATAAATAAATAAAGGACACATCCAAGATAGATATTCAGAAAAAAGAAGCATTCTACATTTTCGTCTAAATTAGCAGAGGGAAGACAAAGACAAACAAGATTATTTTGATGCTGCAGTATTTTGTGGTTACCATGAACAGCTGGCAAAGTTCTCCACTTCTTAACAGACTTTCAAGGCTAAATTAGTAGGTTTCCATGGCTGCTTCTTGAGGAGAAGGACTAATTAATACTTAAATATTAATTGCACTAAAATATACAGGTAATTAATATGGAATAGAAATCAAACTTAAAATTACTTCATCTGAAGACTTTACAAGTTTAAAAGTTTTATTTCAATCAATAAATTGTGGAAACCATTGCTTTTAATCTGAATTTTAGGTGTTGTTAGTTTAGTATTTATATAATCAGTTAAGCTGAAGAACTTCCAGTGGAATGGAAACTCCATTTTCTGTCAGTATGAGTTCCTCTTTATTTAATATCCCCTCTACTTGAATGACACTTTGTGAATCCCTCAAAAAGACTAGAGTTCAGAAAATTTAGAAAATGTCACCTTTCTTACTGAAGACCATGGCTGTACTTCACTTTATCTATCAAGGTTATCAAATTAGCATTACAAAACCCGTAACACTGGAACACTGAAAATGTTTTGAACCCATGTGTCTTGAATAAGAAAAAGGCATCAACACAACTGTTATCACTTTTATTGAGCTATCCTTTAACAATAAAAAGGATTAATTAAATTTAAAAGAAAGTCAAACTAATGTTAAACAAAATGAACAAGATAATGATAATTAAGGATTACATCTTATTACAGAAATATAGCTGTCCCTGTCATTGCTACATCCATCTGTGGAAAACCAGTTGACTTCAGGCTCCAAAATCATGTACCTCCTATTCTCCTTGAAAATTATCAAACCGACATATTAGAAAAACAAAATAATTTCCATCAGAATTCCTATTTCTAAAGAGGTCATACTCCTTCAGCTGGTAATTATGAGTCACAGCAATTAACACTAACAAAAAATATGAAAAAAAATGAGCACAGGCAGAATTTAGCAATTTTGTTTATAAGAAAAAAATGCAGCCACTAGAAGAAGCAACATGACCAACATTGCAAATAGATTTTTACCTTCATGATAGTGGCGTTTGTTTGACCATGACTGTCCATCATTATGGCATAAAAACCTCTGAATACACCGACGAATTATATCTTCAAAGCCAGGTCTCATGGAAGACCGCAATGAGTTTGTATCGATGTTGACAAGTTTGCCTGTAACAGGAAAGAAAATACACAACTTAAACTCTTTATGACTATGCTAATCCTTTTGTATACATTTCAGAAAGCTCCAGTATCACCATTTTAATTGTTCATCAGCCTAACTCCAAATTTTGAGCGTGCAGAAGTTACATTTATGAATTATCTGCCATGTGAGAGTATGATGATGCATGTTGGAACATCAATATTTGAAGGAATTTAGATAACTGAAAAAGAGGAAGTCAAGCACCCACGAATTAATGCCAGAGCTTTAGTAAAGAGTAAATTTAGTCTCTGGTTACAGGCACCCAAAGGATGCATACACAGAAATTTTTTTTTTAAATACTGACCAACTATGTCTACAAACAGACATCACAAACAGTAATTCACATCTAGAAAGACCCATCTAGATTATATAAGTAATTCAAGTTAATCAGCATAAAACACTTTAAACATTAGCTCACATACTGTAGAAATACACAAGCATTCTAAAGAACTTTCATTAGCTTCAGTTATGATTTAAAGTATTTATTACGTGTAAAGGAAAGCACAATGACAACCATTTGAAACGCTGCCAAGTTAAAACACAAGTAATGTTTTATACCAAGCTGCCAAACAATAGTATACTAGCATAGAGACAGAAAATGCTTCCCACAGTTGTAATTCTACCCCACTGCCAACAGAAGTATATTGCAAAAACCAGTTGGGAATTCTCAGTATGAATTCTGCTAGTCATGACTGATATACAATTTATTTACATACTTGATTTATGTAAAACACGAGCACACAGGCAAAAAAAAGATAACTTGATACCTTCATCTTGAGTACATTCCTTACCTGAAAGATCATGTCTTGTAATGAAGCTCTCTGGATTTGTTGGAAATACCCTTTCTGCAGTTGTGATACGACGTGCCACACAAATCATACAGGACTGCAAATCTGCATTTAAGAAAGAATGGTTCTTCTTTAATTTTGTTTCTATGTTACTGTGTTAAAGCATCTAATAAAATAGCTAAAGCATTCTTCTTTGTTAAAATGGAAATATAAACAATAAAAATTTAAGATTTTGCATTCTGTTCCTTCTTACTTAAAACTGGTTTGCAGAAGCTACAGATTTTGTAACACATACCAAATACCAAAAAGCTTTAATTGGAGATCTCTTCTGTGCACAGTAATTCCACAAAATTTCCTACCTTCCCCCTCTTCCATCATAGCTCTTGGCTGAGATAAAGCAAAGCACTGCATTGTTTCATATCTCTGACGTGTATCCTGGTGGCTGCCTACATCTTCCAAAACATCATGAGAGGTTTTCACCATCATCCGGCAATTGAATGTATGGCTCTTCTGTCTAGGTGCTTCATTGGTCCAAGCAACTCCATTAACTTAAAAGAACACAGTAAGAGTTTGTAAAGATTTTCAGATAAAATCAATTCATAACTGATTTTTCTTAATTTAGATACTTTGTTCCTAGACTAGCAAGATTAAAGAATATTTTAAGATGCTTCCTCCATATACCATCAGGTTTATAACGTGGGAACCATAGTATTGAGATCCAAGTAAAAAACTCACTCTTTCCCTTACATGACACTTTCAGCCTCTTGAAGATCTGAAAAGTCATTCATATATTTAAAAATTGAGCAGTTCCCTCATTTAGTCTGGTGGCTTTAGGCAATGTGTTCCTTTAGTATCCTTGTTTGAAGTTAAAGGTAAACAAATTGCAACAACTCAAGTGTGAATTTCCAGCACACGTATTTCTGGTGCTGTGCTTTACTAAGAACACAGTAGTAATTTTCCAGATTAATACACTTCTATAGTCAAATATTCTTTGCATAAGTAATTTTTTTTGAAAGGTCACCCATTACAGGTTGTTTGGTTTTCTCTGATTGTTTTCAAATAGCCTAGTAGCAGTGCAGTAAGTCAGCTTTATTACCTGAAGATTTAGGTAAGTTTTTAAGAAAGTCCTTCCGGTCCTCTTCATGCAAGATACCATAGACACTTGTATTAACCAAATCTTCTTGTTTATATTGCAGATACTGTGTGACATTTTCTGACACAAATACTATGCTCCCATCTCGATTTACAACAAACAGGAAACCGTCCAATGCCTAAATATTAACATGACAACATATCATGTAAGACATATCGCCTAATTGTGAACATAATTTGGTTTAAAAATCTATGTAGGTGATAAATGTCAAGTTACAATACATGTCTTTCTTTTCAAGGGTAGAGCTGAAGTTTTAAACTTTTGTTTGACAAAAATTGTGTCTGGTAAGGAATGATTTCAATATTAAAAATTAATCTGTTCATTTGTTATTCTATTGAACTCTTTCACAGGGATAACCAGCCTTCTTGTTTCATTCTCATTTTATCTGAACACAAGATAATGAATTTGTAACATTATTTCGATTGCTGGCAAAATGAAACAAGAAGAAATTCAGTAGAAACAAGTAGTAAGACATGAACATGAAGACATTTCCACCAGTGAGTGACGAGATAAGAGGGTCTATTATAATTAAATAGTATCTTAAAATACTGTACTTTCTTAACTGAAAGAAAAATTCAATATCTATGTAAAACAGTTAAGTTTTAGAAGTGCTTTTTAATGGACTTGTAAATATGGGATTGGTTTTCTAGGCATAAACAAAAGGTATCTGTTATGTATGGTTTTTTACAATCATTCTTAGGTTATTTTACTTGATAGCAACACTTATTTAAAATGCTTCACAATTTAGAAACACAAACCCAAATACACATCACAAATCTCTTGCCTTTACAAACCTCATCCATTTATTTTAATGCCTTTCCCCTAAAAGAAGCAAAATATCCCTCATATTACTATGCAGTGTTTTAGTAGTCATTTGCTAATGACTGCTGGAGAAAGTAAAGCACAAGAATACAAGGAAAAGCCAGATGTTATTCTTCTCTTCCTTTCTATTGAGAATTTCAGCAAAATTAAGAAAACATGATAGATACTATTCCTGTTCCTTTCAAATAGTTCTGTATAGTTCATGCATAGTGTTTATTAGTATAGGATTGCAAGCTTCATTGTAGTATTTTCACTGCCTTAAGTATTCGTTTCTACAGGGATTTACTGGGGCTTAACTTGTACTTGCCTGTAATAAAAGAGGTCCCAATGAATCCTTATCAATAACTCCTTGACCCGTAGAAGATACATCAGCTTTCTGAACATCATCATCACTAGAAACTGCTTTTCCTGAAACCCAAAAGATACATTTCAGTAAAGCAACATATCATATGAAGACCACATTTTAATATTACAAGCCAGACATTGGGAAGCTTGTGAATAAAGGCAAAAAAATGCACGAATAAGAGAGGAAGTCTCTTACATTGTTAGTTGCTTAAGACCAGAAAAAAATATCACAGCTACCTAATGCCAGAGCATTTGCTTACATAAATCTACTTGGCAGGTAATGTTGGATCAACTTGTTCTGTAAACAGTTATTTCTTCTACTGCTTTTGGGATCATCTGTCTGATGATTCCTGATGAATCTTTCAATGGCCATTAAACACCCTCACTATACATCTCTCTCCTTTATGTTATTTTGATCATCTCATCACACTTTTCAGATGCCTTCAACATTGTTCTACAAAAAGGCTTTGGCTCATGTTAATATATCTGTGCATTTGTATGTGTGTGTATGTATGTATAATTATGTGTGTATAATAAAATCATGTTTTAAGAATCAAAATATCCTAAAACAATTGATTGCAGGAGAAGGTAGAATGGGAATCCACATCAGGCAGCAGAATTATAGAAAACAAACAGTGAATTTCATTCTGTTGTACTTGCTGGCTGGCTAAGCAGACCACAAGAGGACTAAAACATCCTATGGGAAGATTATCACATACTCAACTCTATAATGAAACAGAATTATTACATTGCAATACACTAGATTACACGAGAAAAATATTAAAAACAGAAGTTAAGATGATTTTTTTTAGAATTGTTTTAACATGTCTGCAAAAGAGGTGGCAATTTACCAAGACAGATAAAATACATACCATAGCTCACTTCATTATTTTAATACTTCACTGTCTAAATGAAATAATGTACACTTGGCAGGCTATAGTCATTTCAGGAGGTAGGAGGGGTAAATGTGTATATATGTGTGTGTCTCAAGCTTTCCTAGTAATTTGGGGAAACAGATAAGAAAGGCCATACAAAGTTTTAAAGCTCCGATTCCCAAGTAAAAAAGTGATGGCAAATACCTGCTTACATTTAAACAGAAAATTATTTATGGTTCAAGTCAAAGTCTGAAGACTTTCTCAGTTACATGCTATTGTGAAAAACACTACTCAATTTCCAAAGAGGAATCACAAGAAAATGAAATTATTTATTTTGGCTTAGCAGGGAACTGTACCTTGCTCTTTTATCTGTCGTATCTGTCTCACAGTTTCTTTCAAAATAGCACATTTGTCTGGTTTGACATTGAAATTGTCAATGTCACTCAGGTTAGCAGATATCAGCTCAGCCAGTTCTTCAATGTATTTGCTTTCTTGCTCACGTCGACGCTTCTCACCGCTGCAGGTCAGACTGGAAACCAAAGATATCATTTCATATACTTACACACCATCACATACAAAAGCTGTGCTCCCTCTGTGAACTTTAATGTACTTCATGTAACACCTACCTATTAAACCTAGGAGGTACTTCAGATTTGTTTATAATTTATTAGACAAATGAACTAGAATTTTAACGTTCTATGAACCCCCTTTGGCTTGCTGGTAATGACTACAGCAGGGGATACCTTAGAGGAATTCTGAGGCATCGGGACAAAAATGCCATCTCAACATCCAAGAAAATCAGAATCCCAGACAACCTAATGTTGCTGAACAAATTCTCTCTGAATGGGCACAGTGAGGGAACCCAAAAAATGAGTATTCTTCAAGAAGAAACCAAGTGAAAGAGTTAGGAAAGCATGCATGGACCAATACTGGAAAAAACAAATACATGACAAAGCAAGGGCTTGAAAGATAATGATAATGAAGGGTGACAAATGGAAAAAACAACTCCTGAATGGACAGACACTGAAGAAAAGGAAAGAGAAACTAGAGCATAGTTCATCAGCTTTGGCATATCTATACATAATAGTAAAAGTTTTTATCTTCACAAGAGAAGCTTGCATAGAAATTTTTTCAACTGAACAAAGTAATTAGAACTTACGTTAAATTGCAATGAAAACTTTTTTAAAACTCATAATACAAAAAAAGAATGAACTCTATATAAACCTACCTTGCACCTGGTGTATCACAGGGCAATGGCTTGCGCTTCCTTGACTCATTGGTCAAGCTATCCAAGGAGTTTTCTCCTAATCCACTCATCTTGACCATGCATCAGCAACTAAATGCAATAAAATAAGAATTGTGAATGAACCTCTCAAAATAATAGTTTAAAATGCAGAGAAATTATCAGAATAAGTTATTTTTATTATTTATAAGACCATATTTTTAGTGGAAATCCATATGCCTTTGTAGTATGAAAAATAATATTTGGTTACCTTTTTTTGAAAATCAATTTTGTATCTTGACAAAACCTAGGTTTAGAAAGCTTTATATCAATGCAAGCAAAGATAAATGTAAAACATGCATTTAATCAATTCAAAGAGTGATGTTTACAGTTTTGCACCCCTGTACAGGGAGCACTGCATAGCTCCAATTTGTCTGAAAACAAAAGGATTCTCATTGTTTTAATGTATGTATAGATAACTTGAAAAGAAAGTGGTAAATTAATGTTATGCCAAAACATAGTTAAATACTAAGGATAAAGTTAGATAGTAATACTCTAAGGGAATGAAGGATGGGCAACCAGAAC
The DNA here is from genome assembly GCA_013398125.1 of Aegotheles bennettii. Taxonomy (NCBI): domain Eukaryota; kingdom Metazoa; phylum Chordata; class Aves; order Caprimulgiformes; family Aegothelidae; genus Aegotheles; species Aegotheles bennettii. The sequence continues at coordinate 1,246,160 of VZRW01007582.1, read as the reverse complement.
ACTGAAAAGACAGAAATATTGAATAAAATTTCCTTTTCTGTATGCTCCTTTTTTCTCTAGACTGAATCTAAGCACTGCAGACACAAATGATTGTCATCCTTAGGAGTAAATCAGCAGGCTTATATCAGTTTCACACTTGGCTCAGTATAAAACCAACAGATTATTATTACCATCTCTAACTCAGCATGTTACTATACTCTTAACTTCGTATCTCTTGCTAAACCTCCTAAAACAAACACGGTTTTCTAAAACTTTGAGGACAAGGCAAGCAAAGACTTCAGAACTCTTTCAACTCTGTTGCTTCTGCAGCAAAGATTGGGCCATAAGCCAATAAAATAATAGGTCACTTTTGTTAAAGTCTAGTTATGTTAAACAACCCTGGCAGATTATACATATCCATGACATTCATCTCCCCTCACTCCCAAGAGGAAAAAGGAACACAGTCACCAAGGAGAGAAGACACCTGTACCAGATCCTGCTATGCTACAATTAACAACATTCTGAGGGAAGAAAAAAAAAAATTTATGTATCTATGATATTTCTGTAGCCAGAATATTTTAGAACAGAATCAGAACTACAATCTAATAATTTGTATTTGGTTTCTTGTACCACAGTGACAACACATCTGGGCAGGTTAGCACTATTTTATCTTTTTACAGAAATTTCCAAATTAAATGTAAATTTAATTTACTGCAATATAGCTCAGATTGCATTTCTTCTGCCAAGAAAGGTTGAACCAGAAGATCCTTGAGGTCCCTTCAAACCTTGTATTCTATGATCCTTCGCCCCATTACAGCAACAACAGTAACTGGTCTTAAAGATTTAGGTAAGACAGTTATACTTGTTAGTTGGAGAGAAACTCTCTCATAACATATAACCTAGGCACTAATAAATCCTTCAAGAAAAAAAAAGTTCTTAAAGAATCTCCACAACCAAAACCCACCGCTGCTATAGTTATTAAAAAAAAATGGCTTAGGATGACCAAATCCCTAGGAGTCTGTAATCACATATCACAAGGACAAGGAACTGACAGACACACTTTCACCTAAATGAAGTTTATGTTAAGGTGTCAGAGGCTGGCAGCCAACTGACTTGAAGCAGCTCTGCAGACAGGATCAGGGGCACCCTCATGAACAAGAAGGTAGTTAAACACAAGTCAGTAGTGTACCCTTGCAGCAAAGCAAATCAACCCCTTAGAAAGGCACTCAGTCAACTAAGTGGTTCCAGGACAAGACAACTAAGCGTGTGTATTATTTCTTGCATCCTAACCTTGACTGTTTTCTGCTTACTGGCTTTTTGTGGCCAAAAAATAAAAATAAAAAAAATAAAAATCCACTGGTTTAGTTCTTCCTGAAGTCTAAACTGAAAGGGCAAACACACACTAGAACATATTTGTGTGAAGCAGCAGGGCGGTTGCTTGCAATAGCTGATACTGTTATTGCAGGATGTTAGCTACAGGTGGAGAATTTAAAAGGATATTCTTCTTACGGCAGTACAAACCTTTGAAATCTAGACAGGACAGAGGACTGCTGGCTGCACTGAGGAGCAGACACTAGATTTCTCTGGCATGTGTACAAAGCTCAGAAGTAAAATGGCATCTCTCTGAAGCACTAGTTCTCTTTGCAGCTAAGCAAATGTCACGATGCTTTACATAAAATTGTATTTATAAGGAGAGGAAGGATAACATACTTTGTACATCACAATAAAATGAAAAACAGCAGTAAAACAGTAAAACTTAATACTGCATTTGAAACAAACAATTACAAAAGATGCCTAACTCTCTAACTATGGTCATGGACTGCACAGGTAAGTTGGTTTTATATCTAAATATTTGATATAAAACCAGGATGAATAAGGCAAGACCCACTATACATAGAGATAGAAAGGTGAGCCTTAAGATTTCTATTCGATCATTTATTCAATCGTTCCTCCAGGGCAAAAATCTCTCAAATACATTCATAGTGGCCCACCCTATGTGAAGTTCAAGAAAAATAAACTGTTACACCACTAGATGACACTGTAGCACTGAACAACTGCAGGGGTAAGATTTTCTTCAATTAACCAGCTGAATGAAAAACTACTCATGTGAACAAGTAAGCAGTTTCAAAAACAGATTATATAAACAGGCTATGATCATGCAAAAAGCAGTTGACTATCTGAAGCTCAACAGAACATATGACTCATAGGTCTTATGCCTCCAGACCTCACAGCTAAGGCAGAATCCTGAGAGTCATTCTGTAGGTGACACACGCACACACTCCAGGATTGCTGCTTCCCTCCCTGTAACTGCATTCACAGGCAGAGTATAAAGCTGCAGGGTTAAGAGCTCCTGCGGAAAGAGAAAGGAAGAGCTTAAAATATAAGACTTAAGGATAGCTCAGGAAGGGTGTGGATACAGTAAGTCTGTCAGAAGCCAAGAGTAAATTCTATTTCAAGAAGAAAGATTTAAAATACATTAAATATTTGAAAATTTGAGCTAGGACAGACATTTCATCAGAATATAATTTTGCAGGTAACAGGACTGCATTAAATTATTTGGAATGGAAATGTCATTTCTGGTTTAACATCTACCTGACCTGTACTGACAGATAACTCACAATATGATTAAACAGAAAAACAAAATTATGTTTTGGTCTCAGAAACATGATGTGTATCAGAGAATACAACCCTCCTCCTATTGCAGAAAACCTTTCAGTGCCTAAATATAGAAGCTTGGAGAAGGAAGGAGAAATTAGGAATTCATATAGGCTGTTTCCCTATCATAAACCAAGTAGCATGTGGTAGGTTTATTCAGGCCTGAAGCTGCAGAGTTCCTGCACATGTATTTTCCTTTCCCTAAGAGTATCATTACAAGCTGAGAAGCCATGTAATGCCTAGAACAACTCTGCAACCGCTTAGCTAAGGAAATTACAGAAGCTGCTTCCCAATACAGATGGATTTACAGTACAAATTGTTAACAGTCAAACTAATTTCCCTGCTACAGGAAATATTAGCAAAAGAAGCCATTATTCAGTGAGTTAATAATGAAAGGAATCACCAGTCAAAGAGCACCAGGTGTTATATTTATTCATTGAATATGAGCCTGTAAGTTCTAATGGGATAAAAAGCTTTTCCAAGAAGAAATTTGGTTTTGGGGCTTTGGGGAGTTTTCCTGAAGTTAAGCATTATTTCAAAAGACAGCTCCAAAACACAGCTTTTAAAGGTTAAAAATTGGATGAATTTTTACTACTAAAAGCAAAAAAGTTTAATGCAGCCACCTTTGTAAACTTACTTTCTGAGCTAACAGGTAGTATGTTCATGAACCACAAAAAATGCTATAAAGCTGGGTAGGAAGACTCCTCTGCTAGTTATACTGCACAATATTATCCACTTAAGTAAAGCATTTTTTTAAAGACAATAATTACATAGTGAAATTCTATTATTTGTGCAATTAAAATAGATGAAACAGCTCACTTAATTTGACATTTGACTTAATGAACAGCTCAGTTACTACACAAAACCAGGGAAATATAAGAAATTAAGTTAAGTTTTAGATTAATATGAATTACCCAAAACACAGGAATTAATTTTCCATCACAGAATATTACTTCAAACGTTTCAAATGTTATTTCAAACTTTGATTTCCCTCAAATACACATATGTAAAACGTATGATAGGTTTCCAGTGAAATTTCTGATTCAAAACATTCTTGAAACTATACAAAGATTCTTTTGTTGTAAGACTGACCACAGAAACAACTGATACTCCCATTTACATAGATAGGAACCCACAATAAAACTTAGAAAACTCCTTTCTGGCAATAATGAAGCAAGGATTTTTCTAATGGGTTTTTTTGTTTGTTTTTATTTTCCTTCTTTCTTCTCTCCCTCCTTTTCTTCTTTTTAAGAACATGCTTCTTATATACTTACATTAACAGTTTGTAAATTGTAGCTTTAAAAATGGTAAGGGAATAACTATTCAGGAACTTATAGCCCAGATATGAAATCCACCACTTACTTGTCCTTAGCAAACATTCACACACAGCATATTTTTCAGAGGACCTTCAGAATCAGAAGTCATTTTCAGTCACATCCTGAAAAACAAAAAAGATTGTATCTTTAAAAACAAAAAAGTGCTTTTCTCATCTTTTATTAATAATCTTACCAAAAAGTAAACACTCAATATTGAGATATTTTAATGTCAAATGAGTTTAAAACTCACTTATAGTAACTGTGTCATCTCTGCTACATGCTGAACAGCTCAAAAGTCTGAATCTTAACATCACAAATACCACCCCATAAGCCAGTAGATTTCCTTTCACAGAAGAACTAAATATATTTTAAATGTAATATTTTTTTTAAACTTTGGAAGAAATACTGAAACTGTTGTAGATGTTTGATCTTAGTAACTTTTAAATCTCAGTATAAAATGCTGCAGTCCCAAATTAATTATTTTGTAAAGTTATGACTGGCAAGTAAAAATTAAATGTGTAACCACTCTGTGTCAGCCTGTACATATTGCTTGGTACATAACTGCTACATGAGGATAGCAAACAGTTTTCAGAGCTAGGTTTCTGTTACTCTGTTTTTCTATTAAATTCTAGGAATGATTAATTCATATTATCATGCACCTTACACAAGTTATGATTAAGTGTACTAATTACTGAGATTCTGGGTCTCTACAGAGAATTACAGTAACTTAGGAAAAGTTTTAAACAACAGCTGTGTGATTGAATTGATTTTCTGAAAACTGCTTAAAGCACTACGTAAAGCAGAGGCTGTTCAAATTAATTAGAAAAATAAATTGCTCTTGGGAAATATTTATGAGACATTCACATGTAAGCACACACCATAGTCCTATCCAAAATCAAGAGTTTCAAAATTGATACTTCTACCCAGACTACTTAATAGGTAATCACTAGCAGGCAGGTAAGGGGGCTTTATTCAAGTAGCTCATTTCTTAAGAAATTAAACTGAAGCTTTTCATATCAACTGGTTGCATATGCATTCATCTCCTCTTTTAACCATCCCTTTGGCAATACTGATTGTAGCTTTATTTATATGAACTGAAATTACCAATTAGAAAGTTGATTGACAATGTGGTCACGTAAGAGTAAGCATCAAGAGTAAACTGTCTCCTAATTAAAGACTCCTGTAACACCATTTTATGCCAAATCAGCTTCTGCTAACCATGGACACCAGAACAGAGCACACATACACACAAAAAAGAACAATCTAAGAAATCTTAAGATGCAGTATCAGAAACATTTGGATGTCACAGAAAATGAAATCCTTCAGCTGCTCATTTCTGTACAGATGCTAAACCAGACCTAAAACTACAGTCAGTGATGGCTTGCTATCTAGCTTCACTGAGCTGGTCTTATACACCACAAGGGCTAATTTCTGATGTATCCACTGGATAGAATTTATGAAATAAAAAGGTAGTATGAATTACATTCATTGTTCACTTTAATGTGCCATTTTTTTCCTCAAATTTCTACAACAGCTTGATGAAGTGGTGAATACACCTGTGCAAGAACAGAAGCAGTTCAACAGGATCACAAACAAAATTCTCACTGAGAAGTTGACCTATGCAGGAGAAAAGAACAGCACAAAATCACATGGGGGATGGGGAGATTCAATACCCACAAGTATCAAAAGGATTCTGCATGACTGAAAACACAAGAGGAAAGAGAAGAACCCTGAAAATGTATTCCGTTGAAGACCACATAAAAACCTTAATGCTATTTAAATTAGTTTTTGAATATTGCCTTTATATTCCCTCTCAAGTAAATATTCATTCTGTGCATGTCAATATCTGAGCTGTTTAAACAGGAGATGGAATACAACTTCTCAAAGAAATACTGCAGTGAAGTGACTAAAAAATAACCTTCTGAATAACCTGCAGGCTCTTGAAGGGTTAGAAAAGCATCTAGAGTAGCATTTGCATTCATTTGACCTGTCCAAATACTGCAGAGGACCATCCTATGAGAACTGTCGCCTGGCAGGGCAACCTAGACAGATATTCTAAATTCAACTCTACAGACCCAGATGAAATTAAAATACCCTTAAGCAGGGATGAAAACCCTACCCAGTAAACCAAAGTTAACACCAAGTACGCTACAGCAAAATTTTGCCATATGTCAAAAGTAAATTAGACCTCAAGTTCCTACTACTATAAATAAAACAGGATATTAAAATTCTATAATCGAATAAGTCACTACACTGTTACCATCTATGACATTTAAATGAAAAAATAAAATATGTCCCTCTTTTTGAACAATACTTGGTCTTTTCCTGCTAACAGAAGCCCAAACTCTTACATACTGAAAGCTGACCACTGAACTGTTATCCCTACTCTAAACCTATATGCTTACTCCTCTGAGTACAGAGATAACAGCCAACTTAACTTTGTAAATACAAGAAATATTTTATTTCAGCATTGCTTTATGTAGGTTATCGGAGTGCCTGTATCAAATCAGTCATGCACTAAGTGATTGCCTCTCTCGGAGCCAGTATTCTTCTTAAAAGCTTGGCATTTGGGGCTGTGCAGTGAGCTTCTCCATCTGCTCTCACCACACCACTACCACTTGCAACACGTGAGCATACTATTTCCTGTTTAAGAACTGCTCAACCAAAAAACAAGAGTGCTCACTCAAAAACATCGCTCGGCATGTTTTGATCTCAATGAGCTCAACACAGTGACCTTTGACTGATTTCCCCACTTTCAGGATGAGCTACAAAAATACTGAGTTGGCACCATATAGAAAGTAGGCATCCAACATAGCCCAGCTATCAAATTTAAGCATACGTATGGTCCAGTTTTTAATCCAATTTTTAAAACACATAAAAGAAAGAAGATTACAGTAGAGTTTAGATGGGATGGCTAAGTGACAAGCCATAGCACTGCCTGTGCCACAGACAACAACAATACAACAGAGAGCTAAAGCTACACTATTTTTAAGGTAAAGTATACGTATATATTCATAACCAAATGTGCCAGATATGGTAAACACAATGGTTACTTTTTGCAAGAAGATGTAAAAAGGGTTGTATCTGTAATCCTTAAGTGTTTCAGAGATAATTAATGTGCCTGGTGAAAAAAGAAATCCAATACAATAAATTACACTTCAAACTACAGTACATAAAACCAACGTATTTTTAAATCTCTAGGAGAGTGGAAAAATGCAGCAGATGAAAAATGCCACCAAACCTTAACTGCAGCTTTGTGAATCTAAAAGTACAATGTAACAAACCACTGAAACAGATAAAGAGACTCAAGAACACAGAGGTAATAAAGATATTTGGTGTACTGTAACTATTTTGTACTAAAAGTCTTCACTTATCTTTTAAGATTAAAGCAGCTATACTTACATTGTGAAGCAAACAGCAAATTATATGGTTAATTGTACTGACACGTCATTGTCCCAATCCAGCACTTCAATCAGTACAATAACTAATAAAATACTATTCCAAAACATATGCATTTGATCACCCCCCCACCTTTTTTCCCCCACTCCCTCTGCCAAAAAGGTCATTTACTGGATAACAAATAACTGACTCAGAGTCTTCACCGAATCAGGGCTGTCAGTTAAAGAAGAAAAAAATGGTGCCATCTGTAATCTGGTAACCAGTGAAGCACACCTTGTTGGAACATGTTAAATAATCTTAACTCGGCACACATCCTTTTTATATTACACATTTCATCTTAGGGAGACTAATAATTTTTCAGGCCTTGTCAGGTTTCATTTACCAATTCCCCTGCAGTGTTTAGTAAGCACTATGCACTCCTGGGCTATTTTTCAGACATGACAATTAACTTGAGCCTTGTTCACTTTGCATGTATTAAAATGACAGGACACTTTCAGTTAAAAGATGGTCAGAGGTGGAACACACTCGGAGTGTGTCTCCTGTTCCTCTGATAAATAATGCATGTGCTCTATTTTTGGAATGTCATTACTTGTTAATTTGTTTTCTATGCATCCCTGTTTGCTAGTCACAGCCACAGATATAGGACCAAAATGTTGAAAAATAAAAGGGGGGATCAACTCACTAATATAAAAAATATTTAATCGATATATGTAGAAAGAAAAAAATCCTTAGCTCAAATACCACAAAGAAAGAAACAGGATGTGATGTCTGGGCTGCTATAATGGGACTCAGTAACTACTTCACTGGTAAGAAACCACAGAACACCACCATTCTCTTTTGTACATCCAGACACTTAAACAGAGAAGAAACTCAAGCTCAGTAGCTGACTGAAATACATACGGTCTACTTCGGTTTTCTATTAATATTTAATGAAGTTCTAAAAGTAGAAAACACTTCTTTCCATCAACCTTGCCAAAAACCGGTGGGTAGTATGGAAAGAGACTGCACTGTGCACAAACCTCTCTATTACTAACAGCAGTAAAATTATAAAAAGGTAGAACATTTATAATAAAAGTGTTCCATTTACAAAATACCCTTGCCAGAGCTCACAAAAGACCAAGATGATAATATTGGAGAGTCACTTTCCAGCTCTATATACACCTGATTCAGAGGTGACTCCATGCCATTTGACACATCACATAAGCCCCAGGTGAGTAAGACTGCAAGCTGTACAATGCATCTCGACATATCACAACATCACCTTAATTAGGAATTAAGTTTTAATTCACATAATCTGTTAAAATGGAATTAAGCAATCCTCAGTATTTAAAGATTAGTCCAAAGTATAAAATCTCTCTAAGTTAGAAAAGGCCATCAACTAAGAGCCTTAGAACATGAAACTATAGGTTTGACCTTATCAATCTGAAAATTTTATTAATTTATTTAATTGCTTCTAGCTTTTTGTTTTGTTTTTAAGTGATATGTTAACCTGATGAGTTAGTTTCATACCTTATCAATATATGACTTCAATTCTTACACCATTTTGTCCATTATGCATTACAATAATGTGATTACCTTTTCAGTACAAATTTTAACCCCTGACATTATAAAGATAAATTCCAATGCAAAGGGTTGATTGAGAGAAACTAAGTAACAATCATATCAAGTGCAAATAGAAACTGGTAACTACTAGTAGATATTAGATAGGATTCATGGCACAACTTATAAAATTGGGAGAAGTGTATTTTATGGGAACAAAAGCACACACAAAGATGGGTGTTTGTTTCTTACAGAATACAGTAGCTCCTATAATATAACCGAATAACAGAGATATTTTCCTGCATGATCAGATAAAGCCACAAGAGCTTTTACCTTAATTTCATCACTAAGGAATTAGTTCTCCCTTAAAAGGGAGGAAGCAACTTCCCAAACATTGTTTCAGTATAGCATTAATTCAACTGCAAGTTTCCAATAGCAACAGCTATAATTTTCTGTGAGGTAGCTATCCACACTATTTGACCCCTTAAGAGCAGACAGTACTTATGAAGTTCTTGGTAAAAATAAGACATGTAATCAACTAAACTGAGTTTGTTTCACTAAATACACATGATCCTTCTTCAAGTCACCAACAAGGCCATCCCCTTTCCTGAAGTTCTGAATGTGCCATTAGCAAGTCCATTCTCCTTCGAGACTCTGAATGGGTTCATATTCATTTTATGTATTCTATGCATGCATTTTTTTGTTCTGAGGTTCTACCCTACCAGTGTCTCATAGAAGCAAAGACTGCTTGCTGAACTTCTAGAGAGACAACATAAACACAACTATAGTATTACAATTAGCATTAACTCATTTAGTGCTATGGCACAGTTATAATTGAATTAGACCCTATCATGCCCAAACCTTACTCATTTTACAGACATCACAGTTTTATATAAAACATGTTTAGAATGAGAACAGTTCAAAATCAGAGTTTTCCAGAGCAGCTATTAAAAATTGGGGAAAATATCAGCAATTTTCTTGTAAAAGCCTGTCTATTGCATGCTTAAATTTAGAGACAGAAGTCATTTTACTTTCGGATCAAAATCTCTAACAATATCAAAATGCCTTCATATAAAGGGGAAAACCAAATGTTTTTTGACAGAACAAAACATTTACCGTGCACACTATCAGTTTCTGACACATGATCTCTATCAAGTAGATGCAAAGCTAATGCCAGCTTTTGAACTTCTAAAAGCAATACTCAGAAAAGCTTTCAAAACAGATGAATTTGCTGCATTTTCCACAGTAATTATTAGCAATGGATGTTTATGCCCAGTATTTCCAATTTAGTCTTTGAATCGTGTATGTGAAAGTATCCATCAATTCAGTAGGTATGGAAGAAAACTGCTTATTTGAAGAAGCAAACAGTTTCAAGTGTCAAGTTGCAGAGTAAAAAATATTTTTTAATATTGCACAGCTGAAATAAACATTCAAACTATTCTTTTTCTATGTGCATATTTTAAAAGCAAGCCTCTCAATTCAAAAGCTATAAGTAATCTAGAATTTTTGCAATGTTCTAATCATCCTTTTGTTTCCCCCATTCTACTTTGGGGAACTGTTCATCTTGGTAGATCAGAAATGATCTAGTTGATGTTCATGTGCCTTACACAGCACTGTCATTAATCATCCCACCATGCATTTAGCCCATCAGCCTGTTCACTTCATCTGTCATTTCCTAGCACTTCAACAATCACAGAATATTAAGCAGCACAAAAGTTTGTCAACAGCTGGAAACCACAGATACCTGAAAAGGAAGTCCTGACGCTTGCATTTCTACACAGCTCTGTCATATTTTGCCTTTGTGGAAGTACTGGTGAACAGTAAAATACAATTGTTTCTGTACTCACATAGAGTGTCCTGGCAGATATTGTGAACTCAGAACAAAGCCAACCTTTTGTTGGGTGGATGCTACAAAAAAAGACCATCTTCAGCCAAACTGACCGAGTGAGGCAAGTTCTTACACTCAACATAAAGACCTCTGAAGTGGAAATGCTTGAACATTAAACACATCAGATCAACTTCAGAATTTACTGGAACGTCCTCGCCACCAATAGAAAGAGCCTCTTTGATTCTGACTACTAAAAAGCAAACCTTTCACTTTTATGAACAACACAAATATATGTCTATGAAGTATGCACTCCAGTGTTGCAGTTTCAAGAATTTTTATATTAGTGTCCAGACAACAATCTTTTGTTCTGCATTTATAAGAACACAATTTGCTACACAATTAACAAATTAGTTTCTGATCTTAACCTTGGAAAAAACTTCAGTCTCTCAAGACTTCCATAGCACAAACACCAAGAAAACAACACAATATAATGCTTATGAAATATTTTGGTTCCAATCTTTATGGCACCTCAAAGACAGATTTTAGTATTAGTAGCAGAGTTACACACAAGCAAATCAATGGAGAGAAATAAGCCCTCCCAGTGGTGCTCTGGGTCCACAGGAGGTGAGTTGGGATACAAGACACCCAAAACATGCTCACAGTAATTTCTGTCCCTAAATATTCAAAGCCAGTTCTACAGAACATACCAGTCCACACTACCAAGCCTCCAGTACTGGACAGCAGCATTGATTACACTCTTAAAAAAAAAAGCATGCCATAAATTGTGTGGCCTGCCATCATGAATTTGCAGCCAGCTGAAATACACAATAATTGCAAGGGCACAAATACTCAAGGGAATAGTATTTCTGTTATTGCAAGACAACAACAAAGACAAAAAATAATCAGAATCACCCTAAATAACTAACAGGTTTAGATTTAATCACAGCATCCTGTAAAACAACTAGACATGATACTGTATCTGTGGACTTTTTACCTTTTGAGTGCTCTTAACTTACAAAATAGGACTACACAACAGACAAAGCTCAGCCTACAGAAGTGGTGAAGAGTGTGCCCTGCTAGTATATTTTAAACACGATGCTAGTTTTAACTGGAAAATAAAGCAGCCAACCCTAAAAGGACATTGGTACTAGACAGTTCAGAGATGTAATGCAAAGTATAGAATAGTTTCCTGTTTCTGTAAACACTTGTTTTCCTACACACTAACAGCAGATCTGAGGAGCACGTAAAAAAGGAATTTGCTTTCAGAAAAATCATTCATAATGAACAGACCACTGTTACTGCCTGCACAACTCCACCACCTGCATATCTGTGAAACCGATGTGGTCCATGAGCAAATACAAATTGCCTACCACAACACCTCAGTGTATGGAGCCAAGATTCATAACACACATGGGGTTCCAGGTACTTCAGAGAAAGCTACTCCAATGCTTAGAGCTACAACCCTAAACACAATGTTGCGGGCAACAGGGGATCTGGTGTGGAGCATAGCTAATCTCAAAATACAACAAACATATCTGTATTCATTTTGAAATTAAAATACATAAAAATAGAAGTATTTATTTAAAATTAGTCATTCCTAATACTCGCAGTTGTTTTACCAATACAGGTGAACACACTTGCTACTATAATCTCTAGAAAAAAAAAATTATAAAATCATAAATACAGCTTTAAAACTTTCAGTTGCACACTTATATTTCACACTAAAACTGCACAGTCCTTTAGTGATATTTTTAAGTCAACAATCTCTGAGATGACAAAATAGTACTTGTTGGATGAAACTAATTCTGCCATATTTTGCCATAAATTTCCAGTATATATAAATACACAGTCAGCTAAATCTTCCTCTCACTCAAGTAGAATAATTTAAAAGATTATTTGTGACCTAAATTTCTTTTTGTATAGCATATGCCAATTTGCCTGAGAAAGGAATCAAAGGAGTAGCGGTCATTAGAGCTGCAAGAGAGAAAAGAACCCAGAAGAGTGTACACATCTGTGACATCTCAATATGAATGGAGACAATAGATGCCTTATACGCTATAATGGAGGGTGTGGGGGAGGAAGGCTAGGAAGCCTTTTTTGTTTGGAACATGAAGATGTGAATAATTCTGTAAAATGCAACTGAGAAGCCTTATGTGCCATAACTAAATTAGTCTTAATTCTTGCTGGATTTCTTAGCCAAATTAAGTTTTTAGAAGAATCAGGCAGAAGTCATGAAATAGACTCAAACACAGAGACGCAGGAAAAGAAAACATGAGTCTTTGCAGGAGAAGAAAAAGTAACCAGCTAGGTATGATGGACACTTTCTATAAAAGCAATCAAACAAAAGGGCAAATCCATGGAACAATACCTAGCATTTCTATGGACCTCAAAAAACATTATTGTCTGGCCATCAGAGAAACTAGATCAGAACCTTAGAGAAACACTGAAGCGAAGACAGCAGAAAACAAAAAAGACCAAATTTTTAATAGAATTGACCAGATGTTCATAGATCAAAACACAGACTTTCTAAATTTAATTTAGACCAAATACGACATAGTATTTCGGGGGATATTTATAAGACCAACAGGAATACAACTTACAATTTAATTAATCAGCTTTGAATACATCTACTGTAAGCTCAAAAAGGCCTTTCAAATCTTAAGCTTCATTTTTAATATGACCTTTTCACTAGGAACACGCATTGGCACACTGAGCAAGCAAGACAATCACTGCAAATCCCCAACTATTTAAAACTTAGAAGTCTTGAGTTACACTCTATGAATCCAGTGAAGATTTAATTTTCAAAACTACTTAGAATTTTGCCAAAATATTTTCCACATTAAAGATATACAGACTACATGACATATATTCTAAAATTTCTAGCACATTACAACATTATATTTACTTCTTCACATGATTTGTAGCTCCAATAGAAAGTATTAAGATCATATATCTCAAATAGTCTTAATGAGGGAAAAGAAGGAAAAGGAAGCCAGCGCATTAATCAGTTCATGCTTGTGCACACAAATCAAAGAAATTCTCAAAGATGGTATTATTCTCCATAGTTGCATTTTAAAACAAATATGCAACTTAGGAGGAGTGCGGAATATTAATTTACACATCTCTATCGATAAGTGAGGACATCACCACACATTCCCAGCCCTCAAGATGGAGAAGTGATTACACTGTCACTGAATGACTGTACCGTGATTACAAGAGGGAGAGGGAGAGAGTCAGAAAAGATGCAGGCTCTCCAATGAATTCTGGATAATAGCTGCACATCTACATAGCTTTTGGAGCAGAGAAGAAAAACATCCAAGAAATACCTATATGGCTCTATAAGAAAGCCAAGGGGGATACCACAGGGACAAGGTTAGCATTTAAAAAGTGGAAAGCTTGTCTACATGGGAAGAACTGAAACAACCCTAGAACACAGTAAACTGAGTGTAAACAGGAAATACAGGGCTAAAAAAAGAACGAGAAGAGCGCCTTGCCCCGAACTCCAACTGATAATAAAAAGACATTTCAACAACACATCAGAAGCAGGAAGCCAGCGAGTAGGGCTCTTCATGGCAAAGGCATAAAATGGGCACTAAAAGAGGATAAAGCCATAGCTCTGAAAATCAATTTGTTTTGCCCTTCACCACTGAAGATACTGGAGAGATTCCCACTAGCAGCATTTTTTTGTAGGAAACTAGTTGGAGAAACAAAACAAATTTTAAGGAATTATAGAGGAATAATTAAACCAAACAGACATCAGTTACCAGGATACCCTTCATCCCAGAAGGGGTTCAAATACGAATCTTCAAAACTGCACAACCGGGCATTACAAATGGCTGCTATAGCAGAGGACTGGCACGGCACCAGTGCAGCTCCTGAAGGAATCCAGTGGACCCTCTGGAGCTATGGACCAGTGAATTTGACATTAGTGCCTTGAATGACTTCCATCCATGACTTCTGAATCAGGAATGCTTATTTGAGGAAAAAAAGAAAGTTGCACAGAATTACTGTGACCTCTGTGATCCTCAGACTAATCTTTCGTGTCATTTTACATTTGTTAAAACTTGTAAGAACATTTTTAAATTTCATTTTTTAATATTTGAATTGCTTCAGTGCAGCAGCAAAAATGTATTTACCCATATAAACTATTTTATTCAGGGAACATGTATAGAGATTCCTTCACCAGTATGAAATGTGATTTTACCAGGGTTTGTTGACAGAACTTTAGCAGGAAGCTTTCCTAGTAACAGATTAAGCCTAAGAAAAACTATTGGGATAAACATGGCGCTACCATTCTGAACATTTAATATGTTCTAAAAGTCAAATCCTCAACCATTTGTAAGCCAGAAGTTAATGAAAGAGTAGGAATAAAGAGAGTTCAGTGAAACCTTGAATTATGCAACTCAGGTTTTTATTTTTGTGGGGTTTTTTTAAATTTTATTTCCCTTTTACAACTATGTATAATTAAAATTCATGTTTCTCTCATATCTTAAAAAAAAAAAAAGGAAGGGGGAAAGGTGGCTTCTAGATTTAAGCTCCTTGCTGCTCTACTTTCTTCAGATTTCAATGTAAACTGTCAATATTTTCAAATTTTATTTTACAGTGCTGGGGGAATGGAATCAGTTTTTCTTTTTAAATGAAAAATGAGATGCTTTGCTAATTATGTCACTGCCACAGTTGAGGTTTGAAGAAGAAGAGCAATAATGAGTTTTGGAAAAAAAAACTGGCAATACTGCAGGCTGCACCAGAGACATAGAAATGTGAAGAAAAAGCAGTTGTGTTTTCCTCCCTGTATTAGCTGAGTAGTATTTTTACGCAATAAGTATTAAAAAACTACAACATTATCTGTGACTTCTAATTGTCAAAATTGTTTCAAGAAAAAAATGTATCACAATTATTTAGGTCATGAACAAACAAAAATAAGCAAATGAGCCTAGGGAAAAAAAAATGTACTTTAAAGAATTAACAAAGAGAAGCACTTGACCATCAGTGCATTGTGAGAAACTACACATAGAAAGGGTTAAACTCAAAACTACAGGCTTATTTACATTGGAAAACTTACTAGCATCATTATACCAATAAAAGACCATCTCTACATTACACCTACCTCATAACAAACTAACTAAACTTAAAACACCCTAATATCAGATGAATTACTTAAAGCAAATGTTCAGTCTGGAACGTTCAGCCACTACAATTACAAAAGTCTAACAATAGTGGCATAGTAACACTGATACATTTTACCATGTAGGTAAACATAAACATTTGTGCAATAGGTGTACAAGTTCCTTAACTAGGAAATGATAATACAGTCTGGCCAACACATTCAAAAATTACATGTGTGCTCACCACCCCCTTTCTTTTCTAGACAGATTGTAAGTGAACAAACGTGTATCTGTGAAATATCTGAAAGCAGTAAAGCTATCTAAGATTAATCAAGCAACCCACTTTGCACAATCAAGCAAATCCCAGAGAATACACCGAAAATATTGTACCTATACTGCAGTACACTTTTAAGACATTCACTCTTTTACAATAGTAAAATGAGTTTTACACATAATCACTGTAGCAACAGTGCAGCACACTGGATTTCATCACAGCATGATAATTTCACCATGCTCCCTACTATCATTTGCTGTTCAGTATCAGTGACCAGCACTGATAAAAATAAACCTATTCATCTATTTTTATTATTACAAATGCTTTTTAAAATGAAGGATTTACATTCTTAATCATTCTTAGCATCTACAGTTTTACATAACAATGCCTGCAGGTACTTCACAAGGAAAAGAACGAATAAAGCAACAAAAAATTTACAGCCAGAAAGATACTTCTCTCCAACATGTAACTTACCATATATTTCAGCTTGTATAAAACTAAGAAAGCATGCCAAAATCTTACTCAGAAAGAAAGCTTCTCACTTTTAAGACCTTTATGTGCTTGCCCCTTCATCAGTTCCACTTTGACAATGCATGCGCTACAACTGTGAAATAAAGACTGCAATTCTACAACTGGGGCTAGCCAAGAAAGGACAGACACGCTTCAAGTCACTACAAAAAATACCTTTTTGTTACCTTCAAAACAAACAAACAAAACCCCCAAAACCCTCCAAAACCCAAAAATCCCTAAGCATCACTACCACCAAGGTCACAGTGTGTCATTGTAAAGGGAAATCACATGGGTTTCTAACAAAGTAACCCAAAATATGTCAAGGAAGTCATGTGAGAGAGCTTTCCTCAGTAAAGAGGTGCCTATATATTGGTTTTCTTAAACACGTGAACATGGAGGGATGCATGGAAGAAGGACTTTACAGGATAAAATTACATAAACATACTCTGAAGGGAAAAGTTAACATATGTGAGACCCATTTGCTCATTGCTCTACCAGTACTCCATAAACAGCAGACAAATGAGGGGTACTGCTAAAAAGAAAAATTCATCTTCTGAACTACCTGTAACACACAGATTTCAAAAGTAATTAAAAACAACCACGCTGGCACAACTACATTAACTTTTTATTCCTGTTTATAAAGGGATATTTTCTGTTATTCATGCAGCTTATTTTGTCTGCAAGACCAAATTTTACTAGACATCAGTTTAGGGTTCTCATGAGTCCAAACAAAACACTAAACAAAAATTTCAAAAATTTTGAAATTTTCAAGTGGTGTAAATCAATGCATGATTTTCTTTAAATGAATGTGCAAAGATTTTAAGGCAAGTAGTTAACATATACAGATTATTTCAAGAGCAACAAGCTCAAGAAAGAGACAAATTCTCTATTTTCATCTTACTTTGACTTGTTTGCTGCCTGTATGACTTGTAATACCTGGTTATGCACTAGTAACATCTTGAAATGATCCAACAAAAGTAATTCCATATTTTAAATTCATCAAATAAATCAGGAAGATTTGAGGGTTGCTACACTTATGACCACAATTTTGGCTGAGGTCAATCCAAAACAACACAAAAAATACAGTGAATCCATTCTGCCTCTTAGGAGCATTTGAGATCAACTAATGTTTAAAACCCTGCTGCTTCCAAACTGGAGCAAAGAAATTCCATCTTTAATCTCCAATTTTTAACAAACTGGTCCAGCAAAGTCTGAATTGTAGACTGGCTTGAGACCTTAATTTATCTTTTTGACTTTAGCAACTTGGATATTATTTAAAGAAGAAAGATAATTATTTCTTAGGTCATTTGAAATTACTTCCATGTAGCAGAAGTGACTAAAAGTATTTGGTATGAATGTTACTTATGTTAGTATGAAGTTTTTAGTAAGAACATTAGTAAGAAGAAAGAAATGCATCTTACACCATAGACCTGCAATTAAAAGGATTATAATCACAATCATACCCACACATTTTATCTTCAGGAGCCACCTACAACCACACTTCATTTTATCTTTAGGAGTCATCTACAGTTTTGAGCTACCTGGCATCAGAGCTGTGTGATCTGTTTAGCACTACACCGAGTTATTGAAGTAACAGGAAACTGAGTTTAAAAATAGACCAGCAAAATATTCAGACTAGCAGAATATTTGTCAAATAGGAAAATAATAATTTCATCCAGACAATTCTCTCTTTAAGAGGATTCTTAAGCAAGAATGATTACATACAGAGTTTTAATCATTTCAAGACAATCACACAATTCTTTACAACATTTAAAGCTACTAGAAAAAGGTTTTCATTATTTGGCCAATGCACACAAACTGTTTACAAAGATATCAAAATGACTACCAGACAATTTGTTAATCATTGAAAAGAAAATGCATGCTTTTTTCCTTTTTTTCCTTTTTCAAAGCAAAGCGTTAGCACTAAATTATTCTAACAACAGCATTTTTACTGTATTTATTTTCATGATTTCTAGAAAAGGTACGCTTCTGAAAGAGTATCATACATTCAAAACAAAATCATGTACTGTAAGTCTGGTCTAAATTTCACCAAAACATTTAACAGGGAGAAATTATTCTTAAGCTTTAAACACTCCTCTTACTGTTTTACATTATAGTGCCAGTTTACAAAATGTTAACACGGTGACGAAATTTGATAAACGAAAATTGTTGTGGGTTTATAGTCTGGATTCTCATTTTAATGAGAGTTAACATCTTTAGAACAAAATGTTCAAAGCTGCAAGACATATGCTGAACATGTGTATACAAGTAAAGCTTTGAAAGCTGCTTAAAAATGTGAGAATGAGTAAAGCTCACGTTACTTTTGATAAATGTCAGCTGTCAGGCATTGCAGCCCAATACACACTATTTTTTCCACAAACTAGAGCCATAAATATGCAATTTTTACTTCACCAGCTGAATACAATGTATTTTACATGGCAACATCTACCCAAGGTCAAAAGTTTAGCATTTCCAAATTTTAACTGCCAAAGCAGGGTACTGTTACATGGACACATCATGCTGAAATTAATACAAGTACTTCCAAAAATCTTGAGTAAAGTTACATATAATGCTCTAATATACACATTCTAGCAAACTAGACACGTCCAACATCAAACCAAGTCAAAAAGAACCTGAAAGAGAAAATACAGTTGTTCTTATATCCACTACCAAATTCGGTATCTTTTATGATCCAATTTTATTTGAACAACATTTTCTGCTGTAGTAAATCACTCTTCATAAAATTCTAATTGTATCTTGCAGAATTAGCCCAACAACCTGAGCAAAGTCTTGGAACACTAGCGGTACAATAAAAAGGTGGGGTAGGGATCAGATTGGCAGAACTTTCCACTAAGAAATGTTTCTTTTTAATGTGATAGAAATTCATCAATCATCCCTATATTACAGTGTAGTTTACTTAAAACCTGCTCATTCCCCAGCTCTCCCATTTGAAATCACATACAATTTATCACTGTGTATATGAAAAACAATGCTAAATAGTGAAATGTACTTTAAAAACTTCACCATGATTACCATGTTAACAAGCAGGTTTCTTCCTCTGCAACTAAGTCTGTAACACTAAGATACTCTTTTGTGGATTTTTATTAAAAGTATTAGTTTAGTATAGTATTAGTGTAGTTAGTTTTCCTGAGCAGGTTAAAATCTCAGTGTGTTGACAGATCATGAAAGACACGTCTCATATCAATGTCTTTCCCTCTCTGTCTGTAAGTATTTTGATCAATTGAAATTTAATATACTTCCACCAGGATTTTCAGAAGCTCTTAGTATTGGTCTAAGTCTGTTTCTGTTAATTCATTGAGAATTCTATCACCAGCTCCAGCAGAAATATAATTTTGAATGTATTTCAGCCTTGGCATCTTCAGGAGGGGAAAACAAACAAACAAACAAACAAAAAACCCCAACTGAATAATTTTATTAGCCTCAAATAGAATGATACAGTAGATGTGTTTTGGTCAGAAGACTGAAATTTTATTTAAAGCTGTTTTCCAAGTTATTAAGAAATATAGGTGTGCACTGTACACAGAGCCAAGAAAAACAGATAAAATATCTCTGTTTGCTCAACAGACATCTTGAGCATGTTCTGGTACTACGATCTATGTTAAACCTGGTATCTGAACTGGAGCAACTTCTATTTAAAACTATTATTCCATTCTACGTGATGTTTTTTAACAATGTCAATAATAACCTACAATATTCACATTTCTTTTAAAAAGACATGCTTTTTACACACTGACTCTCCACTGCCTATTTATAGCTATGGTAAGTAATCTAAATGAACTTTCATCAACCACATTGAACATCAGTGTTGCAAAACCAGAAAAATAACTGCTGAAAGCAATGGCAACTTAATGCATTTTTTCTAGTAAGTCTAGCAGATATTTGTAGCAATGTAAACATCAAAATAACATCCTTTAACCACAAAAGTGATTATAAGCACTAATCAGAGCAAACTATTGAGTTTCAGCAGAATACATAAACTCTTCAGATCTTTTATGTCATAAGAATATACAGTATGAAAAAGTCCCCTTGAACATTTAATTTACAGTATTCATTGCCTCTGCTCTGAGACCAGCATTGGTGATGTGAAATTAGAGCTGAACAATCAAGGCAGAAAAACTAATGAAAAGATTGTAACCTAAAATAAGTTGCCTAGTAATACCACCAAGATGTATAGTTCTGAAGAGTAACATTTGCATGTTCTGCTTCAAAATAAGTATCTAACATCACATACTTCTTAATGCTATAATCCTCATATCAACATTTCAAAATAGAGATCTTCAAAGAGGCAGATTAGTACACATATCCTGTACTAGTGTGACGGGCACCTAAAAAAGAAGAGGTACTAAGAATAACAAACTGTCAAATTAAGGACCACGGTGTACCTAGTATGGTCTAGGAAAATATCCTGATAGAAAAATGGATAACAGTTCATTCAAGTCAGGCATAACTGTGTAAGTTTTAAAGCATTACAGGAGACACACCATACTTAATTGAGAAACTGTGAAATTTTTTCTTAGTCTTTAAATTATATATTTCCTTCTATTCTCACAACTTTTAGGAACAGATGATTTCATAGATGATGCTGGATGATTGCATTCATTCTGAAGCAAAATCTGTCACACTTCAAACCAAAGTAAAGTTTAGTTTGGATGAGAGGTAAACTTCAGCCATCTGTCATGGAAGAGTTAAATGCCACTACCTATGAATGATAACACTGTCTTAGATTACAGAAGAGCCACAAATCCTGCATTTCTCCAATAAACACCAAATAGTTACTTCTACTGCTTTACACATCTTTCCTCCTAACTCTAGGCATTCTTTAAAAATCAAAGACATTTGCAGAAGTCTGGATGGTGGGTGGGGATTTCTAACTATGTTTAGGGCAAGCAAAAGGGCTACCACTTAATGCCCTGCCCTTACTGCATGGCCAGCTCCTCATTTACAAATTGCTCATTATTAGTCACTAAGATACCACACATCATAGTGGAGCATTTTCAGCAAAATGAAACTGGTAAAGCATCATTCTGCAAACTGCAGTGGTTTAGGATTGTCAAATAACTGTCACACAGGAGGGCAGAAATTCTTCAGTTTTTCATCAGAGATCCTAAAACACTACCAAAAAATCGTCTCAAGTCTGTTAGTTTACAGGACTGGAAAAAAATCTTTAAAATACCTTTTAAAAAGGCTGGGTTTTTAACGACTGCACTTCAAAGACACACTGAATTAAGTTTCCTAAAAGCAAAGACCAATTTTGCTTTTACAGCCAAGCAAGTCAACATTTTCCTAACTTTCTGAGCCAATGAATGACTAGCAGCCTTCAAAAGCTTCTCAGCAGCTTTATGAAACTGTTAACTGAAGAACACTATGAAGACAGCATGAATAGCATACTATGTAAAACAGTGCCACTAAACAGTATTAATCTTGCTCTGACAGACTGTAAAAGCAAACAAAGAGAACTACAACTTAGAACGCTTTACTTCTAGAAAGAACAGAAATGTCTTCTGCATATCTGAAAAGACATAATTAACATTTATACTCTGTATCCTTAGAATAACAAGAAAGCAAAAGAGAAGGGTTATTTCCTTCAAATAAAGACAGCATTTCTGCCACTAATGTGCTCATTACCAATACCTGCCACAGAAACACAGAATTCACCATGCTATATCACATCACAGCCTCACCTTATTCAGTACTGAAAAAAGGTGAACCTACCAAAGGGAAGTTTAGCTCCCAGGAATCAGTAGGAAACTAATTACACACTACAGAATATACATAAACATTATAAACATATAAACTTTATAAACATAAACTCTACTAACCATAACTATATTCTATTAAAAACACAAAATGCTTTTTAGTATACTAATGACTTGTCTGATAATAATGAGCCTAACTGGATAAATTTTTTTATACAATTTTAAACGGTTTTGCTTTTCATTTAACAGGGTGCTCCCCATTGTCCTCCCCATAAAACACACAATCCAGTCTGTTCTTACGTGTCATGCTCCGTTATTCAGCTTCTGAAAACCTCAAGCATTTACTCTCTCTCTCTCTCTCTCTAAATGTTCTTTTCTGCCTCTTAAAACAAGCTTAAACAAGCTTCACATTGATCTTAATTTTCTTCATGTTCAACTTGAGGATATTTCAAAGTAAGATTCCTCTGACTGAAATCCTCAATTCTAATCCTGTCACAACAACATGCGAGCAATGCAGGAACCAGGCAGGCAACATTATACAGGTGGTAGAGAATCAGTGTGAAAAAACAAAAGGAATTTAAAACAAAGACAGAACTGCTTTTCCTACTTTAACCGCATTGTGGAGAAAAGAAGGGAAACGATAGCTTTTGAAAGAACGAATCACCTAATGAATATTCTATACAAGAAGCTTGAAAAGAAAAAAAGAAGCATAATTAAAATTATCAATATATTCAATAAATATAATTTTAAAGTATTAATTCAAAATTCCTTTAAATTAGTATTATCAGAAATGTCCCTATCTACATGGGCGTTTTTCTTATGAACAAGAGTCAAAGATTAATTAAAAAGGATACTGTGACCATCACAGAGCTTACAATTCCCCTTCCTCCTTCATTTGCATAGCCAGGATAATTCAGGTTTGCCCCCTCAATTTATAATTACATTAATCAGGCATTGAAAAAAAAGCAACATTATTTCTCCTACTATAAGACATAAGAAATTCTTCTCTCAAATAAAATAAACTTTCTGTATTTGTCCACATTTGGTACACAAGGCCCTTTTTCCTCCCTAGGACAGACAAAGCTTAGCACTGGAAAAAAAATTAGAAAAATTAGCGATGCCTATTTCAATCACATCACAGCCCTGAGGTTTATTAAGAAAGAATATTTACAATTGTTCTAGTGCTGGAAACAGGAATATGTTTCAGTAGTAACATCCAAAATGAAAAATACTCATCCTCTATTTTCACAGCATCATTATCAAAAGACTACAATAGCATGTGGAGCCAGCAGGACAAAAGACACACCATTTTTGCTGGCATATCATTTTTGCTCTGAATCTATTTATATTTGTCAGACCCTTGATTTATCAGGACACTCTCTACTTGTACCTTGAGAACTAAAACTGTCTACTGTAAGGATTACAGTGTTATTGTTGTAAGGATTATTGTACTGTGCTTTGAATTTACTTATCTTGAAGAAAACTACACATTTTTACTGCCATCTGACTGGAGAGAATGAACAATGGGCACAATGCAGTGCTAAATCATGAAGAATTTTTGATATCACCAAGTGTAAAGTTGATCCCTTTTGTTGTTTTAGCCTTCCAGATCTAGACTTCAGCAGGCTATTATAAGGATGACTACATACCACAAATGAGTGAATGCAGCAGTTATGGAGCGCTTCAGCCAATCTTCTGCTTTCTTCCCTCCATCTGTTCAGGGATGCTATCTCTATACTATTTAAAATTCATGTACTGCTTTGAGAAATAGCCAGATAGGTTATACTGATTATTGTCCTAAAGGACAAGCACTATATGCTCAATAAACATCAGAAGGAAAGTTAAAGAAATCAGAGCTAATGATGAAATAGGATAGATAAGAAGAGCTCTGCTGAACACACGCAAAAAAAAGCTGAATGTGACTGGCAGAGAGGGTTCTACATTAGCATGTGGAATTTCTTTGAGCAATCCTGTCCTGTTGTACCCCTAACCCCTAGACTCACACCCAAACAAACAACCTAAAACCAGTTTTAAACTGTGCTGGAAATAAACTCTTCTAAAAAGACTACAGAGTAAATATCCTGGTCTGCTACCTCAGTGGAAATCACTAAGGAAAGCTACTGCTTACTTGTGGCCTGAGAAGACTTCAACCTACAACAGAAGCTAGGAAAAAGCTGGCTATCAGGGCACATCAACCCAGACACACTTCTGAGCAACAGCTGTATAGATAACGAAATCTACAGAGATTATAAATGCATAAAGTCCTTTCAGCTGCAGTAGCCAATCCCTATATTTACCGCATTTTTCAAGGAAGTGCGGAGGCGAAACACAACTCACAGCAGGATGTCTGCTTCACTGAGATCACATCACTTTATTCTATCTGAAAAACACCATGCTTTCTACAAACTGTTTTGTATATTAAAAGCAAAAAAAAAAAATATTCCTTAGACATTGATTCCTGAACTCTAGTGCCAGAGAAATAAGACTGCATATGTACACATATGCTTAAAAGAATCAACATGTCTGCAGCTTAAATTTTTTTGCATCTATTCATCTTGCTACATCCCAACAGCACACAAGAGAACTTACAAAAATTATAATACTAGTAAAGAAGTTGAGAGAATGAGTATGATGGGCTTTTTACTGTCTTTTAAGAAGTTGCTGCTCTAAACCTGCTCCAATATTAAAGCAAAATTGGACCTGAAAGTTGGTTGAAAGTGTTTTGAGGACCTCTAGATCTGATCGATGTATCTGTTAGAAAAGGTATGTCTCCATATCTAATATAGCTCTTCAAAGAGGGATTTGCATTCCAGAAACCAAATCCATTATTGCTGCAGAGGACCAAGACTTTGCTCATTACTGGAGATCTACAACAAGGATGCAGACAGGGCAGCTTTGAGACAAACCTATTGAGCATGAAACAGAGAAAAAGCCCCTTATTGCATCCCATGGTGAAACACTTGGATTGCAGGGAATAAGTTTCATCACCAAGTCAAACAGAAATAAAAGCAGAGAAGACAAAGGTACAATGGTAATGTTTTTAAAATGATCAAAAATCTAACTTCAAGATACAACAGGTCTACTCTTTTTCAGCATCATTTCAGCAAGCATAACATTTAGCAGCCAACTTAGGGGGAAGTGGCCAGCTTTAATACTAGATACCAGAGTCCAGCTCACAATACAACTTTGTGATCAAAGCCAGCAGACAGAGGAAATAAACCAGCAGAAATTTGAAGCACACAATAGTAGTACTGACAAGTTTTCAAATATAATTTTCCAAATTGAGCAGTTGTGCTCTAAAATTTCCTCAAAATCATCTTTCCATCCTTCAGTAAAACATGACAATAGGACTGCTTATTCTAGGTAACAGAAAGAATAGATGAAAACACCTTGGCATGAACTTCTTTTTGAATTTCTCATTTACAGTTTGGAAATCTTGGTGGGGGGAGAAAACTCTAAAAGGGCAGCTCCAAAGCAGCAGATCACAATTCCCCCAAGGAAACTGCAGGGATGTAACCAACCTCAAAATCTACCCTGAATAAACACACAGAATAAAGCAGTATAGAAGTCTGTAGCTTATTTTCAGCTTGTGACTGCTCATTTAATTCTTTTTGGTTACAAAATGCTTTGACAGTGTCCCTGATACCCCTCCTTCTGGCCATTTTCATTAGAAGTAAAGGTTACAGGAGTGGTTGTCTCATGATCAGCAGTTAGCGCTCAATTAAAATTCTTCAATGACAAAGTAGGATACTTTAAAGGATTTACAAATCTGGTGAAGTTTGTGTTGCATTAGCTTGAGAGTCACCGTTTATGTTTTGCCAGTTTCCCACCCTAGCACTGGCACATGCAGTGATATTTTGAGAGATCATGGATTTGTGACACTAAAAGGCACATGCGCCCAATGTTACCACAATGCAACCATGTTCGAGAGAAGCCCTTCAGAGAGAGAGATTTAAATGACGCTTCAGAAAGACTTCACGAGTGATTCTTAGTTCCTAGCAGTTGTTACTCACTCTTCTTTCCTTTAAAAGAACATTTATTCGATTTCACTGTGATAGGCAATATGATTTGCAGCTTGAGCGCAGCTCCACCGTGAAGGCAGACGAGCTGCCACTAAACGGACAATGAGAAGCAGAGGACGCACACAAGCACAGGGAGGACAGAACAAAGAATCTCAGGGAGTGGGGAAAAATAAACTATATAATAGCTGCTGCTTGGGAACACTAGCTGGAACAAACAGGGAGGCCACCAACTATTATTACAAGCGCATGTTTCTTTTGCAGTTGCAAGGAGAATTGCACACAAGAGGGGGCAGGGGATCTGCTATTAATCATATTATGTTCATTGTTCCCTTGATGCTGCTGGCAATGCTTCAGGAGACTCCCTCAATTCCCAGATAAAACTGCAGTGAGAACAGCAGCACTCCAAAGAAAACAGCCCATGCCGAACCTTCACAATCTTCTACTACGCTAACGCTGCCGTAAACTTCTCAACCACTGCACAGTTCAATAAACTGGATTTTTTAAAAACCCAAGTCACAGCAGCCGAGGGTTCCTCCCTACCCTAATCTCTCATTAGGAAAATGAACACGCTGTATAAATCTGATGAAACTATTTGCAAGAACAAGCCACTAGAGAGGTGAAAACATCAGGCTGGAGTAGTCAGGAATCAAGTTTCTTTGTTGAGGAAGAGTTTTGAATGTTATCTCTAAGTCAGGTGCTGAGTGACTCCTTGATTAAGTGGCACTTAACATTCAGTAAGTTTAATGTTCCAGCAAGGACAGCAGGCCAGTACCTGCGCTGGGAGTGGGGGAAGGAGAAAATGGCAGCTGATGCAGTAAAGTAAACCAAGTCAGCTATTCTTTTGTCAGTGAAAGACAGACATGTTTAAGGGGAAAGAAACGTGGATTAACTAAATCTCGTACTCATACTTCATCGAAAACGTAATGCTGCTTTAATTTGTCTGGTTTGGCAAAGCTACAGAGGGAAGGTGAATTTTCTCGACCACAGATATTTTTGATTTTTTTGTGACCAATTCTGCATAGTATGAAAGTGACACTCTAATTAGGTCCAGAATTTGTCAGATTCACCCTACCTAAATAAAAATCCATAACGTTGGCTACCATGGGCCTCTGACACGTTGGAAGTCAGCAATGAAGCTCAGCTGGCACTACGGCCCCCCAGACCCAACACACAGGTTCTTCAAGGAAAATACAGAAAATAGAAAGTTAGGTAGGTAAATATGTATTTAACACAACAACTTACGAACTAAATAAAAATAGAGACATTTCTACCTCGGATTTCAGTAAGGAAAAACCACTTCAATCTTTAAAAAAACAAGAGGTTTATTAAGCAGCAGAGCCGGGTGCAGCCAGAGCCCGTGACTCATCCTCCCTTCCCCACTTTCTAATTAGCCCTGAGAGTCAGCATCAATTTGGTGGTTGTTTTTTTGTTTTTGTTTTTAACCACACAAAAACCATCTTGGAGGTTGAAAAATGGACTCCTAAGTTGTTTACTGATGGGAGTTTTAGAAGCGAGCTGGCACTAGCTGTAGGACATTCCAGCTTCCCCGTTAGCTGGACATGCGAACTGCTTGTGCTGGTCCTCCCCCCTCCCCTGGAGAGGCTGCATGCGGCACGGCACGATCACATAGAATAAATACAGGAAAAGGGGGAAAAAAGCCCTCTGCTCTTGGCAAGGGGAAGGCGTTCCACAAGAACTGCTACAGGGTCAAAAGTTTACCGTGGTTTCAATTTCACCTTTTCGCAACCAATGAGAGCGCGGCGGCTCCAGACAGAACCGCGGGCGGCAGCGCGGCCCTTAACTCCTTACGGCCCGGCCCGGCTCGCAGCGGCACCCCCGGGGGCAGAAAGGGTCCCCTCCTCCCTGCCCCTGCGAGCAACGGACACGGCAGAGCCCCCAGCAGCCTCCCGAGAGTTGAGCGTTTCTTTTAGCCTGGAAATAAGAGGGCCCGGGAGCTGTGCGGCAGCAGCACGCCAGCGAGTCAGAAGTTAAGGGCTGCAGAAGTGGGTCCTCTTACCCCCAGTTAGTTGAAAACCAGGTCAGTAATCGAAGGGGTAGGGCTGATACGAGGCAGTATCAAAGCAGCACTGAACTATGAAGCTGTAAGTGACAGCAGCAAGATTGTGCTGGCAAACAGGAAAGACTGACCTTGCGAAAGGGGAGGGAGGGAGAACACCAGCACAGAATTGTCGGAAAGGATTCCGAGTGCACAGCCCAGAGCTGCAGTGATTTACTTTGCTTCTTATCAAACAATAAATCGGCATTGCCATGGCATAAGGCTGGGCAGCCCAAAGAGCACTGCTGCCCACTGTCCAGTCCCCACAGTACCATTAATATTCTGCTTCAAGATGTTCACTTCAAGTCATCCTCCAGCTACTCCAAGAAGGATGGACATGGAAGTTGTGGCTCTTGGGTACAAAAATCATCAGCTCTTCAGTCTTGCCCAGGAAAACAGGCAATACCCAGCCACAGAAGTAGAAAAAGGTCTGGACACGAGACAGTTGTAATAGATTGTCTTGCTTTGGCACAGAAAAAGAAGCAGCATCTTGGTCTCCACTCATTTTAAGATTACAGAACTAGAGGAAGAACACAAAACAGGCTTCTTGTTCTACTGTACATCTCTGTTCTGTATCAATGGCTCCAGGTTCTGTCGTCTCCTAACCACTAGGTCTGCTTTAAAATTTTAATGGAGAGAATTATGACACAAGGTTTCCAGAGTCAAAATACCATCATTAGCACTGTAGTTTTATCTTAGGGGCTACTGACTCAGTGAATCAGTCCATTGTGGGGTATGCCAAAATCTGTGCTGGGACCAGTTTTATTCTCTGGGAGATTAATGAAAATGCTGACAACAGCAAATACTTAATGACACAATGGTTGTGTTTTGGCATGCACTTGATCTTGGAAAGTCAGTGTCAACTACATTTAAGCACAGAGAGCAACAGATTTATCACCTCTTCATTGGCCTCGAAGACTACAAGAAAAGAGGACTAAAGCACTTGTAAGTGAAGATGTGGATGAAGGTCGGCTTGGTGCCATAACAGATAACACAATATGAGGCAGCATGAAGTGTATAAAGCATGCAGTTAAACAAACTCAATAGCAAAGTAACCCTAAAAGTATGTTTAACACAGCAGAAAGAGGTAGGGTTACACAGAGATCTTTAAGTGAATAATTAGCAACTCTCACTTGATACCAAGTAGAATGGCAAGTCATTGCATACATTTGCAAGGTAAACAACATGGCATTAAACCATTCTCAAATGGGCAGTAGTCAAGTCAAGAAACCTTTGAGAACATGTATAGTAGCATACTCAGATCTCCCAAAACACTGCAGAAAGAATGACAAGAGACTGAATGTAATTGTGAAGGGGTAAAATGAATAAACATGCCATTAACATGCAGAAGAGGTTTGTGTTGAAGATGCCAGTTAAAGTAGAACTCTGTTTTCCAAACCCTGAAACCAACCAGATTATAGATTGTTCAAGATAATGCACATGACAACCTAAGGGAAAAACACACATTAGTCAGCTGGCACCTATTACTAATTCACCAGAAAGATACCATTTGAAAACTGGTAAATTATGTTACCCCAGAACCTTAAAGGCTTTCACAGCACTTTGTAATGATGAAAGATATTCTGGTCTCAGGCCTCTGTATAGGTCTCCAGAAAGGATAAACACAGATATTCTTACAAACAGCTATGCCAGCTGAATATACTGCCAACACTCATCTTTTCTTAGCTTTATTCACATAATAGTTTTGGGCAAGAAGATAATCATGCACGACTCTTAAAGCCTGCTTCAGGAATAGTCTACCACTCAATTTAAGAGCAGCCAGTTAAAAAGAATTTCCAGCTGGTGGGCAAGGTCAAACAGCGATTTCTTGAACAGGAACAGGTACATTTCTTTCTCAATCTATGCAAATAGGCATAGCAGCTCAGTACAGCTACTATGAGGTTAAGTTTAATGCCTTGAGAGCTGCTAACAAAAGATTCTGTAAGTGATTAAAATACATCAAGTCAGAAAGTTAAAGACATCATGGAATCTTATCTGATTGAGATCATGCCCTACTACCAAACTTTTCTACTCTTATTTAAAAAATGGTAAGACACCAGTGAAAATGCTATCAAATAACACTGGATTTTCATAGTTTAGCTAGGCTGAAATGCAGTTTTGCCAATAGTAATTTAAGACTTAATTACATATATAAAAAGCTACTTTCCTGTCAGTAAAAAAGAACAGTTTGTTTTTGTTGCTTTACCTTCTCTAAAGACCATGTCATTTTAGAGAAATTATTTTAAATTGAGATATCATAAATAAATTCCCTTTTTATAAGATGGCCTCATTTTAAAAGAAAATGGATGCTATAAAATTTTACATCAAGTCAGCATGTTACCAAGAAGCTTTTCTGTGTGTTCTGAATTTGATTAATACAAGCCAAGGTCACTTCCTGAAAGATGCCTACCACTGCAGCTGCAAGCAAACTCTGAGCTCAAAAGCTGGGGGATGGGAAGACGACACTAGCAAATTCTAGCAGTGTCGCCAAAAATACACTAATTGCAAAACTTGAGCAATATTTAGAAGTGTTTACTAGATCACCACATAAGTAACCTATTAACTAAAGTGTGAGCCTGTATAATCATGTTTTCAAACAAAAAAAATTCACAATGATGAATGATGCACCGACACATCTGCAAAAAATGAATAATTCTGAGGACCCTTTACTAAACTTTATGCAATTCGGTTGAAAAATGTACTTTATTTTTTTTTACTATGTGTGTTTTATTATGCAGCTCATGAAGCTAGTAAGAGACTGCCCTTGAATTAACAGCATGTCTCGGTCCTCCTGAGACTGTGAGGCTCCACCCAATCTACACTGTGTCCTATTCTGAATCCATTTAGGAAAAACATATTTCAGTAAAGCATGCAAGCTCTTTTCAGGAGTCTACAGCATGCATCTTCCCAGTTTCTCAAGACTGTACCTATTGTTTACAAAACCAGTTAGAAATTAGCTGTGTTCACCTGTAGTTTTGAAGATATTTTAAAAACATGCCACATTTGCATTATGCATGAGGTCTAACAGATGTAGTTTCTTCCATTCCCAAGCACAGTTAAAGCTTACAGATTATGAAAATAAGACCCATACCAAACAAAAGAATATATTTTTTTTACTTTTTGGGTGTACANGGTGGGCGGGAAACACGGACCAGAATGCTGAAAAACCTTTAAAACCACAAGGGCATCTGTTAGTCTAAGAAAGGGGCCCCAGTGGCTTTATTTATGAACACACACACACACTCAATTTAATATACTTCATCTTTAAAACAGTCTTGATATACTCAACATTGCAACTAAAGTTTTATTTCAGGCTAAAATTAGGAGGAACTACTGAATGAAAGTTAATTTTGACAAACTAGTGCACTAAAAAGAAAAGAACATTGCTGGTTTCGGGTGGGTGTCTTTGCCTGAAATAGAAAAATACACTAAAGCTTATTATTACCTATGCAGGCACAGCTACAGCTGTGGTTAAGGATGCCTAACATTTTCCATCACAGAAGGCTGTTCTAATTCTTTAATGACTGTCTCTCACACACCCCTCAGAACTACTTTTGGTGGAGGACTTGCATAAAATGGATTCAGACATTTAAAAACAGAGTGGAGAATTCAGTTGAACAAAATATAAGCTTTTATTCAGTCCAAGAAGTTAAAGCCTTAGAAGAGAAACTGATCAAATCTCTGAACAAGCTAAACTTCATCTTGCTGCTCCAGTGAAGATACCTGTACAGACGGTAAGTGCCTTTAAAGTCTCTGAACATGCTCAGTTCTGTTCTAAACCACTTGCCAAGACCCTCAAGTATTTTATCTAACCAAGTAAGCCTTGCCACTGCACAACTCCTCTGTGCTGACAGGATAGAACATGCTTTATCACTGTATTACAAAGACCAAGAGCAGCTTCTCTATAAACCTGCCAGCTCTGAAGCAGTCAAAGTGCCTGACAGCCCAGTAGCTAGTGAACAGGGACATTTTTCTAGGTTATACTGCCCCACCCATACACAGCACCCACAAAACATGTGGGAGCAGTAGGATTAAGGGCTAAGCAAAGGCCACCCTTCCCTTCCCCTAGATCAAACCATAGATGGGGGTCTCGGTCAGTGTTCCTCCAATAGAAAGCATGCTCAGTCCAGTAAGCTAAGTGGTGTCAATCTGCTCTGTGGGATTCCAGATGACAACCTTGCTGGCAAACAGCAGAAATTTCCATATGGCACATTACACTATTTTTCCATATGCTTTTTAAATGTATACAAAAAGTTAGACTGAAAATACTAAGGTTGTGAGGTCATTCAAAAAACTTAAAAATAGTATTTTCAGCTCCAACTCTCCACACCTCTTCCTTTAACCCTCGTTGCACATTGCTGTGTAACTGCTTATTAGACTATGTGGGACTGGCACCCATCAGTTCATAGAAAAGATTACTACAGACTTACTTATGCCTGCTGTATCACCTCCAAAGTGCATTACTCTTTCCACAACCACGTTCACTTTACTATACAGTGATAGGTAATGGAGAATACAGTCTCATAAATGGAGAGCTGAAGTCTCTGAAGACCTGTATCCTAACTCGGCCATTGCCCAGCACGGGTATGTAGGGAGTTTCAGTGACATTCAAATTAGGACACAGGGGTTTTTTTCCTACAAAGAGCAAACAACACTGATACATACTGCCTTGATTATGACAGATTGCAACTTCCGATTAAGAATGTTCACTTAGAGCAGACTTTAAACTGGCATTTAAATCACTGATTAAACTGGTGGAAATATTTACACCTATCAATAAGGAGAGGCACATGAACGGGAAAGAAGTATAGTCCATAAATCACGTTGACTTGCCTTAGGCACATTTTGCTAGTCAGCAGATGCAGTACTTAGACATTTATTCATGTGTTTGCACAAGAACTAAGCTACAGAATTAATGACAGTAAATATATTATTTTACACTGTAAAACAACTCATTCTAATCAAGACTCTGGATACCTTACCATTTTAAAAATGTAGGTTCACATTCTGAAAATGTGTTTGCATGCTATGGGGAGAGGGCAGGGGGAAAGACAGCTCTCAGCCATCCATTAGGGGCTTCCATATTGCATATGCACAAACTGGCTTCAATGGGAGTTAAATGCCCAGTGTTGGAGTGCTTTTGAGAATTCTACTTGGTATCTCTTCTCATCAGGTTACTGAAACAAATTATTAATTTTTTTAATTTATTGAAAAACATATCTGCTTTACTTTTACAATTCTGATCTTCTTATCCTCCAATTCTAATAATAATAATAAAATGCCTGTTAATTAAGTTTCCTGAGTTTTTGGCATAGTGAGACTCAAATTTGAGAGTACAAGATCAGAGGCTAAAACCAAAGGAAATTATTGAAGAAAAGGAATAAAAATAGTTTACATTTTCCATGCATAGTATCAGTGCTTATGTATAATTTACTTCGTTGTAAGGAATAAATACAGCAACTTAATACTAAGATGACATTTCTAAAACAGAATTTGACCTTGAAGTATGGAAGTGTTCCTAGCTCAATGCTGTAATTAAAATCTGATTAAGTTTGAGTATACACAGGTACACTTACTATGGCTACAAGAGGTGTTCATTTAGTTCAACACAAATGCTTACCATTCAAAACTTGAAGTGAGTTTTCTATCTATAGTATACCAATAAATCTGAGCATTTATTAAATATCCCCTTTCTTCTTTTCATATACCTTACTATATTTCATATCCGTAGTGATCAAAGCTTAGCAGAGTACCTTCAGCTAAACTGCAAAATAAAGGCAGAATAGAGTCACTCCCAAATTCGATTAATTCTCCACTGTACAGTCAGGTTATCTTGTTATATTTCAAATGCTGCCCATCCGCTGTGTACCAATGGTTATAACACAGAGCATCTGCTAAATTTACTGCACAAAACTGAAAGCTGTAACGTTATTTTGCATGTCACTAGTAGACTCAAATCTTATATTTCAGGGGTCAATTATTTAAAAATTAAGCTAAAATGGAGGAGGAAAAAACCCTAAAGGTTGATGTCTCTGTTCAATGCTATATGAAACAGAAAAATAGCACCTAGAGAGATATTATACTTGGGAGGGTCACAGAGTCTTCCTCAAGGCCTACAACAAAAAGGCAAGAGGCAAGCTTTATTACCTGCAACAAGTTAAATTTCAGTTTTCAAATAGTAGTTGAACACAGGCAGCAGTTCCAGACAGCCTATGGAATCTCTATCCTAAGATACCTTCAAAACTTGACTGCACAAAACCTTGTTCAACCCCCTCTAACTTTTTTCAGTGTTTGGATTGATGATAGCATCATTTCTCTAGGATTTTCAGTAAAACATTTGTCATCAGAGAATTATGTACTGCAGCCCAATGATCAATGTGTACCATTATAACAATGGGCTGTGAAGACTAGTACTGTGCAACTGATCCTTCTTTCTCTTAATTTTAAGATGTATTACCATATTCTTTTTGGTACTGATTTAAGCAGGTATGTTTCACTGATCTCACGTACTCTTTACATTTTGCATACATCCAGTAATATTCCCATCCTTACTGGACACCAAGTGTGTATTCCTGACCACAACAGTAATTCCTACCTCAAGGACTTTTCTTTTTTTTTTCCATTTATGAGAAAAAGCAGGAGAAGGCTCTCAGTGTCATCTGGATTTTTTTTTTTGTCCAAACTTTTCTATTCCTTACAAAGAACTTCCATTGTATAAAAAAATGTATGCTTCTAGTTTTTCTGATTTTCTATTAAAGAAGCAACACCTTCACCTTTGTTAAAAAGATTCTTCAACAAATCTCACGCTAAGCTCCCTAAGATTCCTGTAGCAGGCAGAAAAATCAGTTTTGCTCATGAAAGTTTTTATACAAATGGCACTTCTCAAAAACTGATGTTTATCTGCATAACTCTCAAAATGACAGTACCATCATTAGCATAGAAATTCCAAGTAATTTTCGGAAGATTTGCAGCCACTCTGGAAGTTAGTACAAGAGATCAGTTACTGCCAAAAACAGAAGAAGGGTTCACATCCTTCCCCTTCAAGTGCCAAAAACATTCGTAATGTTTTGTTTCAGATCTAGTTGCTTCCTTATTTGTAGATAAATGGCTAAGTAGTTGTGTAGTTTCACAACATTAGGAAGCAATTTTATGTATTTTTATATAGTGCACGGGAGGAGACGCCAGGATAGAGCTGTTGAATTTTTTATTATTATTACTTTTTCTTAAGTGCACTGTATCTTTAGTTCTCATACAAGTAGACTGACTGAATTGTATCTTAAATTCAATAAAACCGTGAGCTGGGGAAGAACTGTTTGAGCACTTGTCTGCCAATGAAGCATCCAAGATACATCCACCATGATTTAAAAAACTTGTGTTCTCTTTTACCAGACCTTCAAGTCATTCTGTGGTTTAATTCAAAGTTTAACTTGATGCTAAGCTTTAAGGTTAACATTCAGCCACACATCTACCCTGGGAGGTTTTTATATTAGCATCTGTTAAGCATATCAAACATATCAACTAACTGATTAGCACCAATCATGCGTTTATGTCATACAACTGGAGTATATCAGCTATACAGCATAGTTGATCCAAGGTGCTTTCTTGTCAGTAAACACCACACTGCATTTGTCCCATGAAGTGACCTTCTATTTCAGTACATCACGCTTAGATGGAACTCTTATAAGAAAGGGAAACTATGTTTGGGTACACCGCAGTCAGAACCTTATATTCTTGGGCCCTGTCAAAATTATTATGAGAAAATTTACTCATCTCCAGGCATGGCATAGCTTTAATATTTTCTTTTCAAAGCCTGATAAGCATTTTTAGTGTACCTAACAGTCCATTAAAAGTTCAGAAAGCTACAAAACCTTACCTACACTTCAGCTTTCACCAGTAAGCAGCTTACATTGTTTGATTCTCATATAGATGAAGCCTATAAATAACAGCATACATACAATAACAGGATAAACACAGCATACCATGGGGGGGGAACACAAGAAAAGAGCATACAAAACTGAAGTCTGATGTCATTAATTCTGTCTTACAGAATAAAAATGCTGTGATTTAGGGTTTTTTCATTGCAAGAATATTTATGACAGACACTATGCTTAGACAAGTGTCTTCATCCAGTCAAGAGCAAGTTGTTTATCTCTTTTCTCCACCACATATTTACCTCGGTGTGTCATCTGTCTACAAATCATTGCCCAGGAATGGTAATATTTTAATGAGCACAGCTATCTGAAACAAAATAAATTCTTTTCTGTGCTTTAAAGAGACCATTCTCCAAAGGTTTTCCTTGCACTGTCTCCTTTGTATTTCTCAATTTCGCTTTAACCTTACCTTATTCTAACCAAGTCAGCTCACTTGAATTTTATTTCAGGGCACCTGCTAAACTGCAGAGTGAAGAGGTTCATCTTACCACAACAGATTATTCTGAAAAAGCTGCTTCTTCCTTTCTTGAAACCAAAATCCCACTGAATGGAACATCTAGAAAAATTACCAGTTTCACTACTCTCCAGCAACAGGTATAGAGATTGACTCATTAATCTGTTTGAGTACGGAAGGTTAAACTGGTTACCCCAGAAATTATGACAAAAAACCCAAATATGTGAAACTCCAAACCCACCAGTAATTAACGTCCTATCCA
The DNA here is from genome assembly GCA_013398125.1 of Aegotheles bennettii. NCBI lineage: Eukaryota > Metazoa > Chordata > Aves > Caprimulgiformes > Aegothelidae > Aegotheles > Aegotheles bennettii. The sequence goes on along the minus strand of VZRW01007582.1, from coordinate 1,209,113 downwards.
CTCTGGGCCCAAAACAGCTTTAGGTAAGAAATCCCATTTAATCACCAAAGCATTGATATCATCAGTTACTTCAGAAAGGAGAACTCTAGTTAATCAGTGACAGAGAGAATTAAAAACTAAAGGCAGATATATATACTCCATCCCACAACATAAGAGCAACATCCTTTAATGACCCAAGTCTCCCCCAAAAGCCTATTAGCATTAGATACTACTATCCATAGCAAGGCCAAGTCATACCATGCATTTCCTCGAGTTTAAGGGAGGGGAAGGAGAGCAAACTATACATCGTATTAATATAGAACATAAAAAGACCTTTGTTTTTCTAAGGGAATTGAAATTATTTTCTCCCTTTTCCTAAGCCCTAATGTTTTCCCTGGATCAGTTCTCACAAATCAAAGCAGTCCTGGACAATTAAGCCAAACAGAAGACTTACCTAGCACAGTGTTCTCTCTCCAACAGAAGCCAGTAGGAATGCCTAGAAAGAAAAAGGTAAGCATGTGAATGCTTCAGCATACTCTCAAACTTCACAATCTACAGCTCAGGAATTTCCTGGTTCAAAAGGACTAAGTTTCCCAGCAGCTGGATTTCTTTTCTATATAAGTTTCTTTTTGAACCGATGAAAATTAATACAGCTAAAATATTCTGTGGCAGTCAGTTCTGAAGTTAAGCTCTGCACTATGCGAAAGTATCAGTTTCTTATTTTTAACTCTGCCATCCGATAATAAGGAGGAGGAGAATAAATGAAATGACTGAAGAGGAAAACACTTTCTTCCTGTTAATTTTCCATGACACTTGTGGTTATTTTGTATAGATCAGTCTTGCACTCTCAAGCCAAAAAAAAAAAAAAAAAAGAAAGAAAGGATGGCAGAGAAGCACTGACAAATTGTTTCTCATTAAAAAATTTTAGCTTTGATCTTTTTAAAAAAAAACAAACCAAAAAAACAGAGGAAGATAAAGTCCACTATACTCTCTTTGATATGGCATAGACCATAATTACTTATATTTAAGAGGAAGGCATAACATGACTGTATAATGACAGTATTTTCCATTTTGTGTTCTTTTTCTTCACTGACAACTCCCAATGCTCAGTATTTTGAACACTACTTAGCACTGATCTTTTTGACAGAATAATTCATTCAGATTTTTCTTCTTTTTTTCCCTCTGAGTGGAAGAAAATTGGGCAAAAATCTACTGGTTATAGCAGGTTTGCTTCTCCCTGAAGTACATCACTAGGCATAAAGACGAAAGCATCACTCAGAGTAAGGACAAGTTTCCTAAATCAAGTGGTAAGGATACATACAGTCACTCACCCAGAAGAGGCAGTTCCCTTAAATCTCCAGTTTCTTCCTCAATGACCACCCTGATAGGGACTGTAATAATTACCAGTAGGTACCAAATCTACAGTCTTAGAGGACAAGAATAAAAGACCAGAGGTAAGCGATCCACTATTAGGACCTACTCCCAGATCAAGAACTATTAGAGACAGGTGCTTTCCTTAAGAGTTTACAAAATCTTCATGCAGTAAGCTTTGCAGAATTGTTTTAGTCAAGATCAGTCTTATTTCTATAAAGTTACTAGCAAACTTATCAGTTAAGTCAATAAATGAATTTACAATAAGAAGAATAAAGAAAGACAGATATAAAACCAATCTCAAAGAACACTGGAAACTTCTGTAAGGATGTAGTAACACACTTCATGTAGTGAATATCTGATCTGCTACACTAGCATTATTCAAAGCCCAAGTAAACAAAGCAAGTTTGTTTTAAGCTTTGACAATAAACATATTTCAGTTGTCTTATATCTTCAACAATACATTTTGTCTTTAGGAAAAAAAGTCTTAGTAAGTCTAAGAAATCCCATCCCCAAGCTTGAACTTCGCATCAAATTTGTAAAGTAACATTTAGATAAGATATCCAAAATGTAAACAAAGCAATGACAGCAGCTTTATTTCACAATACACAGTTTATTTCAATACTTTTAATCAGTGAGAAACCAACTAAACAATACACAATTCACAATACAATCCTTATAAAAGCTGGAAAAGATATTAAGGTTCATGTCAAGTTCAATGTGCTCTATTTTTAACTTTAGTCAAGTCCCTCCTCATTAGCAGTAACTTAATAGTTGAGAAAGGATTAGGAGCAGCTAGATGGTTTGATATAAAAATTTATTTATGAATTTAAAACCTAAATTTCTAGTCCAACAAATAATTCAGTTAAAGTTGCTTAGATGTAGCCAACTAATGTAATCTCCCATTGTCACAGTATACCAAATTAAGGCTTACTGATTGCTTTAGAAAGTAGTAATTGTTTGCTATTTTTTCCATAATCATTGTGTGCTTCATAAGCATAAGTTTCATTCCAAAATTTGAAAAAAAAAAAGCCAAACAAAACCAAAATAAACAAAAAACCCCCAAGATATTCTGTGCTCCCCCTCTGCTCTAGCCTACAAAGAAATGTCATCCTCACATCCATATACTTTGACACTAATGGAACATTCCTTTAGCATACCTTTTTAATCCTGCAGTTTAGGACACTTGTGTAAGATCTGCTGAAAATACTTAAATACTTTTTAAAGCATTTCACAAGATCAAACCAACCCAAACAATCTCACAATTGATTTACTAGAAAAAAGGAGAGTTTACATAATAGTGAACTGAGAGACAACGCATTTGAAAACAAGCCCAATACCTCTGCATTTCAAGGATGCTAACAAATAGGGAAGACGCATGAGCATCTGCTTGTCTTTAAGAGATAAGATAACAAACTGGTTTTGAGCGCTCCTGTATGTGTGAGCACCCATGTCACATGATAGATAGCCTTGTTTGGAGGCCAAAACTCTTTCAAGAAGTCTAGGGCGTAAGAACTACCTGTTTTTCCTAGAGATAGTGTTAGCACTAGAAGACACCATACAGAATCACAGAATTACAGAATTCTAGGGTTGGAAGGGACCTCGAAGGATCATCCAGTCCAACCCCCCTGCCAGAGCAGGGTCACCTACAGTACATCACACAGGAACGCATCCAGGCGGGTTTTGAATGTCTCCAGTGAAGGAGACTCCACAACCTCTCTGGGCAGCCTGTTCCAATGACACATTCATACACACATGGCAGATACCAAAGTGTTTCAGATGACTGCTAGCAAAACAGTGAATTAGTGGCCATCTCCATATTATTTTACTGCATATAAGCAGTAGCTTACTTTCTCCAAGAGGATTAAAGTAACTTCTGCCAATTCTGACATCAGTAACTTCTGCTCTGTCATGGTAAATTGTTACTAATACTGAACTTAACATTTCCAAGAGGACAATAATATCTTTGTAGCTAGAGCAATCGAAAAGTGTTGTGGTAAGCTTTTGCTCTAGACAGATTAGTCACATCTGGATATATGGCAGCAAAACCAAGACAAACAAATTATCCCAAATGGAAAACTATCCCAAATGGAAAACAACCAAAACATCTTAATTCTAGGAGCTGTATTCTCTGCTTATCTAAAATTATTAAAGCACTTAAGTATTCTTTGTTTTATCTGACTCTTGATCTGCACTTTGTCCTTCTGTTTCTCTAGCTTTTTGACAGATACAATCTAGAACTGCAAGCATTCAGTGCATAGAGTGAAGCAGACTCAAGATAATGCCGCATTCTAGCAGACTTTGTCAAGAAATGAGGAAAGAACAGCTCAGATAGCTGCCAGAGAAGAAAATTAAGTTTAGAAATGCTGGTAAAGAGCTTTACCTTAAGGTTGTTCCAGACTTGCTTCAAAAAAAGTCTCAATGGTATAATTTTTCTGGAAAACTAGTCCTTTTGGCCATGTCTACTTGGTGTATCCTCTCGTAAGAGTTAATGAAGTTTTAATATTAAAGCTGCTTCATCTGTTTTGCAAAACATGTTTACAATGCAGGGTGTTTCAAAAAGATGGACCCAATTTCAATTGAAGGTCCATTTCAAATAGGTCCATCTTTTTGAAATGCCTTGTATTGTTTTATGTAACAAATCTTAACACAAATTACTCTAGCTATCAACTAACTGATGGTAGCCAATCTTGTATTCAGGATTTAAACAGTTGCTTAATTGTGCTTCATGACTCCTCAGGTTCTTGAAAGTAATATTGAAATGCATGAAGACTCCCTATGCAAGTATACAGAGAAAAGCCAGAGCGGTTTCTGAAATCCCTGGTTCAGAGGCAAGGCCTTTAATTTAGCATGAATATGCTAAAAATGCTGCCTTAATATTCTAGGCAAGTTACAACAAGGCACTTTTCAGCTGTATTCTTTTGTGGTGTTTCATGGGTGGGGTTTTGTTTTTGGTTTAGACTAACCAGTAGCCCTAGCTGTATCCTTGTTTCAACTGATGTAGCTAAAGTCTCTCCAGGGCTGTTAGTTATTTTTTTCCACTGTTGATGCTATGAAGCCAGTGTAACTCTAGAAGATAAAAATTCCATTTCATACACAGTTTTTTTTCTTGGCAGGGTGGGGTTTTTTTTGTCATTTTTCACAATAACAATACATTAAAATATTTTCTAAATTAGTCAATTTGTGGTGAAGTTCCTTGCTAACTTTATTTGGGGAAGAAGAAAAGACTGGAAAGTTCACAAGTTTTTAATTATTCCAGAAAAAAACCAGATCTAGACCAGATTGGAATTACTAAATAGTGAGGCTCCAAAACAAAAGAAACTTTCAGGGGAGTGAGTAGGATAAAGTATAAGAAATTATACAACATTTTGTTCAAAATATTACATTAGAAAGCTGAAACAGCTTTGCTACTGGAAAGAAACAACACTTTTGAATTGTTTAAGTCAATTAGTGTATTTAAACTTGGGCCTATTTGGGCTATAGACAGTACATATACTTGGAATAAAACATTGCTACTAAGACATTAGCTCACCTACTTTTGTTAAAAGGTACCAGCTAGCTGCATCCTCAAGAGATTTGTAACAGCTGTGAAAGATCAGACTGTTTCTCTCATGAACACTTGGACAGTTCTTAGATAGTAATAATATACTGTGAAATCCCATGAAAAACACAGGTGCAAGGCTCACCCACAAGTTTAGCCTGTTCACTTTCAGAAAACCCTTGAGTGCATGTACAGTGAAATACAAGTCTGATTTTTCTGCTCTGCAATGGTTTCTTTTAACGAAATTTGCATGAATATGCCTTAGGTAGCTTTGAAGTTACCTTTTACCAGGAGTGTAGTCAAGATGTTGCATTCAGCAAGAATTTAGGCTACAACCCGGATAAATTTACCATTGAGCTCAGCACAGGCCCACAGACCAGTGCAACAAGATAGCCATCCTGTGGTGGTACAGCCAGGGGACTGCACTGACAGCTTTGGGGTGATAAGCCTGTACCTCAGGCTGCAAGCATGTCCCTAGTAGTTATTGATGCAGATACCATCCCTGTGGCTTAAATTATCTCTTGGTAAATACTTTCTATGTGCAATTTCTTAGTTGCCTGTGTTTTATTTTGTAGGCAAGGAGGTGCCTGTATATGCCTCTACTTCATATTATGTGGAAATGACTTGTGTATCATGCCCTGGAAACCTGTGTTCTGTGGCACAGGTGAAAACTGTTCTCTTGCTATGGCCTCACACTATAGCAATGAATACACTAGTATTTTCATGCTATAATGTGTGTTAAAATTTGAGCAGACTGCTTACTTTGAAGAAATAGATATAGACACTTAACATGAATGCCTCAAAGATCAATCTTAATAGGGTGGAGAGTTTTCTTAACTCACTTTTAGCATCAGTTGAATGCACACCTTTCTTCCACCTTCTTACTATGGTCTAGGCTTGTTTTACTGAGGGTAGAAGGACACTGGATTATTAACCTGATATCCTTAGCTCCTATGTTTTCATTCCCTCCTTAAATATATGCATATCCTGTTAATCTAGAAATAGAAGTACTGTGTGGTTTCTAGTAGTACTCCAAGGATGGAGTTCCTTGGGCTCTGTGGACAACTACTATTGAACCTACTTGTGCAAAAATTCCAACCAATTCCAACTCTTAAAGTTGGACAAGACAAAGGCAAGACTTAAGTCTTGGTTCTATTTAAATAGACATCTCCAAGTCCAGTTCTAGAGAATGGCACCAAATCTACATCATGCTATGGATGACGACTCCTGGCCCACAGTTCCAGAGATGGTAACATGAATTATTCTGGGGACAGCTCTGTATTTCTTAGTACGAGATAAAAAACACACTTGGGAAATAACAATATTCCCCAAATCTACAAACTACTCAGAAGTTAAAAAACAACAGGTGTGTGTGTGGGAGACCAGCTAATACATGTTTTTGAGAGGAAGCTAGAACAACTCCCTCTTTTTAGCCCAAGAAGCAAAAGGAGGGATTAGATTGCTGTCTGAATACATTAAGTTCTCAAAACAAATGCTTACCACTTTTTGAAAGAGGTTTGAGATGTAGTCAGCCATAATATCAATTGCTGAACCTAATGTCTGCTTCTATTGCTCTCATACTACTATTTTAGTCCATGAAATATGGCAAGAGGAAAGAAGACAAGTAAGTTGAAACCCAAAAAGGAAAACCAATCAAACAAAAAGCCACATGGTAGCTTTTTACTAGTCAGGTAGCTATCCAAACCAAGGAAACAGCGCTTTGTCATTCTAGTCAAGTTTTAGTCTAGTGGATTCAATTTTATGCATGTAGTATACTAGAATTGCTTGTAACCTTAGACATAAGATCAACTTCATGAACAACCCCTTCTTTAGCCTTACCTCTGAATCACTATGCATTAGACTGAAAATGCTGCTAAGTACATTTAACATTCTCTAACTACATCCACAAGGATTTAAATGCAAGAACACATCTGGATGTCTCATAAAAGAAACCCTTAAGTATATGAAGAATAACAAGAATTCTCAACTCAGCATAAGTTTTCCCCATCTTGTCTTCAGTTTTCACCAGTGTAGGCAGTCATTTTTGCATCAAACTTCAGGCTTGATCATCAATTTCTACAAGTTCTTCAGCTTCTACAGGTTCTATTTTTTGTTTTGCTTTTAAATAAGATAATTTTCATGCCATTGATACTAGATTACTTATGATTTACATTTCAAGTAAAATCCGTCCCTTGATGATTCTAAAAGTCTTCAAATATCTGACAGATGAATGTACAGAATAATTAAAGAGAATCTCCTTTCCCTCAATCCCAAAATAAAATCCTGTTTTGCATCCCTATTGTTGCTTTCTCAAAGCAGAATGATCATTTCCTGAATTGTTTGGTGTAGATATTTTGCTTAAGCAGCAAGCACTCCAGGCTACAAGTGATGAGTGACCTTGAGATAGCTCTTAGAAGGCAGTTGCCATAGTAACACCACCACAAATGTGGTACATCCTCAGCTGACACCACCAATCTGGTGCAACAGATCCATAATAAGTACATCTCCTGTGTTAGTGTCTCAATATTTAAGGAGGAAGTTACTAGATTATTTTTTTATATATAATTATTTCAAAAACCTCTTCTGCTGTGGTAGACACTGAATACTCTGTATGAATACAAGTGACTAAGGCTATACAAGTCCACATAGTGCAAGAGTTAAATAAAGTACCCCAAAATAATGCACTACTGATAGTTAAAGATAACTCCATGTGTTAACCCAATGAGCAGTCGTTGGTCCAGGAAATCAGTCTACTGAAAAAATCTTGCAATAGCACATAACTAAAAAAGTTGGTTGTCTTTTCTCAGCTCCTCTAATACAAATAAAGCTTATGGAGCCCTGCTGAGGCAAGCTTCATGCAAAGTGTGGGCATAATGGATTATTTTTGTGTGCCAGAATTTTCTCAGTCTCACCTGTGCAACCTCATCACCTTGAATAAACTTTCAAATCGACTTGGCACTAAGGAATAGTGCTGGCCCAAAGAGCTCTATACAGCATACTACTAGTTCTTGTAAACTCTGGAAGAGGAAGGAAAAGGTGAATCATCACTGAAATGTCAATAAAAATGAAACATCTAGAATTTAAGAGTGCTAGTTAACAGAAACGTTCAGTAGAACTATTTCTGTTTAAAGGCAAAGGATTAATGAACAGATTAAGACAGTTCATTGTAACAACCTCACAATCAAAGATTAAAGTTTACTTTAAAACTAAACTGCAGTTTAAAAACCCATCTTCTTAAACTCAAACCAGCATAAAAGGCAAATCAGATAAGCTTCATAGTTTGTTGATGTTCAAGAGAACCTATTATAGGTAAAATATTTGTGTATTCTAATAAAAAACAACAGTTAGGACTGCTCTGCCTCTGAAAAAGTCAGCTAACTTCATGGGCTTGCCCTTATCATAAAGGAAAACAATTGTTGAACCTCCATAGCAGTGGAATCTGTCTCAGCTAAGAGTCAATTCCAGTTAGAAGTGAAGTCATACACTTTAAAACAGGCTTTTTGACACTCCAATCTAAAGAGTATGGTCCGTAGTTAATTTAGTCAGTCAAGTACCTGGCTGAGGAGCTCCTGCATCCATAACTGTAACCTAGAAGTAGATAGAAAACAGGAAGAAATTTCCCAAACAGTACTAAGCAGACATTCAACGGTGCCCTAAATCCAAAAAAACCCCAATTATTTTGGCAACTGTGTGTTATAGTGCAATTACCAATCAAAAGTGTTCAGCTGGGTTGCTTTTGGAGGTCTGAAAACATTGCAAGCTTGGCTCAAAAAAGCATTATTTGAGATTCATGATCTTGTCAATTACTGTTAGGTGGCACTCTTCCCACTTTCATCACTTCTGTGAAGTTGCAGGTAAGATGGACATATTCTAAGTTGACCTGTCCCCTATCAATCTGTGTATAGGCATTGACAGATTCCTTTTGAACAAAGTGTTCATATAAATATTGAGTATGTTTCTATTCAGCAATAGCTTCCTACAGTAAACATACTTTTATCAGAGTACAATAATTTGTCTTCAGCTTTGCACATAGTTGTTTGTTTTGGCCTAGCTGTGCAGGTTAACTTTGGAAACTACCTAGACATGAAAGGCACTTTTGGTATAAAGACATAGCTGTACACAAAACTTGTTCTGCACCATCCTCCTCTCATCTTTTGTCTTTATCACCTTAAAAAAAAAACAAAACTCCAGACAAAAAAAAAAGTTTAACCTTGATTTTGTAGAAAAGAAAGTTAGAATTTAAGTGACACTACAGATTACAGTGATTTGATACCGATTACACCGATTCTATAAATGCTGCCAAGTACAGTCTTCTCTACAAGTTCATTTAGATGCAAGTATAACCAGCTATTAAAGATCTTTACTATTCTTAGTCCCTAACCTCAACCGAGAAACCATGAAGTCCCTTACCACCTATAAAGGACCACTAATTGCAACAGCATAGGAGAAACAAACAATAAAAAAGTTTTTCTTAAACAAAAACTAATATATTCTAATCCTACAGTCCTGTTAAAAATCCTTCAACCCTAGACCACATAGCATATGGGGTTGATGATCTTCTACCCCAAAACAGAATTATTGCAGTACTTACCCTGTTCAGTAGATTACTCTGCTCAGCAATATGTATATGTACTACACTAGTAACAAATACACATTAAACTTTTGCAAGTTTCTCAAGATCAGTTTTCAGAACAGCACTCAATATATCTATTTAATCCCTATTGAAATTAGTTTTCCCAAGCAGATAAAACAGGTACGGAACTACCAATAATAATACATAACTAGTAACTTCATCAACTCTTTCTAGTTACAGCCCAAGGGTAGACAAAGGGTGCTGAATTTCTCCTACACCCAGGTACCACTCACATCTCTCTTCTATAACATGTTTGTTTCAGGAAATGACTCTTACAAGAACTCCATCCAGTTTAAATTTTGATAAGACTGTGGCTGCTCTAGTCCCACCCCATCCATATCTTTGCACTAGTACTGGTGTTTGTGCAACTAGGGGTAAGTTGACAGCCAAAAGCTGTCTGGGTGTTTTTGTTTGGTTTTGGGGTTCAGGATTTTTGCTGGCGAGAGGGATGGAATGGACAATTTGGATTTAAATCCGATTGCTGACTGCAAGAGCCTCAGTCCCATAGCAAGGGGAGGAGAGGTAACAGAAAGAAAGCACAAGAGCCCTGATTTGTCTTGAGCAGGAGTGGAAGTGTACCACACCACCTTGGAAAGACAGCATTCTATGGGAATGCACTTAAAGGGTTCTGGTTATATATTTTCAATTAATATTGGAAAGAAGTCAGTTTGTTGTGATGTTGCTTGCTTCTTGCACAATATGTCACCTTAGCTCGCACCCTAGCATTTAAGCAAAATAACTCCCTACCCACTATATAAAGGATTCTTTAGGCCCTAACCCAAAAGAGCACAAGTCAACAATAAATATCTATAGTGACAGAAAGACAAGGCACATTCGAAATACAGAGTCCTCTACATCCTGGAGAAAGGTCAGGGAGCCTTTTGGTAAACAAGAACTTAAACAGAAAAGAGCTTCAAGGAAGACAAATGAGGTTGAACCTGTAGATCCCTTCAGTTTGATTTTCACCAATGTATCTGACACTACAATAATTTAAAATCTATTTAATGCTTATTTATAAAAGTTCACTGTTTTACAAAAGATTATTATTAGAACGGGGTATGTTTCCCTAATATCTGTCTTCCTTTAGTATATCAAAGATACAACAATTAAGATCTCTAGTTTAGCAACATACAGTCCTTATTGGAAATGTTAGTCTAGAATTCCTATTGGAAGCAAGAAAAGATGGATTGTCACCTGGCATCTAGTAGTAGTAACAGTTAACACAAACTGTGAAACAAGAAATTGAAGGCAAGTTTAATATAATAAATAGTTGATATCCAGCACGGGAGTGGTTTATGCACGTTCTTACAAGTGAGAACTTTTTTTCTTGACAATTCATTTTCAGGCAGCATCTGCTCACCAAGTAGCTTGAAGTTTCAGTTAGAGCAAGGCTTCTAACTGAAATTCCAGCAATATAAGCATGCCTGCATGTTATTAAAGGAAATAGTGGAAAATTTCGCAGGCTGACATCCAGAATGTCTGCGGTTCCTATTCATATTTCTCTCTTCTTGCAAAGCAGTTATTAGACCATAACTTCAAATCTTTTTTTTTTTTTTTAGGTGAAGACTGGAAATTTCCACTACTTTAAAAGATTTTTAAAAATCTTTTCTCAAATGTACAGCTTAAACAACCTTACACTTCTGCCTAGATGGAATCTTTAGTTTAAGGAAAAGTTTCATTAATATAAAGCAGTGCTAAGATGGTTCTAGGGAAGGAAAAAAACTACTCATGTAACAAAAGCATTGCTTGGCCAATCTGAAATACTATCGTACTACATATTAATCTCTTGATAGAGGTCATTTGAGGTCCAGCTACAGACAGATGGGTCAGAGAAGACAAAGCAGTTCAGGATAAAGCTACCTTGCAGCTGTACATTTGAACAGAAAATACAGCAGATGACAATGCAAGCTATTCTGTCTCTATCAAGTGATGGCTCTCCTTGAATTTCCTCAAACCTCCACTCATTTTACATCTCACTAGATTCCACTTGTCATCCCTACTACCTTCTTATGATCTTTAACACAGCCAATACAAGTCAGGCAAGTTTGCTAGCACTGGTTCTACACCACAATTCTACAAGTCTTGTTTATGAGATTTTAACATGCATCACCAAAAGATTAGAAAAAAAACCACACAACACAGGTGTAATACTAAAGTCTTCAAAATCTACTCCAGCCAATGCAGATGTTTTCTTTTTTCATTTTTCTGTGCACTAATCAAAAGAACTGCCTTCCTCTTAAGACGGGATCAAATGGATGTTCTAGGTTAGAGGTTCTGGTTTTGTTCCATTTTAATCAAGAGTATAATTTGCAGATAAAGTACTCTTGGACTTGTTGCCCTTAGATCTATCTATGACTAGATAAATACTTTCAATACTGATTAAGAAGGGATTCTATCAATTACTGCCTAAAAATGTTATTTCCCATTCATAGATTTTTAATGGGAAACTAAAACTTTCAAATAAGGAAACAAGTTATTTACACATATAGTAGCAAAAAGCATGCAGAACAGAAGTTTCCCTTTTCCTGGGACTCACTAAGCTCCAGAGAATGTGATGAAAACAGAACTCAGCTATTTGATAAAACCAGCAACATTATGACATTAATAGTCTCCACAGGATGACCAGTGAGGTGTTAGAATTACAATCTGAGTCCACAGGGCAAAACGAGGGAAATGCTACCTTTGCTTTAGGTTTTAGTTCTTCAGACTTGTGCAGAAAGAACACAAAACAGTCCTTTTCATTGACTGTTCTGAACTATAGAAACTTTCCTCAAAATACTGGAGTAGAGAACACCTGTTTCAACTTTTTTTTTTTTAAAGTAAATTGCTTACATCTCTCTTCTGCTTAACCCTTCCATTAATAAGATACAGCAACAGAACGTTCATGTAAGAGTTAACCAGAAGCTGAATGATGTACTTTGAGCAAGTCAGTTCATAAGTGATTTTATAACCAAACTTTTCATGCTGAATCAGCACTGGATGTTGGATTGACTTCACACCATTATCTACATGTAAATGCCTTCAATATGTAAACGCCCATCAATATTTGGCCAAAAGGAACTAATAACAAAACATTAAACTGATAGAGTCTAGAAAGGTTTCTTTTTAGACCTAGAGCAATAACTTGGAAGTCTTTTAAAAAGAACAATAAGGCATTTAAAAGAAAAAAAGTGAACTATTGCTTATGCAAGTCAAGAGATCAGCTCATCTATAAACCAGAGATTTAGTCCTCACAAGATTTTTTAAGTTACACGTAACTCATTTGCATAGAAAGTAAATAGTAAAATCACACCCTTAGAGCTTCCCACTCATTTGCCAACATAGGGTAGAAACAGCTGCTTAGTCTTACTCTGCTACAACACTTTGTATCTTGTGCTCTAACTAGAGCTCAGTAACAGACCTGCTTAAGACTTAGAAAAACAAAAATTCAAAGGCTTTCAGATGAGCAAAATGGAAAAAAAGTACATAACCACTGTATGCTTCCATTGCTTAGTCATTCTTTGGCATCAGAAACACTTTAACTATTTTTCACACTTCTTCCCAAGATTCTTTCACATTTCTTCTCAAGATTCTGCTCTTGTTCTTTTAAGTCATTAATAAAAAGATGAGTCTCCAAAACAGTGCATAAGAAAACTACAACAGTAGTTTTGCAGTGGCTGATGCTAGTGAGCCAGCTTTGCGTTGTCCTTGTGAAACAAGTATATATATTTATATACTCACTTTGTGCCATTCAGAAGAGCATGGGATAAGAAACAGTCTGCTTGATTTCACCATGCAGCCCATTGCTAACAGATTTCAATATTGCACCATCTGGTAGACTGGGAACATTATCAGCAAGTTTAGTTAAAAAAAATATATATACACACACACTAATTCTCAAGTTTGTCACAACAGTTATAGAAGTTCAGGTTTCTAGAAAAACAAGAGTTTAAAACTTCCATATTAGTTTTAGAAGAATCAAGAATTGTAGAGGGGTTTGTTGGTTGTTTTTTAAAGTCTCCACCAACTCCACCTCAAGGGCTTGATGTCTCATGACTTTAATGTTGTAAAAGACTAGAAGGACAGCATAGTTTGTATTTTAATGTATTACCTGAAACCACTGAGCTAAAGTTATGATAAAGCCAGCATACTTAACATAAAGCTTTTATTGTGAAGAAAAGCCACTAATAATCACTTCTAAGTTTCCCATTAAGCATTATGACAGATCCTTTGTCTTAAAGCTCTTATCCTCCCTCTTCATTAGGTAAAAACAACAAGCATTTGATACTGTTTAATTTGTTTATAAAAGCATACTATCTATCTGGAATAGAGGTATTTTTCCTTTAAAGTTCAAAATTACCTCTTAATGAGCACAGCGAAGGAAGGACATACAGCACATCTATGGTCATATAAAGGTGATCTCCTTTTACCTCCAAGAAAACATTAATTTAATACAGCATCACATATCACAACTGTACCTGACTTGGTTCAGTAACAGGAAGATATATGCTTCCCTAGACAGCATGGTGACACCAAAGTCTTGTCTAGCTTTTGATCAACTACAAAGATAAATGGGTGTTCCAAGACACTTGGAAGGAGTGCAATATATGAATTAACAGTTTGCTACAGTTGCCGTGGGGAAAAAAGGTACTGCATTACAGCTCTGTTGCAGACATGACCCAAACAAACAGTGGCATTGAAAAGAAATGCTTAACATTACACGAACTGGGAAGTCTTCAAGAAAGTATTTGGCAATTGTTTTGAACACACATGTCGGTCTGCTTTATTCTACACTGGTACGTTGAAAGTGGCAGACAAACACCTAATCTGCCAGTTATTTTCTTCAGCAAAGACAACTGGCAAATAGTCTCTAGACTACAGATTTTGGCTTGCTTTTTCCTAGTCTGGGTGGTTTCCCAAAAATATTTTTTCTTCCCTTTCCTGCATTCAGTAACTGTGCTTCTGCATTTATTTCTAACTATAGTAAAACCAGGGTTGAAGAAGACATTAGAAAGGACTTCCCTTAGAAACCATTTAAGAACTAACTGTATTCATAGAAGGGAACACAGTCCATTCTTAATTCTTTGATATTTTTAGTGTCTTTCAAAAACATGTTTGTATGGAGTAATAATAAAATACTACAGAAAATTTCATTTTTACAACTTGTTTGCTGAGAGAAAGCTACTGGAATTACAAAAGATGGGGCATCTTATTCTATTCCACCTCACCTGAAAGTTAACAAGAAAAAACAACACATGTAGTCCTGTGGAGATTCCAGGCAAACAAAGCAAACCCCAAAGAGCAAGTTTAATCCATACATTAAATAGCCTTACAGTCTCTGAGACCAGGGTGATAAAAGGTACTTCTGCCTTTTCTTTCTTNGAAGTGTTAGGCTACAACTACCCAAGAGAAACATGTTATATTGATAGCATTTTTAGCTAAGCAACCTGTTTTGATGTTGCCATTGAAAAAGCAGACAACTCGTTTTCTCACTTCCATGCAACAAAGGAGGAAAGAAAAATCTTCATAACTCAGAAGTCACAAAGAATATTCCATGCAACTACACAGACAAACCTACCTTGAACACGTGCCTCTAGAATGCCTTCTGGGTATACCTGTGATACTAGATTATCTCATTCCATGGCTCTGACACATCTTGACATGCATGGAAGTGTGGAAACAGTAAAGGGTTCAGGCTTTGTGACAAAATGTCATACTCAGCCAAGGCTAATGCAGGTGCTAGTCATTATGGCTAGCAGGATAACAGATTGTTCTGCAGCCTCCCTCCTCTCCCTCCTCCCCCATTTTCAGGTGCACCTGATAAATCAGGACAAAACTGCTATGTAATTTAGTCACATGTGTAAAAACTTTGATGAAAAATTGCTTGCCCTGACCTAACGTTTACAACACTTTCTGGAGAACTTTTACTTTTTTTTTCTAGAACAATCTTGTCCATAAAATGCAGCTATGATAGTTTTAGACTTCGAGTCATGACACTACCCATGTTCATAATCTTCAAAAAAGAACTTAACTTGCTGGTAAGAAAGCCTTTAAAATAAAAATTTCCAATAGGGCAATGATCCATAATCTAAAAAAAGGATATTTGACAAACAGTTTAACTACACCTGACCTGAACAGGCTCACATTTAACAGTGAAGGTGACAAAGTGGGGAAGGGTGCAGAGGACATGACCAAAACCAAACCAAAGGGGAAAAAAAACCACAAAAACAACCCAAACAACAACAAAACCCACCACCACCACCCCCCAAAGTCAGTGAATACTTAAAAGGTAGGTAGATACCTGTAGAGCTGACTTTATCACCTCCACTCTTCTATTATATGGCAAAAGCAGTCACAACCTCAGAAGTGACTTACACCATATCCTAAGCTTAATATCAACAGTGACAAGCCTGACTTTCCAGGGTATAAGTAAAATAAGCAGTAAAACCAATGGTGCCCCCCTTGCCCTCTTCTCCCTCTCATTTAAATAGCATGCTGTCTTAAACAACTGCCTTTTCCTTACCTCTGTACAATGTCAGAAATGGTGCTGGCTCTAGACAACATAAAGGAAAAAGATGTGTACTTCTAAAAGCATAAGACCTCACCAACAGTAATTCTACACACTGCACATGAAAGACTAAAAATCCCTCATGAGATTGGAGGCAAGTTAATTTTGTTCCACTTCAAAGAAAACCATCTTATTGATAGCTATCAAGTAAAAATAAAAGTTTTATTAAAGTAATAGGGTCCACCTGAAGTATACCTTCCATTTACATGGGGTAAAAAAGCATTTGATGTATCTTCTCTTAACTATATGCAACATATAAAATCGGAATGGAAATATATTCCATAGAAGATTTAAATCATAACAGCTAAATTCTTTCACAATTGCCTCTTCCCTATTATGCTACATCTAGAAACATCAATAGATCTAGCCAGAGAAAAAAAGCACACAAGCATGCTGCCCCAGCATTCGGGTTTAGGCATTCTTCACCACCCTCTCTTATCCTTGGCATAAAGGATACTATTCCTCCCCTTCCCCTCATCTCCATTTTTTTTTAATATAAAAACAGGTTGGAAAAATATGCAAGATATTTCTAAATATTCATAAGCAAAAAGCTCCCATGAACATAATGCAGAATATCCTGTATCATACAGTCATTCAAGATCACCTCTTCGAGGGAGGCTCATTTAAATGCAGGAGCTGAAGCAACCTCCAGTGTCAGACTTTACTGTCCAGTATCATTTTACATGCTACCAATGGCTTGATTTTGCAGACAAACATAACCAAGACACCCTTTCTTTCTCAGGGTTCTTTAAAAAAAAAACAAAAAAAACAAAAAAACAAAACCCAAAAAACCCACAACACCACACCACCCCTTTTTATGCAGCTGTAACACAGAAATTAATATTGAAGGTTTTGACTGTGATTTCTTGTCCATTATTAATGAAAAAAAGCCCATGATCAAAAGATAATACTCTATTGTAGCACAGATTTCCTTCTCCTTCCTACTCTGCATTTTGTCTCAATTATACATTAGTCTCAGTGATACTATGCAAAAAATTGATAAGCAGACAATGCAAACTTCCAAGTTAATAAATCCAAATCCAGGATGAACAAGGATTTCAAAGGAAGAATTAAAAAAGACTGAAACAAACCCAAAACCCACACAACTCATATGCCAAATAAAAGCAAACTAGAAACAGCACACTGTCATCAGGAAAGGTACTTAAAGCAAGGCTGATTACTGGGTTTGCTGTCTGCTATCACTTCCCCTATCTCCCAGCCTCTGTCTTCATATCACAGCAGCAAATCCATTGGTATTAATAATTCAAAAAAAAGTGGTCGTAGTAACAGAGTTGAATGAAATTCTGAACAACAGTCAGTTAAACAGCACAACAACTGCTAACAGTAAATACAATCACTGTATGTTATCATGCACAGTCTAGTTAAAAAAAAAAAGAAAAAAAAGAAAAAAAAACCCCAAACCTCAACCAGCAATTTTGTCTGTTCCCTCTACATCCAAGCTCTTATGCTGGGGCTTTCACTCAGATACTATTTGTTACTATGAAGCTATCTTGTATTTATATTTAGAACACACACATCTTTGTGTCCTGCATAGCGGCTCATTACAAGTCAGTAATATTTCACAAGAAAATATTTATTTCTACAACAGTGATAATCAAATTTTAAGCTTATTTTAAGTGTCCATTTTAACTGTGTGATAGATGCTATATAGCTAAACATTCCTGTCTCTCACACTTCCAGATTTGCTTCAGTTTTGTCTTTTTATTCCAGATAGAAATCAATGTAACATTTTCTGTTAACTTTTATCTAGAGATTTAAAGGCAGAATCAGATTTTTTTTTCTTAACAGGTTAAAGAGGAAGGAGATAGTGCCTGAATGAAAGAGGCTGATTTAAAACTGTGTCCAGTAGATGAGCTGACAAAGTGGGTCCCTTTTAAAAGAAAACCTGACTGCTTAAGAGTAGGAGCAGAAATCACAAACAGAACCAACTTTAGAACCAAACAAAGAGGACTCTGGGAATTATGTCAACCTCAGACAACATCCCCACCCATATTCACCTCATTTATACCCCAGAATCACTAACATCTACAGTGGTGTGACCTCAGGGGAAAAAAATGAAAATTCTCCTCTCCATCCCCCAACAACAGAGCTTCATTGCAGCTGCGAGGCAGAGATGGAAGGGGCATGGAAATCAACCTTGTATTTGCAGTATTCCTCATCCCTCTCCTTATTACCAGAGACAAGAGGAGTCACCTCTGAAACTTACCGAGGTTACAGGACGATCAGTAGGAGAATGCAGATAACGAGGTCTTTGGAGCCGTCTCAGTGCCAGATAAACCCAGCTGAGTGGCAGACGGGGCCATCCTAGCCCAGGTATTTCACCCCAACCCCCCACCCCTCTACTCAGGGTCCGAGGAATCCAAACACAAACCCATAGCGAGCCCAGGTCTGTCGGTGCTACGCGAGGAACCTCCACCCAGACTCACCCTGCTCAGATCCGCATCACACGGGGAGCCCTCAGCTCCACACGCGTGCCCCAGCCCTGCCTCAGGAATGCCCCTTCCAGCTGCGCCGGGCGCTGAAGTTACAATGGTTGGGAGGAGGCAGCGGGATTCACACCCTGCCCCGGGAATCCCCTCACCCCCAGCCCTGGCATCGCTCCTCACACACCGCCCGTCCGCACCGCCCTCCCTCCCCCCTCAGGGACACACATCCATATCGGGGCGGGGGGCGAGAGGTGAGAGCCGCCCCTCAGGGCCAGCCCCGAGCTGCTCCCTTCCCCGGCGAGGGGCAGCGCGCCCGCCCTCCCCCATCCCAGTCCCACCCCAGCGCTCGGAGCAGCGCAACAAGAACGAGAACTCTCCTCCCTCCACGCGTTACTCCCTCCCTCCAAACCCCACTCACCTGGGAAAGG